>ML685836.1:2398210-2648310 GCA_007922175.1 Pelusios castaneus
AAAGAGAAAGGGAAGGCAAAGAAGAGAAAAGGAAGGAAAGAGAAAGGAAGGCAAAGAAGAGAAAGAAGAGGAAAAAAAAAAAAGAAAAAGAAAGAAAGAAAGAAGCCGTGGCCGCTGGCGGCGGGGACCCGAATGCGGCCCCGGCAGAGCAAAGCAGACCCTGGCACCGGAGGCCGATCCTGGCCCCGTGCCAGGAGGCCGAGGCTGTGCCGGAGCGGAGCCGACCCCGGCCCTGGGCTGGGAAATCGAGGCGGCCGGCGGGTGGGAGCCCGGCAGCCTGCCCCAGCCGCGGCCACCCCGCTGCCCCGGCTGCATGGAGCAGGCAGGCAGGCACGCGCGCATGCCCTGGCCCTGAGCCTGCCTGCTCCGCCCTGGGGGTGGGGAGGGCCAGCCCAGAGGCCGGACTCAGGGAGGGTCTGCCGCGGCAAAGCCGCAGCCCAGGGGGTTTGCAGGGAGCGGTGGGGGCTGCCGGCCTGCGCGGAGGTCAGTCAATGCTGCGCGGAGGTTGTGACGGCCGCTGTGCGGCCGTGCGCCCGCGCAGCTTAGAGGGATCACTGCTTGCTGGACAGCATTCGGACTATAAGACGCACCCTCATTTTCCCCCCACTTTTGGGGAAAAAAAGTGTGTCTTATGGTCCGAAAAATACGGTAAAGATACACCTGCAACCTAAAAGCTATGTGCTAGTCATATTTCAAGCTTCCACCACATACTGGGGTACTTGAGCTGTTCAAGATAAGATGGATACAAACAGTAAAATAGCTCTTTTCTCTCACTTTCCATTTAAAAGTGGCTGATTTTTTTTTAATTAGTTTGGAAAGAAAGTCACCACTTCAAATAAGACTAGACCTCGAAAATGTCAGCCTAGAGGGTGAAAATCTGAGTAATTAATAAATGACACAGACATTTTAAAATGGAATCAGTCAGTGTTAATGATCCACCTCTAGTAACGGTCTCTAATGATGTATTTTGAATGATTCTTCACCACTTTGCTTTCTCAAAACCATCTCTTAGTCTACATCTATCAGTTGTGGTGATGCTGGCATTTTATAAAACAGACACATAAAATCAGACTTAATGCACAATGGACTATCTATACGATGATCCAGACCACTGGAAGGAAGATTAAAATGGCTGTTTTCATACAATTTTATCATGGGTGGAATTCACCCAGTAGATCTTCTGTAACATGTTAAGAAAAAATTGCTAAAATAAACCACTAAAAATGACTAAGTACACTGATTGACTGAGAAAGACATGGAATCATTGTAACCACTAACAGCATGAATGCTATAAACAAATGTAAGCTATCAATGGAGATAGTGTCTTCTTAAGCAATCAACCAACAAAAATGGAATTCTGATGCAACACTAAGGTAATCAAACAGATTCAAACCCATACTAAGCAAATATAACTAGAAATTTTTGGTCTCCTTGAACAGTTCAACATACCTGGTTTCTTTCAGACCTCAAGGTCTGAAAGAACCTGTGGTTTGGCATTAGAGAGCAGCAGATGGGTGCAAATGTATACAATATTACAAAGAAAAGCTATATGGCTTATTTTAAAAGAATGTAAATATGCTAATTAAAAAGGAATTTATCTAATCAAAAAGGATGTACAGAGATGTGAGTTCAGCCATTCTAATTTCTCAATGGTCCCTGACATTCGAGGAACAATACCTGCCTTTGTCAAATGTTACAGTTGTAAATAAGCATTTTGAACACTGAAAGAAGGCAAATTAACAAAATGTGATCATGACACAAGATGATTCCAATACAAGACGATGTTAATGTTGATTATATGCACATCCCCTGCAATCCAGCTCTTGACCCCTGTACTACTGCACTCCCACCATAATATGACACCCTCATTCCCTAAATGCCCACTCCAAACACACTGTCCCATGATCCACTCCATACTTCTAGAACATCATTCATTTACTCCAGCACCTTCAAGCCTCCTATTTACTGGCACCACTGCTCCTTAATCCTGTCAATACTTCACATCTGTGCCGGCTTTTCCCCATTCCTCTTGTAAACATTTATATATCTAAAAACATTTACAAATGGAACAGGGCAGAGAGCAGAAGAGGCATTGTGATACGGTGGGATAACCTGAGAATGGCAGCTAAGGGCAAGGGACAAGGCAGAGCAGCACAGATGAAAAAGCAGGATGAACAGGGGAAGCAAGTTGATCTCCATGCTTACCCAGCCCTTTACCCTAGCTCCTTAGGCTTGTACACTCTCCCTGCCTCATAACGTCGCTTCTCTTCAATCCCCATCAGTTCCCTCCCTTTTAAAGATGGTCTAACTGCTTCTAATCTAATGAACAGCTTTACATCTAACCTTCCTAAAAATTCAATCTTAATCCCAAGCAGTATTGTAAATTTGATGTGCGAAAAATTATTTTTCTTCCATAACAAAAGGATGCAACCAACTCACACTAAATTTAAGTTTCTGGGGAACTTTACCTATGGTGTTACTACTGACACCTTGATAATGTTTAGGTATCACTGATTTTAAGTGCTAGTCTAACTATTACAAGATTCAAAATGAAAAACATTTCCTTGGAGATGTGCATAGCTTCCCCTGCTTCCCTATCTTTGTCTTCTATTTTCAAAAGTATTCTAATCCATCATGCATGCAATTAGAAGTATTTAATAATTCCAATGACATGAAAAATTAAGAATTTGCAGTTATCTTATAAACCAGCTTGCCATCTGATGCATAGTATTCTACTAACCCAAAATAAGGGGTTTACAGTATTGCTTTTTGTATTCTGTTCTTTGGCATTTTTTATTTGATATCATTGTACATTAAAACTCCCAAAATAACTCAGTGGAACAGGCAGTGGTTACAGAGATGGAAGTTTCAAGATTATTACTATTTTTCACTTCTGCAATAGGGCACTATGACAGGCCATGCAGACAGTGATGACAGCTAAACAATCAGCCTATTGTTCTGCTTATTTACAGGAGTAGATGACAAAATAAATAAATCTTTCCTCTGTAAGGTTCCTCCATCCAAAGCACTCAGGTAAAAAAGCATCTTTGTTCCCAAGTCCAAATCTGAATTATAGATTAAATTGGTTTTCTTCGGCTGGAAGCTACCCTCACTTCTGGAGAGAAAGAGAACAGCTTCTTCTCTTCTGGCCTCCACCATGCTGGTTTACATTCCTATTGCAGAAGGTCAGAACTGTGAGCATTACTCCCTTATTTCTGGCAGGTGGCTTTGTTTTATTGCATAAAATCTCCACTTCTTTATTCAAGTATTATTGATGGTACAGCCAGTATAATATCAAGAGTTTAATATTACTTGTTAGGCTGTTTTAAAATAGAGCCATTTTAAATAATAACAGTCAGAAATCCCCTTGCACATCTGTTCATGCAGTAACTTGCTGTCCCACTGGAAAGGCACAGATAACACTTTTTTGTTCCTGTTTGGCACTGATTCATTGGGGTACTTTGATGTGTTAAGACATCAAATCTCAACTGCAGAAAGTTTCTTTGTGTGTGTGTTTATGAGAGAGAGACTGATCGTGAGAGAGTGTTCATTCAGATAGTATGTTAGAGCTCAATACTGTCTTTTTTCTAGATTCTTCCTGTCTTACCTTGCCCACACCATAACCGTCCCTTTGGCTACTGAGTCATCTACCTTTCTCTTAGGAAAATATTTTGCAGATTGTAAAGTCAGTAGTCTTACATGACATTGACTATCTTAAATATTTTCAAGAGGAAAGGATACTTTATTACTATTCTGTTAATAGATATATACATACGCAGATTTTTTATCACAGGTTTATTTCTATGTATGCTTTATTGGAATTATGAAACAATGTACTTAAATTAATTGAGGGATTGCACTGATATTTTTACGGTAATTTTTAAAGAATAATCTTTCAGTATCTAAAGGAAAACTAACAAGAGTGGTACAAGTCATGGGATAATACAGCTTGCATAAAGCCTGATAAATTAGTGGGGAAATTAGCTAAACCAGCCAGACTAGCAGCTTTCCAATGGTGAGTGTATCATATTCTGCAACGCAAACAAAACATTTTGAAGTTGAGTCATTTGTAGACAGAATTTTTTCCAGTCTTCAGCTATAAAGATAATTTAGATCCAAAATCTGGAACAAGCATGTACTTAAAGAGAGAAAAATATTTCAGTTGACTAAACTATTGTAATATATCTACATATATACATTATTGATGGAAGAATAACAAAAGCTTCATTGCAGAGAACACAAAATTTTCACAGGCTAACTGCAATTTATTCATTGTCTTTGGATTCATATGTTTTTCAAGAAAAAAGCAATAGTTCATACTTCACATTAAAAAACCACAAATGTTGCACTGGAGAAGCCAAAGGAGTTTGGAAATCCTCAAGAATTTGTTATGGGAGAAAGATGTTAGTCGTCCATTTTATTTTATTTTTTAAAAGATACACTGAAGCTTGACGGACACTTATCTAAATCAGACAGTGCAAACTACTTGCAAAATATATTTTCACTTAAACAGCACCACATTTGTTCTGATATTATTGGCCAATCTGTAAATGGTAACAGACTTGTGGACATTTTTCCCTTACCAGTAATAAGTTTTTGCCCTAATATCCAAGGTGAAAACTGCATTTTCTTAGTAAAGAAAGGATTATAAATTTTATATGAAGTTGAAAAGACAATAGCAAGGAATATTAGTTTTAATTAAAGCATCAAAAGGAATTAATTATGTGCTCCAGATATAACAAAAAGCTGTCAGACCTAACCTATCATTTGATTTACAGTATAATTTCATAAAAATTCTCAAGTCTCATCTGCTAACACCATAACTATGGAATCCTAACACAAACTTGATTAGGTGAAAAAATGATGTTTAATGTCAGACTTCCCTGAAATTTATACAATCTACAGTCTCATTTTACACCATTACTTAGAACATAGCCCTGTGATTTCTTTACTTTTCAAATAATTAATTAAGATATTTCTTGCTTTTGGCATTTTACACTTACAAATAATCATATTGTGAAAATTAGCTGAAAACTGATCATTAGAATCTCACAGCACTTTCTCAAGAGCAGGGTTTTTAGACCCACTCTCCTGTCTAATTTCAAATAAAGATAGTTAAATTCTGATTATGCTATTCTATATAGGCTTTTATGCTGTGCTTGTCATCACAGTATCTGATCACTTAATTGAGCTCTTCTAGTGTTTATGTTTACACAGCATTTTGAGATATTTTAGACTGAAAAGTACTACTCACATATCCATGCAAAATTAATGTAATGAAATTAATATTCAGGTACTTTCACGATGGGTCACATAAGAATGTGGAATGTTAAATTGTTTATATATATGCATGGTAGAACTGTGCTATAATTTTAAAAAGATTATGTGCTTTTCTTTCTGTGTGAGTCTATTGAGGTATATGAAATTAACAGTAACATTGATTTCCACAAGGCAGCTACCTCCGCAAACAGATAATAATAGCATTACACCAAAAAGTTATGATCAGTCAATACATTTGTTTTAATCCAATGCTTACAATGTAATATTGCTGGAAAATTTTGGATGGAGATTGTTAGATCAGGCAAATGGATTCTTTCCTTTCTAGCTTGTTCATACAGTTTCAGATTTTCTCATTTAGTCTTATTAATCTGTCTGAGTAATTTTTCTAATTTACTTCACAAGCAAGGATGACAATCTGTCATGAATTCTGAAGGCTGCCTAATTTGTGCCTATTGTTCCAACTTGTATCTAATAAGGAATATTAAAATATATGATCAGATAAAAAGTTAGTTTTCAAGACATAATGCAAAGGATTATATACTGTGATACACGTGTACGACTTGTCCTAAAACTCTGTGGCACACAGTAGCTTTAACTATTTTCCTAATTTTTAATACATTAGTTCCATATTTATTCTATAAAACTGTGCCTCCTAATAAGAGCATATCTGTTGACAATTAGTATAGGTTAAAAAGCATATAGGACTCTATACTCAGTCCAGATGCACAAAACTGAGGACAATGGGCCACATTTACAAAAGATATTTTAAGTGCCTAAAGATGCACTGAGCCACCTAGAAGGATTTACAAAGTAGCTTAAGGCACCTAATGTGCTAACTCCCATTGAGTTGAAAGGGAGCCAGATGCCTAAGCTGCCTGAGCACTTGTGGAAATCTCACTAGGTGCCTGTCTGCATCTTATATTTTATATATAATGTGAGGTTTTATACAGGCAAGGATTGAATAAGGAGGTAATCACCCGGCCCCCTATGAACATAGTCTGAAACCTCTTATTTTAATTAAATTCTGCATGTTCTAAATCACTTGTTTTCTAGAATGGCTGAGGTTCTTCATCTTTTAAGGGCTCATCCTTTAAAGAATGATGTACATCAACAGAATTGCTGTCCTTTAGACAAACACAAAGAAGCACACAATATCAATAACAAGTGCTGGATACCCAGTTTTATTGCCATTCCATTCTCATTTAAAGTTGAGTTAGGAATATCTAACACATTAGGTTATACTTTTATTATATAATCGGTATTAGGGCAGAGCCTTAAAGGTCCCATCAGGATCAGGAGATCATTGTTGTAGGCAATGTACAAACAGGTAGTAACTGACAGTATTATGTCAGTTACCAATAAAGGGTTCTCATATCTCCGAGACTGTGCTGTTCAAAGCAAAGTTGGCCATATGGTATGATACACACTTTGAAGAACTAGCTTATTGCAAAACAGCTTCAGAAAACATCTCTCCCAAATTTCTACTGAACACTTTCTCAAGGTTATATTTGGTAGTTAAGGGATTTTACCATTTTTAAGCTGGGTTCATACTATCAAATGTATAAATGACTTGTGAATTTAAGAGCCAGAATATGATAACTTCTGACAAAGCTAATGGGACTTTCCCCTGACTAATAAGTTCAAGAGCAAGTCTTCTCTTTCTTTTAAAAAAAAAAAAAATCATTTTTAAATAGGTTCAATATTTAAGACAACAGTGATCTTTTGTTGCCAACCTCTAATGGAACTACTGATAAAATTTTGTCATTGTTAATCCTTCCTGAGGAAAGGCCATTTAGCAGCAAAGGTTTAAATGCCTCCTCTTTCCCTGGACTTTTAAATGAATGGGAGAATCAGTTTACAGAAAAAGGTTACCAAAAAGTATCTCAACTACAATATAACCAGTTTAGGAACAAAACTATGAGTTATATAAAAGAAACTGAATACAGACAGAAGTGTTGAAACAACTTTTTAAAAACAAAACCAAACAAAACCAACCAACCCCCCTTCTTTAACTTTTCCCCACCCTCTTCAGACACAGGACATCTGAACAAGCTTTTCATTCTATTTGAAAGGTACAAAGAAGATCCCAAAGTTAATGTGTGATCCAACATCACACAAACCTTGTCTTTGGTGCAAAAATTACACGTATGGGATGAAGTGTTCAAAGACAGAAGAAAAGCATTTTCTCAATTCTGCATCACCTATCAAACCAAGAGGCTAACCAAATTCCAATTAGTAAAAATCTGTTCTAGGAAAAGGAAAGATGTAAGTTGGGATATATGGGTCTTAAATGAGAGATGCTGGAAAACACTGGACTTTATCCATCCCAGGTTGTAGGATGCATGCCTATTTGCACCACTTGTCCTCCTGGAGGCAGTGGTATCCCAAGATTTGCAATGCATCCCCCAAATGACACCACCTTTTAAATTAAAGCAAAAGCTAGCTTTTCTAATTTTTCCAAATATTGGGAGTCCCAAACAAACTGCAGTGCAAGACAGAGCAAACCTGAGGCTGCTCTAACTTTTGTTACTAGATAATGGCCTCCAAGTGATTTTACTGGCCGGGAGCATTGGAACTTTTTGTACTTTAGTCCCAACTCAACCCATCCTAAAATGCCCCTTTTTGATGGGGAAAAGGTAGCAGTGGTCGACAGCGCTAAGAATGTAGCAACCCTAGAGGAATCCTTAGCAGCTACCTTAAGCATCATAGAGTCTAAAAATGGTCTCATTCCTGAGGCCTGGTATTATTAAGACAGAAATTAACAACAAAGGTCAGGGTAATGCTACAGAACTTGCCTCACAAACAACTCAGCCCACATGCTAGATCCATTCATTGTAAAAAGCCACTCCCGTCCTCCTTTTATCCAGGTGCAACAAGGAGTCAGGAACACGCACAATATTTTCCAGTCAGATCAGCAGTGTGATGAGGTTTTCAGGATAATGAATTGTTATGCTGTTCAAGAAGATCTATGTGCTGCAAATCTGGACAACTGAGTGACTTCCAGTAGGTGCAGTTTTTGTTTCTGGTTGTTTTGAGAGAGGTGTTGATTCACTCACATTCTTTTACTAAGCACAGGATTTTTCTAAAAAGAACTCAGTTTTAAAATCTGGACCATTTGTGCAACCTTGCTTCAAAATTTCACTGTTTATCATTACAAAGAATGTGTTGATCCAGAATATAAATCTAATCAAACTGTTTTAGGGAGCCATATTTGTGATAGGGTGCTTGGAGGGCCAGCTGGTCTAGTGGTTAGTGCACCTGACCTCCAATCCTTTGTTTCCCTGTTAGGGGCAGAGCATTTGGGCCTCCCTACTACATCTGAGGTCTTTGCCCTTAAGCAGGCCATAGAAGAGGGACCCAGGTCACAGCTCAGGGCCCTGTGAGAAGAAAGAATGGCAAGTTCCTCTCCTAGAGAAACTGGATTGCCATTTTGGGCTGCTACTTACCTATGTGCACCATCAGTTTGTGGCGTGATTCCTGTAGTCCAGCAGTCAATAGCTTCACAAAGTCCCCAACAAGCAGGGCCCTAAAAGACCTGCCTCTTCTTGACTGAGAAGGCACAGCCAGGGACCTTACCTGCTCTGTAGACCCCTCTCAAGCTCTACCTTCTCACAGGCTTCCTGAAGGGTTCTTCTCTCCTGCAGCCTGACCAGCATCCCTTGCCTACACTTTTGAGATCCTTTTAACTGGCTCCTCCTGTTGTAGCATGCTCAGCGAGCCTGTTAAGGTTACACTGCCTGGTCCCAGTATTGCCTTTTAAGCCCTCTGGGCACTGTGTGGGGAATATACGTTCCATCGCACCTTTTCTTTCATGCAAACAATATATGGTAATCACACAAAAATGTAGGAATTTCATATCAGCTAAGATTTTCACACTAAACCATTAGCTATTTTTTTCCTGCAGCCATTGATAATAACTTGTTACAAAAATTAACTAACAACTTTTCCGAACTGCACTATAACATAAAAACTTACTTTTAAATAAGGATTACTGGAGTTCTTTTATGTTTTGAGTTAATTTATAGAAATTTATTAATGCAAAGAAAAAAAAACCTGAGTAGTAAAAATGTCATAATTTCCTTTATAGTTTCCATCCCCCATCGTGTAGAATATTCCATAAATCTAGCCCAGATTTTCAGTTTTTGTATTTTTTGAATTCAACTACCACTAAAAGGTGCTCTGAATATAGGGACTATGACAACTTTTTACAGAGAACATTAATATTGATGGAAGTGCTTGGATTGACAGTCCAAGTGTGAACAGTAGGATGGTTTTCACATCCCCTATGTTTTTGCATTGTAGTCTTTTTTCTCACAGTATTTCAATAAGAAAGTTCCTTTTTTTTCCCAATGGGTTAAGGGGAGAAGAACTTATGATGGGTAGGAGTGGTGATGGAGAAATCGGGAGAGATGACAATTGGGAGGGAAGTGTGTGTGAAGGGGAGATAAGAACACCTCCACTCATCATGAATGATTGATGTCTGCAAAGTTACGTAATCAACAGCTTAAGTGGCATGCAGGGAACATGCAAATACAAGGAGTACAACCACATATGCATTCTGCTTTCTTTACAAGCATGGGCTCTGATACTTTTATTAAGGCCATAGATGCCATTGTATGAGTGTGAGCAAAGAGAAGTAATCCATTTGGTTTACTTGGTTCTAAATTTTTGCTGAATGAACACATTCATACATTGAAACTTAGAACCGTGTTCACATTGCATCAGCCCTTCTTTGATACACCACACTTGGCATAAGATAAGACATATGACTGAAGTTTATCTTAAAATAATTATGAGAAATCAGATTGTTATCTGGCTTGTCAATTATGAGGCCTGTGTGACTTACAAAAGGACCATCTGCAGCCTGAGATAAGGCAGGAGGTTCTCTTTCATTTGCTGCCGTATTAAAAATGTCGTATTCTATCAGGTCAGAACATTTGGCAGCACTGAATACAAGACATTTTTGATAAATTAATAGAACATTTCTACCCAATCAAGGCTTAGTCTCTTGGGATGCAAAATGGCCATCTAAGTTGTTTCTGGAAAGCATATGCTTTTGGCACAAGCAGCTTCACATGGTGAGTTATTACACGGCTTTTATACATTTTTGCATAGAAAACAGCTTTATGTTTGCTTTTAATTTATTGTTATTTGTAGATTACACGCATTTGTGTACACACACATATATATGTATAAATTCATATGAGAAAGACAAGGTGAGTAAGGTACTATTTTATATTGGACCAATTACTTTAGTGCAGGATGGCTGTTGTCAGGTTTTTTATAGTTATTTTGAGTTTCTTTTATGGTTCCTCGGTAAGCTTTCTGAGTTCTTTCTTCCAATGTGTGGGGTGCATATGCAGAGTTGTTCAGCATACCTGGAGTTGTATATATGGTCAACTTCTTTGGTCCAATAAAAGATATTGTCTCACTCATCTTGTCTCTCTAATATCCTAGGACCATCATAGATACAACACTGCCTAAAATAATGTGGTCAAATTCCAAAGGGGTAGCCGTGTTAGTCTATTGTAGAAAGACAAAAGAGTCTTGTGGCACTGTTAGTCTTTAAAAGTGCCACAAGACTCTTTTGTCTAAAATAATGTGGAATTTCTTCACAATTCCTCATTTCCTTCCCTATTCTCAAAATCTCCACCTCATGTTAACGCTATTTTCCTCCAAAGAGGAGCTGGATGTCTCTTTAAAATGGCAGACCACCTTCCTAGGTTCTTTCCAGACCAAACTAAAACCTGCAATTTGCCACACAAGTCTTTATCACATAAAACATATTCTCTCTAACCCACAACCAATTTTTACTGCTAAACCACTACCCGGCTTACAGTGAGTTACTACAAACAATGCAGTGGCCTTGTTTATGATAAGAGAAATGCACAACCAGGTTGTTTAGAGTGAGAGGTTTGAGAACTGTCCCTAACTCTCTGCAGAAGCTGTTAGAAATAATTCAGAGAAATACAAGAAAGGCTGAAGTCTTTCGTAACATGGTATTTCCAGTCTAGACAAGAAAATCAAGTGCTCTGGAATATGGTTTAGATGAGGGTCAGGGTCCCCAGAAAGGTCTGTATTAAGAAGACAGGATATTTGGTTTGATTCAAAAGGAGACTTCCAAAAATCATTGCCAATATTGACAAAGTCAAAGATAAATTTAAAAACCAGGAGTACCCACAGTTCTGGTTTTTTCACTAATGAAAGTGCAGATTGTTTTTATTCTTTAAGAATTTCTTCTTACTATGCTTGTAATCCATGTTCTTAAAACAGATCAAAAACTGTGGGAGCATTTCGGTTTTTTTGCCCAAGTATAAAGAACTTTTTCTGACCTAATGACTCACTAATCAGAGGCGCAGATCATCCACAATTTACGCTGAAGTTAATGGCAGCTGCAGGTTTGCAGCACTGCTTAAAGCAGAGACTTTAGCTGGATACAGAAACCCTTCTTCTCTTTTCCCAGTGAGAGGAAGAAGAAGCAGGGACAGGCCATAGTCCATCATGGGAAATACAGTCTGGCCAGAGAGTCCACCACTCAGGCGAGAACAGGAACATTAGGTACCCAAATTAAAACTACCATGAGGCATCACAACACCATTTTGAATCTCAATATTTCTGTTGTAGGCCAAAATCCAAACACTTTTTTGGTTTTCAATTAGTTGGTTAGGATTTTTTTTGACAAAATATCAATATTTTTCCAAAGAAAGTAGCCAGACTTCTTGTGAAAAATCTTGTTTTGTCGAAATTCAATTTTCTGTCAGAAAAAGTTTCAATGGGAAATTTTAGACCAATTCTATAGTAATGGTTGTAAATATGCTAAAACTGTTATTTATTAAAGTTTTAAATTGTATGACTAGGTCACAGAAAAAGTCCTGTCAATTACTGAACTCCACAGTAATTTGTAGAAATAGAAATAAGCTGGTGGGAATACCGAAAACTACAAAAATCCATCAATAATTTTTGGCTATGTTACAGCAGGAGGAATAATTATTAAATTACCAGTTTGTTTGGAATTTTAAGAGACAGAGAAAAACACATCCTTGACAGAGGGAGCTTACAACTGAGGGCTCAGGCCTTCCCCCTCTGCTTCCAGAAATGGCAACAACTTTGCTCTGGCAGAGCTGTTCTACTGGTCATATAAGAAAAGGAGAGAATGTCACCTCTGCACATCATCCCTTTGAATTTTGCAACCTTATGGGAGGCTCTTCTGTTGGATCTTTCCAAGGTCATTGACAGTGCAGCTGAAAAGAGTAGAGCAGGACAACCATCATGCTCCATGGCATTATCCCTTAATGAACCCATCTATTTTCAAATAGAAACATGATGCCTTCTACAGCACACTGGTTTCCTCTGTTGCAGATGGATGGAGGATCTTGTTGAAAGGTAGGCATTCTGCTCCCATTTAAAGCAGTGACAAAATTCCCATCGACTTCAATGACTGTAGGGACTAATGGAGCTATCTGACATATACATGAATATATGAGACTATTATAAGCTTCTGAAGATCATGAATCTACTCAGTGTTTTGGAGATAAAAATGAGGCAGAGGAATAAACATGTATGGGGGTGGGGGGATTAGTATCTTGATGCACCATCATCTTTAAAACACTAGCCCGCTGTAACTCCTGAAGCACTATGGTCTAATTAATGTCTTAATTAATGAGATACATTTGAAATCTACAGTACATACATAACAAGCCTTCAGGTTTTCTTCCAACAATGCAAACAGAGCATTGGTGTATTCAGTGTTGCTGCTGTTTGCATTAGCACCTCAACATCTAAAGTTTACCTTAGGACAGCAGCAATCAGTGTCTCCCTATATGGCCGTGATTTTACTGTTTTCTTCACCACATTTTTTCCCCCACAATTTGCACCACTGGTAATAATGTCAGGAATATTAAAATAGACTAAGTGCTATTGGTCTAATGACCATGACAGCTAGATTGGCATTTAGCAGGGTTAGGAAACATCACGGTCAAAATGTTGATTTGTGCCCAGAGCTCTATGAACACTAATGCTTCTGTGTTGCTGTTGCAGGTAGAGCTGCACCAGAATTACTGGGAGGAGGTCTGGCTCACTTCAAGTGTTCAAAGGAATGTTCCAGGAAGGGCAGTCTGGCAGCTTCATTGTAAGACAGATATAGGATTAGTTCCTGAGGATTCTTCAGACCTCTGTCAGTTTCACCAGCTCACCTAGCCAATAGGATCATACTGGTGATCTATCTGCTCTGATTTACAAAATCCAAGATAAAGCACTAATTACTGTAAAACCAATAGGGGCAATCTCTGAAATAAGATAGGGCTTGTTTTTAAATGAAACCATATATCCTAGTTTTGTATTTAAAACAGATTATGCTGTTCATTCATATCATTGGACAATGGTGTATGTTTATAGTAGACAATCATCAATTAAATTTTTGGGAGAGTGGAACAGGACTCAGTTGGGAGTGGGGAAACGGAAGGAGTTGATGGCAAACTTTTATGCAGTCTTATTTAAAGAGAGTGGGCAGCGGGGCTTTTACAAAAGGATGGTAATTGTGAGCTATACACTATATGTAAAACATGAAGGTCTTTCCAAGAGATCATAACTACATGAGTGATGCTTGAGTTGTTTTCCTGTGATATAATAGAATCCTGATGTGAATCTACAACCTTATTTAGTTTTCCAGCACAATGTTTATTTTATTTGATGGATAGCACACAATGTAAAATAAAAACATGATTATGAATTTACCAAAACAAAATATCCCACTGCCTTTGGTGAAATATTTGTGGATATTTTTGGCTCTCTAAATTCAGAACTAAAATCATTAATGGGTTTTTGTCTATCAGTGGGATTTTTATATCTAATTATCAATTAACATACAGCTAATAGAAAATGTAATTGTTTTAGAAGATAAATGCAAAAACATTTTTACCTATTTGTAAAATGGAATACTGTGTATTTTATATTGTCATATGGGTTTAACTAAATGTTCTGATTCAGAACATTTTATTGTTTTTGTATTAAAGGTACCAAACACTGGTAGACGAACATCAAAGATTTGGATTTATATGAAAACCTAATATTTGTTCTTCTAAACTTAAAGCAAATCCTTCAAATCTCAAAAGTATCTGAAATTGGACAAAATATTTGATATTTCTCCCACCAAAATAACTACTAGTCTTAGGTGGCATTACAACACTACTGATTAGTTTTTATTTCAGATGGAAACTAGAAGTTAAAAAAATATATCCAAACAATTCAAAATCTTAGAAGTTTAATTTTAAAAATGCTTGAATCTTTGGGGGTTATTCTTTTATCTGCATTGTTTCAACCATCTCTAGGATCTATAAAGACATGCGTTTTACTTCTTTAAATGTAACAGAAATGCTGCATTTTTTTTCTTTCTTTTGACAACAATGGCGACATGATCCCTTTTGCCATTCAAACCCATCAAGCCTAAGACCACGAACAGGATCAGACCTACAAAGGCTTCATGTTCCAGGACAGGATCTTATACCACAAGGGATAAATGCTTGAAGGGGCTCCTTAGCTCAGAGTCCTAAAACTCTGGAATGATGCTCCCCTAGCAGGCCTCTTTGGTCATTCCAAGACCTAGTTTCCAGGACCTTTTGATGACTTGCCATATGCACCTCTGTTGCATCCTATGTAGAGTACTCTGACCTTTGTGCCTAGACCAAGACACTCCATTCAAGATCACAGGGTCTCCTTCAGCCCTTTACCCATTTCACTTTGGCCTTGGGCCATTGTTTCAATGGACTTTATTATGGAATTACCACCTTTCCAAGGTCACACCACCATACTAGTGATGGTTGATCATTTAACCAAGATGGTGCATTTTGTTTCATGTTGTATGATTTCCTCTGCTCAGGAGACAGCCCATTTGTTTGTGAGCAACTTCTTTAGTCTCCACAGATTGTCTATGGGCATGGTGTCTGACGAAGGATCCCAGTTTATTTCCCACTTCTGATGAGAATTTCTACAAAAGAGAGGGGATAATGGAGGGGAAATGTCCCCTGTATTCCAAAAACAGTACTATGTTCTCAAACTATCTAACTACCTAGAAGAGAAGAGAACTCTATATAGAAACAAAACCTAATTTAGAAGCAAGAATGCTGAGGGGTTCTGTCTCAGCTAAGGGTTGGCAGAAAGGAACTAGAAAGGCAGTTGGTCTACATTGCCCCTTATGTCATTGGTTCTGAACACGAGGAGGCAAAGGTTGCAGATATGGACCTTGCTAGAAAATAATCTTCTGATCTGAGGTGCATGGAGCTCCTGCACATCCTCAGTGGAATACCCATTCAGGACCACCACTGAAAGCAGCAGCAAAGAAACTATTTCCAGTTATTTGATTCTTACAGGGAAACAGGACTTTATATTCATTCTTTATAAATCAACAAGATTGTACTTGATTCCATCTTCAATTTCTCTCCCTAATAGAACAACTCATGACCCATATATTGGTTGACTGCTTGGATCAAAAGGAGCAACTGCATATTTGAGATAGATATGAGTAACAGATAGGTCACTCTGACAGCACTGTGAAAATATGTTTTACGGATGCTAGTACAGTCAATCCGCCTAAATAATGTGCCACTCTTGAACTTGGGTGGTGAGAAATTTCTAGCAAACTAGTTCATAGTTTAACATTAATGGAATGCTGCTGAAAATAAAAGCTCAACTGATGCAAAATGTATTTTCCAGCTAAGTAAAAATATGCTCAGTGTTTCTTGGCAATAGCTGACTAGAGTCTAATCCTCATCTTCCTGTCTTTGTAGCCAAAATCTCAAAGGAATATGGCCTCACTGTACCAGCTGGATTTAAGTTTTATCTTCAGATACTGTACCTCAGTATTTACATTGGGGTATTTTGTTTGGAAAGAGTGCTGCAGATTACGAAGTATAACAAAAATTTGACTCCTTTGATTTTGTAGACCAAAAGTCTTAAATGGTCAAAGTGAAGGCCAGATCTTCTATTTGCTATACAGTAATTTGCTAGACATAGCAGTTGTCACATCTTGGGCAAATTTATCATATATTTAAATGTAATATATGTATATATTATTTATGTGCATACATACACATACCTTCTCAAATCTATGCTAAGATTTTTACCACATTATGCATCTTAAAATGATAATATAATATTAAAGTAAGCTAAATTTAGTTTTCTTCTGATTTCCTGTACATACATTAATTCTAGCTGTACACTGTCCCCTAAATCCTCATACTAATACATTTTTTTTTTTTTTTTTTTTTTTTGTTAAATAGACTTTTACCAACAGCTCTCACAAAAGGCTGCATAGTACACAACATTTTAGCTTTAGGCAACTTAGCATATAACATTTTTAGACACTTTTAATCAATCCTATCTCCCAAACTTGGACTGAGATCCTTTACATTTTGAAAATGTGTTCATACATTATAACCTTTTTCACAGTTGATTAGCAAGAACATTATCAACAACTAATTTGAATTCACTCATTTTTACTGACGTAGTTGACTTAGAGACATTACGGTGCAGGTCATACTCTCCATTACACTTGTACAGAAAAATGGAGTAATTCCATTGATTTCACTGTTGTTACTTGGAAATAATGGTGTTTTAACCAGAGTCTGGCCCTAATTACTTAGAATCTTTTAACCACCTGAATTCTATTAATATAACCATATGCTTTCTATAGCGTATCATACCCTGTAGTGCATTTCTCAAGTTAAACACATAAAAGAGGTCCAACAAATAGTAAACTAATATCTCATTTGCTTCAGAAACATCTTTGCCACCTACCCTTTTATTATCTTTACTGATCCTGCTTCCCATCGTTGTGGAATAATCTGGCAACATTCTTTTAAAGTGCCAATACTGCATAAGCATTTTTGCCCTTCAAAGATAACAGCACTGGAAGCAAAATTTGCCTAACTTAGATCTTTGAGTCATCACAAAGGCTGCGTCCACACTTGTAAATTAAGTCGACTTAAGCTTGCTTAAATCGACGTAATTTACCCTGTGTCTACACTACAGTTTCCTTAAGTTGACTTAAGGAAAATAAAGTCGACTTAATTAAAATTAAGTCGACTTTATTAAACCTCCTTTAAATTCGACTTAAGGCTTAAGTCAACTCCCTAGAGTCGACTTAAGCCAGTGTAGACGTGGGGTAGCCCTAAGTTGACTGAGGGCTACCCCAGGACTACACCACTGCCCTCCCTGCCAGGAGGAGGGCACAGGGGGAGCCTGGCATGCCCCCCCACAGGGCAGGGCAGAGCCCTGCCCGCCCTGTCCCTATGCCCTGCCAGGGTCCCTGTCCCCCTTTGCCCCATTGTACATATGTACAATGGGGCAAAGGCTGAGACCCCTGGCATTGGGCAAGGGGTGCCCCCCCTGCCCCCATGGACCTGCCCTAGGTCCCCCTAGCCCCTCGAAGTCAACCTAGGTGTCCAGTGTGGACGCTCTAGGTCGACTTTGTTAGTTCCCCCCAAAGTCGACTTTAATTTTAAATGTAGACATGCTAAGTCGACTTAAAATTACAAGTGTAGACATAGCCAAAGTGCTTAATCAGTGATTATTATTAAAGTTTGCTGTTCATTCTGGAATATGAGTAATGAATTTTCTATGAAAAATATACAATATTAAGAGAATGCATAAATAGAAGTAAAGTGGTAAAAGGTATAAGACTGTCAGTGAAGTTTTCCTAAATGGCATTTCAAGGAATGTTCCATAACTGAGTGTTGTTTCTATACATGGGAAGCTGCTTGAGGAACTAGGTAGGCCAGAACAAAGTTTAAACCAGTAAAATCCCTACTGTTATTCAGATGTAATATGACTGAGCATTTGAACTCCCAGATTTCTTTGAGAAGTCAATAATACATTTGGTGAAGTGGTTCCCATTAAAAGATATATAACCAAAGAACTGAGAGCACAGTACCAGCTAGGATTAGGAAACAAAAGAGATTTAGCAAGGAAATTACTACAAGGTATCATTAATTTTGGTACTGCTGAAAGCATTGTTTACCATTGGTCAATTTTATCTTGCTACCTGATACACAGAGAAAAGTTACTGTTTTTTAGAAAATGGAAAGTCTTTATCAACAAGGATTCTTAAAGATAATGATCTAGTAGGTGCAATCCTCTTCTTCTCAGCTAGTGACCAGTTACTCACGTGAATAGCTTCTCTGATTTCAATGACACCACTCATGTAGGAGAAACTAATGTGTTTCAGTGTGACCACATCAAACTTAATGGACAAAGCCACCATTAATGCAACATAAGTTCTCCATGAATCTGTGTTCTGTTCAGTGAAGAAGAGTGTGGAGAGAATCAGGGATCTGGAGGCAGCTCCCTGATCTTGTGGAGTGATTTACACCACCTGCAGAATGACTTAGAGAAGCCTAGGAGTTAATTTAACTTACACAGTGGCCTACCAAAGAGGGTGTGGGGGGCATGGCCCTGGGCACCAGCCAGAGAGGAGCCATCCTCCACAGATGGCCCTGAGTTGCCAAGCTTTGACATCCCTGATGGCCAAGCCAACCCCAGCTCAGGTCTGCCAGTGGCCAAGGGCTCCCGCTGTTTGGGGAGCAAGCATCCTCCTGGCCCCTCCACCCCCAGGGAGAGTACAAGGAGAGAGCCGTGGGGACGCTGGCTGCACAGGGGCCAGGCAGCCAAAGGGAGGGCTCCAGAGCAGAGCCCATCACACACCTCCCTCTCCCCTCCACCCCTGAGTGGCCTGAGGGCATCTGCCCCGTCACTCCCAATCCTCCCCGCCCCACCCCACAACAGCTACCCCCACATCAGCAGAGTGGAGTGGGGAGAGAGAGCAGGAAATGTACCTGCAGCCTCCCCACTGCATGGGCAAATGTAAGTGTAGATGTACCCTTTGCGACCTTATGCCACTGGAATATAAATGTAGTATAAGAACAAAGTATTGGAAGGAACTTCCTGAGCCGGGTCCAGTCCCCTGCTATTGTAGGTAACCCTGCAACATTCCTTTTATAATTTCTCCATCAATTAAAGGAATGACACTGACATGAAGCAATTAAGCATCAAGGAGAGAATTTGCAGCAAGCTGTAAAAATACATTAAGTAGCTATTAGCAGTACTTTTTGAAATATACCCAAGTAGAGCTCACCTCCTGAATTCTTTTACTTTCCAGATATTGTTTCCTTTAAACAGATATTTTTTAATTCTATGATAGACGTCTAGCCTAAATATTAGTGTTTATTACATTTTTGTTATTGCGTCCTTCTTGGATTTCATTTCCTTGACTATCAATCTGTAATACAACATAAATGATTATGATGATAATAAAATCTAATTTGTGGGTAAGGTCTCTTGGTGCCTTTCAAAACTAAAAATATTCTGTAATTTACAATAAGAGTTTTGGCCAACATGTACAAAAAAAAAAATCACAAGCTTATTTTTGGCTCAGGTTATTTCCTAGATAGGCAGAAGTTATTTCACAGAATTTGTCTGTTTCTTACTCTCTTCCCACTTAATTCTCTTACAGATCCACCCATACCCCAAACAAAAGGGTCATATGAACCAGGCCTCTATGTTGCTTTTATTGGAAAACAGGAGTTCAATTCTGGCCTCACTGAATTCAACAGCAGTTTTCCCATTGACTTCAATAGAACCAGAGTTTCCCACTAGAGCTTCTTCTTTAATCTCTTGCAGCATAGACTCCAAATCTGAAAACCTGGACATACTGGCCCAGACTCCTTCCTAACAGACCTGTCCCTCTGTCAAGTAAAATACTCCATTACGTGTGCTTTTAATACTCTCTGAACCCAACAATATTACCCATCATGACTGTTGGTGTCACGGGAGTAAGAAGAGTCTTCTAGCTGAAACTCAGCTCTCTTCAGGACCTGAGGAAGATCTCTATGTAAGCTCTCACCAACAGAAGCTGGTCCTGTAATAAAAGATATTACCTCACCCGCCTTGTCTCTTTAATATCCTGGAACCGTCATGACTACAACACTGTATACTTCAAATTCAGTTTAAAAACTCACACACCTTTAAAGTTTCCCTCTGTATTTGGCCCTGTAATGGGGTATACAATTTCACTTTGATTCCAAAGGAGAAAAGTGAAACACTGGACATAGTTAGCCTTGCCCTTGGGCCTGGCAAGCATGCTTTGGCTCTACAAGAATGTTAAAAGCTCTCAGAAGCATAGCCAAAGGATGGTGAACAGGCTGCAGGAAAGGTGAATTGTTCTCTAGGAAGCCACACAGAAGATTGGGCCTGAGAGGTGACTACAGAGCAGGTAAGCTCTCTAGGAAGTGCCTTCTCCAACTATCACCTCTTTGAGAACCAGAAGGTCCTGCTCATTAGGACTCTTTTGGGAAGCTATTGATAGCATGGGCCATCGGGGCCATGTCCCAAACTGAAGAAACCCAAAGATACAAAACAAACAAGGAGTCCTGTGACACTTTTAAAAAGACTAACAAATGTATTTATCGCATTGTCACCTTAAGTACAAAGTAGCCCAGGACAGCAGATTTAGATTTCATACAGGGAGGACCTTGCTATGTTGCTTCCCACATGGACCTGGGCTGTGACCTGGCAGAAAGGGAAGACCTGGTTCCCCCTATCATGGCCCCCATAAGGGCAAAGACGTGAGTGAAGGCCAAAGGTTCCTGGTCTAGGGTCATTAACCAGACTTTTCTATTCTAAAGGCAAACAATGTCAAATAGGATGTAACAATATGATATTAACAATGATAGTAAAAGGTCAAGCTGGTGTTTTATTAATTAATTGAAAGCAAACATACCGGTGAATCAGTCTCCTGAGTTTGGCATAGCATCATTATACATGAGTAGGCATGCGTATGGAGAGATCATGGGTGTCTATTCTGAAGGAATAAAACAGCTGGAAACATGCCACCACTGAGCATTTTCATGGCGTAGAGGGGACTTTTGGGTGACAGTCTCAATATCAACAGATACTCTTCCCAAATTGCCCTGGAAGAGGGTATCTGTCTAGAAGAATGGAAGGCAAAGCAGATGCATCTCTGGGTGCCAGGTCAGCTTTTGGGGGTTACTGGCAGCTGGTGCAAAGAACTGCAATTCTGGGACTGTTCTACTTTATGCTGGGGATTGGAAGCTTGTAGGGGAAGAGGCATAAGGTGATTTAAAGCATAAGGTGATTTAACAGTCCATTTGCTTCCTCTCCCTTACTGTGCTGAGCACAGCTCTGAAAGGGCTACACATCTGAGCTAAGATGTTGTGTGTGACTATACCATACACTTCTGGAAGCCTGGAATCATTTTTGTTGATATTTTAATTTGAGACAGAAGTTGTCTTTTTTTTTTTAAACAATTTATCTGTTGTTTGCTAAGACTCAGATTTCTCTGAGCTGTTCCAAGGACTCTAAGATACGAGACATGATTTATTTCATCTCATATTTGTTGTGTTTTGTCTAGCCTCATTTTAATTGCAGGACTCTCCTTTGTGGTACATTCCTTAGCAGCTACTGTTAACATTTTAAATCAATGATGTTTTGGGGGGTGTGTGTTGCAGGCTGTTGTGTTTGGCCAAAGACCAAAATATTTGGATCTGTGTGCTGTCCCAAAATGCGGGGGGTGGGGAGGAAGAGGAGGAGGAGGAGGGAGGAATTCAGGAGTTTGGGTTCACTTTGAATGGCAAGTCACTTGCAAGTGTAACAGTAGGCCTCCTTCTTTTTAAAGCAAATGTCTTCTTTGCATTCACCAAGGCAGAGGTGGTACCATCCCTCTAGACCAAATTACAACATAAATCTGGGCTAATAAGACCCATATTTTCTAGCAAAAATAGAATACCATTACAAACTACCTCTCTCAAAGATCTAGAGGCTGCTGAAACTGCTTCCTCACCAGCTGCAATAGTGGATATAAAGAGGCTGAGTTTGACAGATCTCAGATCATTGTGGGTGAAGAATTGGAGACTTGGCATAAAAGACAAAAGCAATGATCTCTCTCAGCCATCTCTGGCTCATCAGCCAGTTTTAACAACTGAACTGGAACATGAGGCTCATAGTATTAGAAAAAACTAGAGACGGTTTTAGAATGGATGAATAGATGCATAGAACTTGTGATTTCTGTCTTCCTTAAAAAGCATGATTTGTAAGTCTGTATCTATGCTTGGCCATTCCAGTGGCATTTGAACATTTGCACAAGAATTTTCCATCCTATATTGAGGTCTCACTCTTTCAATAATGCAAAAAGTCTTGGAAAGATCTCATAAGCATCATAATATAGCATGCAGAAATCCTAGTATGATTCTCAATGGTTTGTTTTAAATATTGCATTTCTATATAAAAATGCTGTATTGATCCTTCAAAAAATAATGAAAACATTTAAAAATACCATTCTCCCCTGTAAAAGACACAATGAGAGCTAGGATGTTCAGGGAAAGCTGGAGATCTTATGAAATGGTGCATCAGTTCCATTGGCCTGTTGAAGTGTGGCATAAATGAATCCATAAAATCAAAGACTGACTACGTCCTCTTGCAAATTAAGTATCTCTTTTGTGGCCACAGAATGTAGATACATTTTCCCCCTCTATTAACAACAACTGCTTCGCTGAACACTATTGTATTTATAGAAATAGCATTTTATAGCCAAATTGAGGCTGGCTGCTCTATAGGTATATGTCTCAGTTTCCCTCAGAGCATTGTCTTAGTTTTCCTGCTCATATGGGAGACCACTGGCTTCCAGTCTTATTAGATCAGTTAAGTGACTTAACCCTGTTACTGGTAAGGCTGAACACAACCTCCACCAAGGGCCAGCTCACCTGGTGACAGTACACGAGCAACCTTTCTCTCATTGTGCCCTCTCCTGAAAAAGCTAGCTAAAAAAAAAAAATCACAATCCTGTTGCTCCCCTGAGTACAAATATGACTCCTTCTTAGGCCTGGATAGGAAGCCAAGGACAGCTCAAAGAAGCAAGAATGAGGCCAAGTGATCATGGTCTTGTTGATCTTCACCACCAGCACATCTGCACAACCAGCATAAGAACATATTCCAACAACTGAGCCCTCATTGTGTTTAATTAAAATAAACATTTTTAATTTATAAAAAATCTCCATTTCTTATAACACAACATGCTTCATCAAAAAAGAACAAGACTCCATTTGTTTCTACATAAAACTAGGCTTAAGCCATCACTAAAGTACTGAGAACAATGGTTTTCAGCTTTATTTTTTAGCAGGGATGTTCACTGGCTCAACAAAATAAAATGTTCACGTACGATTTTTTTTTTTTTAAACCCAGCTATAGAACTCATAACATTTCATAACAAGAAAGGTCACTGGTCTTGGAACAGGGCTCAGCGCATGACAATTTGTTTCTCTTGAGAATAAAGGAGCTCACCTTGAATTAGAATAGCATGGCACAGAAGCCAGCTAACAGAGCGTAAACAGTGGGAGTTTTGTTGGAGAAGGGAAGAGGCAAGCCCCTTGTCCCATGGGGAGAGTGAGTGACTGTGTGTTGTGTGATTTTTCTGTTTTGGGGCTGGAGGTTGTTTGTTGTTCAGTTTACAAAGTGTGGTAGGGGCGGTATTCTGTGAAAGAAGCAGAGCCCTGATTAGAGGGCCTAAAGGCATCCAAGCAGCCAGCCAGCAGCACAGGAGCTAGCAAACAGAGCTATAAACAGGGGACGTTAAGTGAGAGTCTGTAAAAGGAGTTTGAGGGAAGGGAGTATGTGGTGTTCTCAGGTTTTTTGTCTCTTTGTTTTTGACAAAACTCCAGAGGGAAGGCTATGTGACAGATACAGAGGCAGCACTGGTGGTAATTCAAGGAATGGAAGAGTCGGTGAAGATGTCTGGATGTGGAAGCTGCGACATGTAGCAGGTATTCAGAAAGTGCTTCGTTCGTATGAAGTGTCACCTGTCGGAGTTGATGGAAGAGAAGATCTGGGGTTTGGAGACGCACATGATGGGGCAGAGGCAAGAGGAGGCTGAAGGAAAAAATCAAGATTTGCAGATGCAAACTAGACTGAAGAACTCTGTAGATGAGGAAAGTGGCCAGTGGCAACTTCTACTCTTTGAAGTTTGATCTCTAGGAAAAGAAGTGCATGCAAGGCCTGAATGGCCCTCCTCTGCTCAGCCAGCTGAAAATGGGGGCACTTTATCTGCATGGGCACTGTATTTGCAGGGGTTAAAGTAAGGAGGAACGCACTGGAACGCAGTTCTGGGGCCCACAAATTTGAGGGGCCGAGTTCCTGGGCCCCTAACAATAGAAAAATCCAGCGGAACACATGTTCCGCCCTGCCCTGGCTGCCAGCAGGTCCTACACCCCACTGTTGTTAATCACAATACTTATTGTGTGATGCAGTGTTTGCTAGTCTGTGACAATAATTGCTATAGACATAAACGCCATATAAAATTATAAATATTTTTATGGAGCGATAGCCGATGCATGTGGTACTGAGAAGTGGTTGCAAATGCCTACCTGGGCTGGGGACTGCACATGCATGAAGGAGGCCCAGACAATACGAGAAGCGGGCCCGGAGATTAGGAGGGTTCCGGGGCCTGTCAAACTATACTTTAACCAATGTGGATCCACATCCAATCTGCATCCGCTTAGTGTCAGCCTGTATCCGATTCGGGATCTGCATGCCAGGTTTCATTTCCATCCGCACCGCCCCCACCTTGCAGCAGCTCCTGCTCTGACTATAGAAGCAGAGCATCTGTCTGGTGCTGGGAGTGGGGGGGGGGAGGGCGTGAATTGCTGGGGCTCCTAGAGTCTGAGGCGGAACTAGTCAGTAACTGTCTCTGATTGGCTGGCAGACCACAAACAGAGCTGAGCTGGGATGGGCTGGAGAGCTTCCTTTGTTCCCTTCTTGCTCATTGCTCTCTGCAGCTGCAGTAGAGGCGACAGCTGCAGCGATCACACCCTGGGCAGATAATGGAATCCGCATCCAAACTCTAATCCGCAATAGCCGCATCTGTGGATGCAGATAGCCACAGATCTGAAGCGGATACCCATGGATCTGCAGAGCTCTAACTTTAGCGTTAATTGCAGGGGTAAGGAAATGTTGTCCCCCACTGTATGAACCAATGGCAGTAAAGATGTACTAAGCCTGGTCTGATGGAAGATTCACTCTCAAGTCATCTGTACAGAACTCATCAAAGACGGAAAGGAGGCGTTTGGATGTCAGAGACTGTAAAAGGAAAAGGGAGTGGTGGGAGACCCGCAGGCAGTGAGAGCCAGCAGAGGGAGCCTGCTGGTACCAGCAGTCGAGGCCCACAGGTGGCGGAAGCAGCAGAATGCACCACTTAAGCCTGGTGGGCAGTGGGAGCCAGCAGAAGGGGCTGGTCACGCCATGTGACTAAGAGGTGGAGAGTGCAACTCTGATGGTCAGTTGGACAAGGAAAAATGAGATAGGAGAGGCAAAGGACATGCTCCATGTACCCTGGGGTGGGGTGGGTTCTGCTCATTGCGTTTATGAATTTTGTTTGTGCTCCTTTCCTGAATCAGTGCTGTGTTACTTCCTTCTTTTTATTAAAATGCTTTCCTTTCTATACTCCAAATAAAAATGGAGTTCTGATGCACTTTTAAAGACTAACACATTTATTTATTGCATGAGCTTTCGTGGGCACAATCCCACATGCTATATTTTCCATTTCATTCATCTGATGAAGTGGGATCATGCCCACAAAAGCTCACATGACAAATACATTTGTTAGTCTTTAAAAGTGCCTCACAATTCCTTGTTTGTTTCGTTGAACTAGATTAACAAGGCTACCCCTTTGGAACTTTTCTACATTCAGACTCTGTGTTTGTGAGTGGGGAAGTATGGCCTTTTGGGAGTGTTCAGGGGCAGTGTGTGATTTCCCAAGTGACTGGATGGGGGCTCAAGATGGTTTGGTATTGTATCATTGACAGGAATCTCTAAATATAGAATCTGACCCTTGCTGCTGATGATTCTTTCTGCAAAAGGGTTACACAAACTTAAAGTAAATAGGACATGGACAAGTACCCCCTCAGACACAAAGTGTTTTTCTATTTAAAACAGTAGCTCTCATTTTTTTGCGAGTCGTGCCACACCTGGCGACATGCACAACCCTACAAGACACACCAGTCCACTCCCCTCCCGGGTGAATCCGGCACCCTCCACCCAGCTCCCTGCGACACACTTACTGTTGTGTGGCAACACAGTATTGTGTCCCAACACAGTGGTTGAGAACTGCTGCTTTAAAGGATTAAATAAGAACTGTCTAAAAACTAATGAAACCATGAGTTTTGACAAATTAAGTTAGTGCAGATAAGAAGAAAACTGAACCAGGTGCAGAGATATAAACCATCCTGGGTCAAAGACCTCCCTGGTGCAATTCACCTGACTTCAATGGGATCACAAGTATTAATTTTCCCATGTCCTAAAGCCACATAATTCAGGCTCTGACAAGCTACTGCAGAGTCTTAAAGCATGCCATGCTACTTATGATATTGGAAAAATGCAGTATATATATATACAAGGATAACCTAAGATTGATTTAGCACCATCAAAGCCAAAATTCAGTAAATGAAAACATGAAAAAGAATTTTCCATGTCACGACAAAGACTGACTTCCTTGTGGGGAAAAGTTAGATGCAGTTGATGATTAAGTAAGCAGTCACTAGTGACCCAACACAGCAGAAGAATGGAGTTTTCACACAGATTTTTTTTTTAATTGAAATCTCCAGATGTGACCACTAGGAAAAATACACTGTGTTAGAAGCTAGTAAAGGATAATTCATATTTCCAGACATATCCAAAGTGGTCTGTTGCCAATTTGAACAGTGTGATGATTTTAGTGCTAACTTCAACTTTCTGAGAAATCCACAAGCAAGTCTCCCAACTGGCAGCTGTACAGATAACTTCATCCAAGCAGGTCAGCAGAAAATTGATACTATGCTTTCTATGGCTCCTGTGCAGATCAATACGTGAGGACTTAAAATCCACAGTGATCATTTGCTTTCAGTACAGTGGTTGTTTGCTTGGTTATTTTCTAACCTAATTGTCAAAGGATATAATCTTAACCAAGATGAATGTTATCTCAAATGTAATCAGATTTGTGCTGGAAGATTAGTCATACCCAAAAAGATTGTTCCATGAGGAAAATCCCAAATAACCATTTTCCAAAAATGTCATCTATCCCGAATGTCTATTATTTAATTCCTTTGCTGTATCTTTGATCAGAAAATGGTCACTGGAATCAAGAGAGATGAAATTTCAGAATTAAGTATGATTTTCATGGAAGTGAAGTAAGTTTTGAACTAGGACATGCCATCTAGACTGCCACGATCTGTTTAACAGTAGAATGCTACAGTCGTTTTCTCAGATATTGGGTGACAGTAGAGGAATATTCCAAAGGGGTAGCCGTGTTAGTCTATTGTAGAAAGACAACAGAGTCCTGTGGCACTTTTAAAGACTAACAGATTTATTTATCGCATGAGCTTTCGTGGGAGAAAATCCCACTTCGTCAGACGCTTTGAAGATAGGAAAGTTACAGAGTGGGAGGAAATTAAATGCAGGGGAGTGTATGACATAGCATCAGGTCAGGCTGTAACAGCAAATCAAAATAGGTGTTAGGATTCAAAACACTGGGGAACAGCACATAGAGGAGGGGGAGGTCAAATCACTTGTTGTAATGCGAGAAAAATCCATAGTCCCTGTTTAACCCCAAGATAACTGAGTCAAATTTGCATATAAGTAGAGGAATAGTGAAGCCCAGGAATCAAGGATTCTACCCAGGTTCTGGAATGGCGGGATCTCTAGAAGGAACAGACTTCTGCCTATTCTCCCCAAGTATTACCATGTTTGCTTTGCCAATCTGTCCCTGTCCTACCTCTGTCTCTTCCCCACTGGTCTTTTCATCCTAATTCCATTTTCCTCAACTAGCCAGTCCCAGTCTTCATCCCTCAAACTTCTCTTTGCAGCCCAACTCTCCCTCCCATTTCCAGTTCTTCCTTTCACATATTTTCTTTCAATCTGTCTCTCTCCACTCTGGCTTCTAGTCATCTGCCCCATCACCACCTACTCCCAATATCCTACGTTAGGCAACTTGTACAATTTCAATATGCCCACCCTCCAAGTTCCTTACATTAGTCTCTTCACCCAACCAGTCCTAATTTTCTCCTCCTATACCCTGTTTCCTTGTTGGTCCCAGACTCAACTGCTCCTTCAATCTCAGTCAGTCCTTCCCAGCTCTCAGGCTCCTTGCCTAGCCAACCACAGTCCTCACCCCTGGCTTCCAGTCCCAATTTCACTCTCTCCTGCCAGCCTCCAGTCCCAGTTTCAACTCTTTTCCTCTCTGCTTTCAAATCAGGGAGCTTCCTCCTCCACAATGCCTGCACTAGAGCCCTGCATGGATACAAATATGTGGATCCGTATCCGATCTGCATCTGCAATAAATGGTCTGCGGATATCCGCATTGTATCTGCGGATGCAGATATCCGCGGATATAATGCGGATATCCACGGATTTGCAGGGCTCTAGCCTGCACCCATCAGTAGAGCCCTGCAGATCTGCTGATATCCGCATCCGCGGGTGCAAATGCGGATATCCGTAGACCCATTGCTGTGGATTGCAGCTCGGGTATGGATACTATTTTTATCTGGTCACGCCTGTACGTGCAGAGAGCACCATTGCTCTGCCCAGAACATCTGATTGGTTAAAGCTGCAACCCTGACTGAATCCAGGGGCCAGTCCAGGTGGAGTAAGAGTTGCTCCTCCCCATCCCCCACTGCCGGCCACTCCCCCCAGCACCAAACAGCTGAGTGATCTCAGCAGCCCCCATTTCACATGGCCAGCCCCGGCAGAATAAGAGTTGCTCAGATCTGGGCTAGCCAGGGCTCTAAAGAGCATTGGGCTTTTGCTGGCTCATCCGGATCCTGGGTCCCACCCCCAGCTGTCCTTCAGTCTCGGACAGGCAGAATAACAGTTGCTCAGATCGGATGCAGCGAAGGCTCTGAAAAACACTGGGAGCTGTTGGCAACTCTCTCCCCTCTCAGCTGTTTCTCAGGCTCCCTGAACCTAGCTCGCCAGAGCCCACGCACATCAGCTGATGATGGACTGCTGTTTCCCCCTTCTCTATAATGTTGTTTAAAATAAAAACAGTGTGTGCACATTTACTAAGCCCCTGCTTTTAAGCTGTTACATTACAGAACACACAGGCAGGAACAGAAAACAGAAGCACAGTGTAATGATGAGGAGCCGAGCGGAGCGGAGTGGAGCTGCAAGGCAGGGGCGGGGCGGTTGCGGATACCCACAAAACATGGAGATGCAGATTGCGGATCGGATACGTGCTTACATGTCTCGGATATGGATCAGTTGCGGATCCACATTTTTGTATCCGTGCAGGGCTCAACCCATCAGGGAGCCTGAGAGCAGACAAGTGACAAGCTATTCACACTCAGTTCACATACTGGTACCTGGACTTCAACCCAGTATAACCTACAGCAGCCCAGAGCTGCAATTACAGGGAAAGTCCAGCTCATCCCCAAGCTGGAGCATGCTCAGTGTGAACAGAATCTTTGGGTAATTTAGCTGCTAAAATCTAAGTCTCTGACATCATGTTCTAACTTCAATTACTCAAAGGCTTATATAACTTGGCCATTTACTGCAGATCTGGAGTTGGAACAAATATTTCACAGTATACCACTTTTCCTTCTGTGTGCTGCAGTTTGAGTTAAACAAAAAGTTAGTAATAACATCCATCTGACACACACTGTAACATAAGTTTCATCATAAGCATCATAGCTATATTCCAGCTGAAGCACATTCATATCTAAGAACATAAAAATGCACAGTGTATGGACTGGTGAGACGAAGTGTGAGGACATCTGTCCCCATAATAGGTCTTTTCCATTGAGTTACCATAATTCCACCTGCATTTTAAACCATAAATAAGCAGGCAAATCTTTTTTGCCCCTTCGGATCATGAAGAAAGTAAAATCCTTGACCCTAACTTTGTTCAGGCACTCAAATACTAGCATTTATACTGAAAACATTTCTCAGAGAGCGATGTATTATCAGTCACAGTTCAATGATGGGTAACAGAGCCCATCTACACTGACAGGAAAGTTCAACCTAATGCTGCTTATCTCAACCTTCTGCAGTGTCAGTCTCCACTGTCAGAGCAGTAAGTTTGAATTAAACGGTGCTATAATTCAATTTGATAACACCACCCCTAAAAGTGGCGTAGCACTGAGGTCAAAATGTACGAAATGAATTTAGACCCAGGTAGCCAGAGAGAGAGAGACGCTCTCACCTTGCTTTTCCAGTCTGCTGCAACATAGTTCATAAGAACATAAGAAAGGCCGTACTGGGTCAGACCAGAGGCCCATCCAGCCCAGTATCTGTCTACCGACAGTGGCCAGTGCCAGGTGCCCCAGAGGGAGTGAACCTAACAGGCAATGATCAAGTGATCACTCTCCTGCCATCCGTCTCCATCCTCTGATAAACAGAGGCTAGGGACACCATTCTTATCCCCTTTCTGGCTAATAGCCATTTATGGACTTAGCCACCATGAACTTATCCAGTTCCCTTTTAAATATTGTTATAGTCCCAGCCTTCACAACCTCCTCAGGTAAGGAGTTCCACAAGTTGACTGTGCGTTGTGTGAAGAAGAACTTCCTTTTATTTGTTTTGAACCTGCTACCTATCAGTTTCATTTGGTGACCCCTGGTTCTTGTATTATGGGAGTAAGTAAACAACTTTTCCTTGTCCACTTTTTCCACATCAGTCATAATTTTATATACTTCTATCATGTCCCCCCTCAGTCTCCTCTTTTCCAAGCTGAAGAGGCCTAGCCTTTTTAATCGTTCCTCATACGAGACACTCTCCAAACCCCTAATCATTTTAGTTGCCCTTTTCTGAACCTTTTCTAGTGCTAGAATATCTTTTTTGAGATGAGGAGACCACATCTGTACACAGTATTCGAGATGTGGGTGTACCATGGATTTATATAAGGGCAATAATACATTTGCAGTCTTATTTTCTATCCCCTTTTTAATGATTCCTAACATCCTGTTTGCTTTTTTGACCGTCTCTGCACACTGTACGGACATCTTCAGAGAACTATCCACAATGACTCCAAGATCTTTTTCTTGACTCGTTGTAGCCAAACTAGCCCCCATCATATTATAGGTATAGTTGGGGTTATTTTTTCCAATGTGCATTACTTTACACTTATCCACATTAAATTTCATTTGCCATTTGGTTGCCCAATCACTTAGTTTTGTGAGATCTTTTTGAAGTTCTTCACAATCTGCTTTGGTCTTGACTATCTTGAGTAGTTTAGTATCATCTGCAAACTTAGCCATCTCACTGTTTACCCCTTTCTCCAGATCATTTATGAATAAATTGAATAGGACTGGTCCTAGGACCGACCCTTGGGGAACACCACTAGCTACCTTTTTCCAATCTGAGAATTTACCATTTATTCCTACCCTTTGTTCCCTGTCTTTTAACCAGTTCTCAATCCATGAAAGGACCTTCCCTTTTATCCCATGACAACTTAACTTACGTAACAGCCTTTGGTGAGGGACCTTGTCAAAGGCTTTCTGGAAATCTAAGTACACTATGTCCACTGGATCCCCCCTGTCCACATGTTTGTTGACCCCTTCAAAGAACTCTAATAGATTAGTAAGACATGATTTCCCCTTACAGAAACCATGTTGGCTATTGCTCAACAGTTTATGTTTTTCTATGTGACTGACAATTTTATTCTTAACTATTGTTTCAACTAATTTGCCCAGTACCGACGTTAGACTTACCGGTCTGTAATTGCCGGGATCCCTTCTAGGGCCCTTTTTAAATATTGGCGTTACATTAGCTAACTTCCAGTCTTTGGGTACCGAAGCCATTTTAAGGGACAGGTTACAAATCTTAGTTAATAGTTCCGCAACTTCACATTTGAGTTCTTTCAGAACTCTTGGGTGAATGCCATCTGGTCCCGGTGACTTGTTAATGTTGAGTTTATCAATTAATTCCAAAACTTCCTCTAGTGACACTTCAATCTGTGACAGTTCCTCAGATCTGTCACCTACAAAAGCCAGCTCAGGTTTGGCAATCTCACTAACATCTTCAGCCGTAAAAACCGAAGCAAAGAATCCATTTAGTTTCTCCGCAATGACTCTATCATCTTTAAGCGCTCCTTTTGTATTATCATCATCAAGGGGCCCCACTGGTTGTTTGGCAGGCTTCCTACTTCTGATATACTTAAAAATCATTTTGTTATTACCATTGGAGTTTTTGGCTAGCCGTTCTTCAAACTCCTCTTTGGCTTTTCTTATTACACTCTTGCACTTAAGCTGGCACTGTTTGTGCACCTTTCTATTTGCCTCACTAGGATTTGACTTCCACTTTTTAAAGGAAGTCTTTTTACCTCTCAGTGCTTCTTTTACATGTTTGTTGTGCCATGGTGGCTCTTTTTTAGTTTTTTTACAGTGTTTCTTAATTTGGGGTATACACTGAAGTTGGGCCTCTATTATGGTGTTCCTCCCCTGCCTGTAGCCTCGGAAAGTTTTCAATTAATTCCTCTCTCTGCATGCAGCACTGCCCTTTAGAGAAAGGGGATAGGGAGTGAGTGGAGGAAGACTGCCTCCACACAAGCCCCTGTGCCTTCTACCCACAATGCAATGCGTTTCAGGAAGTAACTGAGCAGTGGGGACAGGAGACTCCAGCAAGGAATTTGCTGTGTGATCACTCACATTCATATTCTGTAATTCAACAGCCTAAAATCGAATTATAATCCCACCCCCAATGTAGACAAGCCCTGAGTCATACAGAACAAATAAGTAAATTGCCTAAGATACCACAGGAAATCTAGGGCATAGCTAGAAATGGGGGGGAGGGGGGAAACAGCTATCTGAAGTTCCAGTCTAGTTGTTGCCAGAAAACAGATAACTAAATATTGATGCCAAGGTGATATTAGGTGGTACAAAATAAAGGACAAAGCTAGCTATACAAGAATAGCAGTCAGTTATCTGTATACAGAAAAATAGAAATTGTTAAACAATTAATTCATTGTATAGTCCAATAAGTTCTATTAAAAAAGGCAAAAATGAGAAAGTTGGGCAAACATTAACCATAGATATTAGTTGTTGCTGTTTGTTTTAAGGTAGAACTTTCCAAATCAGGATCAAAACTCCATTGTGCCAGGCACTACAAAAACACTTATTTTCAAGGACAATTTTAGCCCTGAAGAGCTTACAGAAAAAAACGTTAAGTTGCTTCTAATGCAAATTTCTCTCATATTAGGACCACAGTAACCACTGATAAACTAGTTAAGGATAACATGCTACCAGAATTATTAAAATTTACAATACAAATGATTGAATTCATTAGTGTTATTTTCATCCTGAAATTATGCTAGACTAAACTGTACCATCTTTTCATAATATTTGTGTTTATAATAAATATGGCTTAGCTTTGCTGCAACAATAAAACCAAATATTTGGGGGGGGGGGGGGCGTTACTGCATAGGCAAAATGTAACCAGATAAACTGTGTGTGTGTATTTGTTTTACTGATAAACTCATAATCGTGACAAAAGTGAATAAAGAGCCACAACATCTGACAAAACAAACAAGGAGTCCTATGGCACTTTTAAAGACTAACAAATTTATTTACCGCATGAAGCTTCAAAGCATCTGAGGAAGTAGGATTTTCTCCCACAAAAGCTCATGCGATAAATACATTTGTTAATCTTTAAAAGTGCCACAGGACTCCTTGTTTGTTTTGCTGACCTAGACTAACACAGCTACCCTTTTGGAACTTGTCAACATCCGACAAAGGCATTTTGCCATCTTTTCCAAGAAATCATTTCTCCCACTTCCTTAGGCTGCTCACTTTTGCCTTTTCTTTTTTTTAAAGCATCTATAAACTGTTCAGAGGTCACTTCTATTCAAATGAGATTTCAAACAATGTTTTTTGTCCTGTAAAAGGAGGGGAGAAGAAAGAAAGGCAAGAAAAAAGCAAGTATTCTAGAAAGATATCTTCAGCGACAGTTCTTAACTTGACGGTTGCTATGTCTAAGTAAAAGTGGCTGTTTTTAAATTCCAGTATATTGCCTATAGTAAGAAAAGTACAAAGGAGTACTGCAGATATTAAGGAAAGGAAATAAAATTCTTGGAGAAGGATGTTAGTCCTGCCACTTGAACTTTGCCAGCCTCAAGCAACTACTCAAGAAGAATTATAAACTTTGAATTTAAAATGTTCTACAGATACTTCACATAAGTATGTTTTCTAAAGTTAATACAATAGTCTTCAGCCTTGCAAACGTTATTGCTCAAAAATACCTCCTCAAAACAACCAGCAGCAACACTGGTGGAGCACAACATCTTTAATGGTTCATCCTCATTTACCTCGGACTCAGGAAACCTGAGTGGAAGACAGCTAAGAACAGCAGCAGCATTGACATAGGGAGAACAGTTATAGGAGGGCTGTGCATAAGAGAAACTGAGACCCAACAGCAATTTAAATCTTGCCTTCTGTTATCTTGTCAAGCTCCAACAGCAACACAGTTCAGATTACTTAATCTTATGCTGGAAGGCAGGTTGAATTCAAATAAACTAAACAGAAAGTGTGCTTTTTCCAAAGTAGTTTAAGGAATTTACATGTGACAGTCAATTCATTATGAATGCTACTGTATAACAAAGATAAATGTGATAGCGCATAATGGAATGTAATAATGATTATATTCCACTCTGATCACACAGATGGGCAAAGGAGAGAGGCTGTTTTACTTATGTCAAGGGTATTTACCAAAAAGCTCTTCTACATTTAAATTGCAAGAAGAACAAGAGGGGAAATAGCATACCTGGGGAGATGAGGGACTAAAAGCCACGTTGATCACAGATTCCGTGTGTCCTGCCAATTTATGAGAAAAGGTGCTTGAACGCATCTCATAGACGTAAGCCTAAAAGACAACAAGGGTTTAAATTTTCATTTTTGAGGCTTCTATTGAACTCTTTAAATTATAGCTTGATAGGAATAAGAATTCTGGCTAACAAGTTTTAGCTATAGTAAATATTTCACAGTGGCCAAGCAGATATCATTTCTTTAAATGGGACATTTTATACTACCAAGAATGATTGAGCAAACCTTAACTTTTAAAGTGTTCTAATGCAAAAACAGTTTTGAAAAAACAACTCTACCTTTTTTCTTGGGGGGAGGAGGGTATATGAATATGTTTTAAGTAGATGCCCAAATAATGACATAAGACCTTTCTTAATCAGGACATTCCACTACAAAAATGTTCTCCAGAGTCTAAATATGTAATTTTTGCACGAAGAGTGTTAAAAAGCCCCTATCCTCTTGATGTCTATGATTTAAAAGCTGTTATTTGTTTGTCAGCCACACTGAAACAATAGCATCTTCCTTCTGTTAATGGTTCTTAGCAGTTATTGGTTGATGCTTTGTTCTCAATAATGTGGAATTCCTGAACAATTAATGATTTAGGGCAGCTCTACACCGCAGCAGGATTTCGGTGGCAGTTGAAAGGAGATGCACAATGTACTTAAAATACCTTGCTATCTCCCTTTGACTGCCTACTGCTTATTTACTGCAATGTCTTCAGTGTGCTGAATCAAAGGAAAATGCCCCCCTTTGACTCAGCGCTACTCCAGTTGCCAGGGTGGTCTTCAGCAATCAACTTTCTGATCAGCTGACTGGGTGTTCACAGACCCAATCAGGTGATTGGGAAAATAGATCTGACAGTGATGAATTTGCCACCATCAGTGAAGACTAGCCTTGTGATGCACTGACAAGGAATTGACCACAAAAAATATTTCAGTGGAGTAGGGGGGAACAAATACCAGTCAAACAGGAGAAGGTACATTTGGTAGGAAAAAAAGTACTGTTTGCAAGCTTTTAAGTGATGAAATAGTACCAAAGCTGAAATCCTCTAAGAGCTCAATCCAAAGTTGACTAACTTTAAAGAGATTTGGATCAGGGTCTCAAACGTCTAACGTTAGTTCTTTTGTTTTGCTTAAATGAGTTAAATATATGGAAAATAAAATGTGTATTAAGTATTTCTGTATTAGAGAGACTTTAAGGAATAAGATGACAATGTATGATTCCACTCTACATTACCATTCAGCTGGTAAGAAGAAAGGAAGTAGATGCAGCATAAATTTTTCTGGCATTTATATTCAAATACATAAAAAGACTGTACTAGAAATACACAGAACATTGAGTAAAACTGATTTAGCACATGGCAAAGAAAATGTATGAGAAAATATGCTTTAATGGTATCTGAGAAAACACTGTATGAGTCAAAGACAGTAATCTGAGTAGGCTTTATAATAATTTGAAAAATTGAATGTTCCTGTTTCACTGAGTCTCTGTGGCTGTGCTTATGAACATGGAACTCATGAAAGCATTTTGGAGCCTAGCATAAGAAAGCCTGTCTGAATAGTTAATACTTTGATATTACAGAGTCTTTAAAATAATTAACAAATTTAGATCTTTATTGGTGGGGACGCAGGAAAATTTTGATTACTTAAAACCAAAGTAAAAGATATTTGCATTGGAAAAAACACAGAGAATAAATATAAAAGTAAAATCCTCCCCCAAATTCAGGTTTAGAGTAAGGATCATCCCTTCAACCTATTCTTCTGCCCTCCCTTTACATGGAGTTGTGATTCAGTACATTCATGGAAGAACTTTACCCTCAGCATCAGCCTACCGCTGCCCTGCACTCCCACGATCTAGACTTCCCCATAGCAGCTCTTCTATTCTCCAGTCACCAATGCAGCAGCAATGTGGCAATTATATTGTAAAACAAACACTTCTCTCGTTGAAAGATTTGACCCTTCATAAACATAAAAGTATTGACATATAGGATTAACAGCCAATAGTTACCAATATATTAGCTTTCTTTGCATTAATTAAGAACTTGACAGGAACATACTTGTACTCATTCAACTGAACCACATATAAATCACCTTTCAACAGGGTCTGAACTAAGTAGGAACACAGTTCTTTTTTTAAACTACGAGTGTATTAGTGAGAGAGCTGGCAGCGATGCCCGTAGTTAAGGTTTCCTAACATTATTCATCATAAATACCCATCTTGAGTGATTTATAACTTTGCCATAGTGAAGCCATTGGGGATGAAATTGCCCATGCTGGGCCCCTGCTGCAGGCTGGAATCTATTGATGTATGCTGCAAAGTTTCAGCTTGAATACCAAAATTAGTTGACACTTGACGATTTCAGGCTTAATTGCTCCATGTCTCAATCGTTGTCTGTAAAACGGAAATAACACTTCATCTTGCAGGGTATTATGAAGATAAACTCATTAATGTTTGTGACTACTACAGGCATAAATATGGTATGCAAACCCCTGAGGAAGTGTTATATTCTGTACTCATCACATGATCTGGATGGTATGCAGTAAATTAAGACATGGGGTCACTAATATGTGACTGTTAAAGACTGTCTCATAGTACATATCTACAGCAGGACTGAATTAAAGGCACAAAATCCATGAATAATGCCCTTTGTTTCAATGGAACTATTTACAGAACAAAGTGCTACTGAGCATGAGTGAGAGTGGCATAACCTGGCCCAGTGGTTCTCAACCTTTTGTGGGTCGTGACACACTTGGCAGCATATCGCGACCCTACAGGACACACCAGCCCACTCCTCCCAGGCGGAATCCAGCCATCTCACTGGCTCTCCGCAACACACTTACCACTGTGTGGCGACATAGTAATGTGTCCTGACACAGCGGTTGAGACCCACTGATCTGGCCTACAGTTATTATCGCCAGGCCTGGCAGAATTCATTTTTTAGAATTTTTACTGATACCAATGTTTATTTTTAGTTTTATTGTTTCGATTTTTGCAGTTGCAGGGAATTATGGAGAACAGACAATTATTTAATGACTGACATTTAGAAAGTTAAAACTTTAGAAACTATTAAACACAAATTGTCTACATTCCATGTCAAAACAAACAAAGCAAAATATCCTCAAATCAACAATCATACCTCTTTTTACTATTCATTCACTAGTCCATTTGTAACAAAACTATTCAAACAAATCACTGGATTTTGACTCAAGTTCTCAGGAAGCATTTTTCAGTTTTAATTGTTATCAGTGGAAATATGTCAGTTTGTATGTATGGTAAAATTTACATTTATTGACACTTACAGATAAAAATCTAATTTTTTAAGCCTAGTTATAACAAATTCATTAACTTGGGAGTCTCCAAAGCTTCCATAACTAACAAAGATCAACTTTTTTGAAAACATATTTGGTATGACGCTCCAGATACATCTGATGAAGTGAGTTGAAGACCACAAAAGCTTATGCCCGAAGACATTTGTTAGCCTTTAAGGTGCCACAGGACTCTTGTTGTTTTTGGTATAAAGCTGCATTTTATGTTGTGCAAGTTATAATCTTCAGACATCTTTGAGCCCCATACTTTATGTGGTGTGCAAATCCTTCTTTCCTCCATAAATAACAGGTAGCCAGAGTAAAACAGATCATATAGACTTCTCAGTTTTAAAATCCTTAATTTATCAAACCCAGAAATTTCACAAATAGGATTCTGCATTCCACCTATTAAATGTATTTATTTTCACCTTTCTCTTGTGTTTGCAAAAGCAGAAATTGGAAATGTGGCCAATGATCCTATTAATGACTATCCTTCATTGGTGTCCTAATTCAGAATTTCCAACCTTTTTGGCTCAAGGGCCACAGATGTCATTTTTACAACCCTGAAGGGTTGCCAGTCTCCACCAGCAGCCCACTCTCTACCCCCACCCCACCACTACACCCAGATGGTAGGAGTTCAGCAAGAAGGTAGCCTCCTCACTGATCTCCCATCACCCTGGCCGTAGCCAGAAGGTCACACCCGTCCTGTAGCCCTGTATGCTCCACCTGCATAGTAGAGTAGCACCCTTGTGAAGCTAGGGGAAGGGAAATTAGTGCTCTCCTCCCTCTGGCTCTAGCAGGGCCCTCAGCACCTAGGGACCAGGAAGTGGGCCTTGCTCTCTGCTGGAGCCAGGCTCTTATCCTCTTGGCTGCAGCAAGGAGAAAGGTCTTTTAGCCCCAAGGAAATACACTCCACATGGCTCCTTAGGCAGCAGCTCCCTTCTGCAGTCAGAGGGAGGGGAGCTACAGGCCACTTTGAAAGCCCCTGCGGGCCCCTTTTGGCCCCTGGGCCACAGGTGGGGAACCACTGTTCTAATTGGTGTATATTTTAATATTTGCAGCTAATCATCAATTAGCAAGGAAAATTATGTACAACTCTTTTCCTGTATAGTGCAAGTGAAGTTTTTTTTTTAAAATCAGGAAGCAAGCCTTTCAAAAAAAATTTCTTGTGCTTAAATTAAGCTACAACTTGTAATCACAGAAGTAATGGAAACCCTCCTCTTATTCACTAAGCCAAACTAGTAAGCAGCTGCACTCAGTTTTCTTCAACCTCACCCAAAATTTTAGGGACAATTCCATGTTCTGGGATGTATCTGCCCTGTAGCATCCTCTGCTAGCCACACATGTTGTTGCAGAAGTTCCCTGCCACAGTTCTCCTCATGTCATAAAGAAGGTAACTGAGGGCTTACAAAGGGAACACAGCCCCTTCCAAGTGGTCTAGTTTGTTAACCAAAGACCCAATGAAAATCCAAGGGAGACTTTCATCCCACCATCTTAGTTTGGAGAAAGTCACCAGCGTATCCATTGGTTCTCCCTCCCCCAGGTCCAGCATTCCTCTTCAAACAGGCTCTCTTGGATTGGGTCCTTTCTTGGAATCGTGCCTCTTGTCATTACCTGGGAAGAATCCTTCCTCAGAGTCAGGGTTCTGCAAAGATCTATCTGCGGTAGCTCTTCCCTTGGACAGTATGTAGTTCCTGAGAGGCAGGGATTCCTGTCACTGTTAGAGAGTTTCCAGTCCCTAAGAACATCTCTTGCAAACTCCTTACTCTCATGAGTTCTCCTGCTCGGCCTCCTTGAGAGCTTCTTTCCTCAGGAGCTCCCTATCTCTGTGTTAGTTCATTCTCCCTTATAAGAGTCTGCTACAGATAGGTTGGTCCCTGACTCCTCTGAAAGGGCCAGTCCCTGTCTTCCCTACTTTGAACAATTCAAAGAATACATAAAAGTCAGAGGGCCAAACTCCCTTTCAGATACACCCCACTTAGTCCAGTCAACATGACCTCCCTGAGATTGCACCAAGTAATGTAAATGACATCATAACTTGTCCCAGTGTCTACCTGTCAATTCCTTTTGCCTAAGACTTTACAGACTTGAATGAAATTCACTCCAAGCTAAAAGCCATCTTTTAAAAACATGAAATAACAGAAAAGCAACACAAAGGTAGTCAGTTTTTACCCTTATGGTTCCAGTCAGGAGTAAACGAGTAATACAATCGGATTTATATTTACAGATTTTTGGAACAATGCGGAGCAGTGTTTATATGGCAAGAGTTAATGTTTATTTTCTTCTAAATGCTACTGGACATATGAATTGGAACAAATCCACTACAGGGTTGTCAACTTCCCCATATGTGCAGGGTGACCTCTCAAAAAATAATACCCAGTTCTTATTTGGCATTTTTCATCAGTAGATCTCAGTGTGCTTCACAAAGTAGGGCACCATTATTCCCTTTGTACAGATGGGGAAACTGAGGCACAAACATGACCTGACGTGCCCAAAGTAACTTTGCAGGCTAGTAGCAAAGTCAGCTACACCCTCATTTTTTGAATCCCAGTCCAATGCTATCCATACTGTTATCTTTTGTCATCACTTGTAGTTGGAGGATAAGGAAGACTTGTGCTCCAATTTAAGGGGGCAAAGAGGAAAAAAGAACCAATGAAGGAGAAGTGTGCAGCATAGTTATGGGGAGAAATAGGAAAAGAGGTAAAAGAACATTGAAGTGAATCCTCATTAGAAGGCAAAAAGCGACTTACAGGGAAAACACTGGGATTTTTTTTTAAATGGATTATATAAATACATAAGCGGACTATCGAAGAAAAAAGTGAGACCAAAATGGAACTAATTAATCCTAACATGTAGCTATACTGATGTCAGTGGAGTTTCACCAGCCTTAAACGTGGAAAACTATGCCTAATTTTACTTAATCTTACCTTTTAAAAATTCATGGGTTTTTTGTTTTGTTTTGTTTTTTTAAAATATTACAACCAGAAGAGTTGTTTTCTGTTAAAACATCCATCAATTTCATCTTGAGAATTGCAGAGGGATGCTTCTGTGGTCTGTTATGTAAAGGAAATCCTGATCCAGCCCAACAGATTAACCAGGGATAACACTAAATTCTTGCAGAGATTTTCTCCCTTTTAGTCCCTCAGGTTTTCCAACAGTGTCAGGTAATGCTAAGGCTTAAGCTGTCCAAAAACTTAGGCCACAGGGTTAGGGGTTTAAAAAGAAAAAAAAAAAGAGTCAAAAAGCATAAAAACGGGAGAGACCACAAAACTGCTAAATTAGATAAAACTGACCAACAGGTACAAAAGTACAAACAGAAGATGGGCTAAACTAGCCACAGAGAAAAGGGGAAGATTAACAGATCCCCAGCACTCCGGCTAGATAACCGCAAAAGAGAAGGAGGGTCAGAAAGGTCTCTGACAAATCAGACAAGACAGCTGCACCTATGAGTTGGAAAAAAACCACGTCACCGCGGTTTTTGAGCAATAAAAGGAGGGCTGTTGGGGGGGTGAATTCGGAGTTATTTGTCTCAAATTAACTCTGAGGCAGAGGCTCTGGGGACTTGATCAACCCCCATGAGCACTCCCCCCTGCTCTCCGTGGGACGTGGACGAACCGGGTGCAACCACCAAAGCCTGGCCAGCTAAGGGAAAGTCGGACCAGCAAATCTGACATCAAAGGAAAGGTAATCAAAGTAAAGGGGCTCAGAGTAGCGCCTGGCTCCGAAGCAAAAAGTAACACAAAAAGTTTCGAGGTTCTTCCCATCTTTATGCTGAGACTCTTAGGTAAATGAACAATAGCAGCATCAACCTTGGGTTTGGGGTTGATGTAGGAATTAGGGTAGGTATAGGATTTGCTTTGGGTATAATTGTGTTAGCATTTCTGCTTCTGTGTGTGTGTTTATAATTGATAAAAATAAGAGCAAAGTTGTGTTAGAGAGTGTGTGTGAGGAAACTATTACCAGCGACCAAGTTTGAGACTAAATCCTGTGTACAGCCACTCAGGGCCTACAAAGGTCCTAAAGCAAGGGTGCACAGGTGAACCTCGTGACTCACTGGATCCCCTTCTTGTGTGAGTGCATAAATGGGCACCCTCTGTGCTTGGTGTCCGTGCTGCTATAACTCTGCTGCTGGGGGGAGGAAAGTGTGAATGGGGGATAACCGTTGACCAGGTCTGGGACTAAATCCTGTGTGCAAGGGTGCACAAGTGAACCTCGTGACCCAGCGGGCGTGAATGAGATCTCTATACAATAGTACAAAGAGTCCTGTGTGATTGTGTCTTACATATGGGCTTGTGTTCTTGATTGCTCTGGTTTGTGTGTATTGGGCTCTGTTATACTCTCTATGTTATGTGTTTAAAGCCATAATTGATGCAAAACCCTGAATCTGCATTCATGCAATAAGCAGTATTGTAGTTTAGAGTGTTTGTGGATATATTGGGTGTTTATTGTACTACTAATCACTGCCTTAACCTGTGTAATTGTAATCATAGTGCCTTAATAAATGTCACATGCATAGTAAATAGACAAAAATCATTGTTAGTGGTGGTCTTTGCCTAGGGGCTTCGGGAGCTTCCCAACATCCACATTTAAAGGACCAGGTATTTGTTTGGGCACCCTTCCCCCTTAAGGGGATAAAGCTTAACAAACAGGAAGGTGCAATTGATCCCTACATTAATGAATACCCCAAGCACTGCACTGCTACATATATGGCAGAATCTGGAGGGGGAAAAAAAGACATGGTATATAGAATTATACAGCAAACTCTTCCAAGTCCTTTGCCTCTAACCCCATTCTGTTCAAACTTGCATATGCCTCTTTTTGCAGAAGACCCATGACTGCTTTGTGCTTAAACATCAATAAAACATTTTTATTTTGCCACAACACAGTGAAGATTTGCTGATTATAAATGAATACAACTTCAAGGTTTCACTAGCAACTTGGTTTGCCTTTCAACAATAGTATGCATGTAGTAATTTGCCTTTGTCCTGACTCCTCTTGAACCTCTCTAGTCTAAACAATACTTCCCACTCTGCCCCCCACTTTTGGAGTCTGCAGATATCTTGTGGATATTCTGCATGAGATTATTATTGTGTTGTAAGCTTTTATGGAAGGTTATAGTTTGTGCTTAGCATTGAGGCAGTTTTTGAAGCAAGTAACTAATTGCTTCAACATGGAAGTCATTACAACACGTGGCTCGGCAGGAGTGTCCACGTAGCCAATACTAAGCACTGTGATACACTTTACCAGGAATATTACAACATGTGTATAATACATTTCTCACAAATAAGAAAAGGCATTACCAGGACAAACAAATGCGATGTACAGAAACAGCTTCCAATTTCCAATGAACTTTTGTCTCTGATATTTAAGCTAGCTAATGACAGTCTAAACTCTAAGAACTGAACTCTCAGTTGGGTATAAGATCCAAGAAGAACCTTTCGTTAAGTTATTTTTAACTTTAATTGTTAAATATGATTTCCTTTATTTTTAAATAAGCTACATTCAGGCATTGCTACGGAATGGACATAATCCAACATCAATAAATTCCTATTTGAGTCTGACACAATTCTAGTTTTACTACAGTTTCAATGTCACAAACTGTTTTACTATTCAGTACCTACTATGTCCAAATAGGTAATTTTAGCGTATTTTTTTTAGTAAAATAACAGTAAATGAATAATAAATGATACCATAGCACCAATGACTGTGAAAAGTGTTGAATATGAATTCAACTACAGAAGTGAAACAGATTTTCTGCAAACCAAATGTAATAAAGTAGAAACTGGAGCAATCAAGGAAGTATTCCAAAATACCCAAAATGCATGTGTGCATATAATCTGCTACAGACTCTAGCCAAAGTCAATCCCTTTTTTTCATATTAGAACCAATTTCTTGCAATAAAAATACTGATTCAGTAGATATTGATATTTCCTTTCCATCTTTTTCAAGGGTCAGCCAAAAGTAAAAATCATTAATTTCCAAGCATGTTTCCTGCACCCATAACCACACACCTATTTGTGTTTTCTTTTGCTGGAAGTTTGTAGAACACTGAGTATTCAGCTTTCAGTAAAACTGGAGTGTGAAAGGGTATAGGTGTATTTAATGTTCATGTATCAGATCTTCCTCTCTAAGGCTTATGTGTGAAGACAGCAAGAGAAAGGGGGAAAGGATGAAGTCCTTCTTTGAGGAGAAGGTTTATTCAAATGGAAAATTACTGGGTTAGGGGGATTGAAGAATGTGCTGAATTGGCTGAATCTCTGTTTGAAAAGAGCTTCCATGCACTTTGATTTCTTATATTCTGTTATCTCAAACTGATCCTTTCCTGCTGTTCCTACTGCTCCTAGCTTATCTTTGTCCCTCTGGCCCATGAGGTCTGCCTGCTTTTGACTCCTCTACTTCTGAATGAAGTTGCTTCCTCCTCAGTTCCATGCTGCCTGAGAACACAAGACAGATTCTCTCTCCCTGTTAAGTTCTGGTGCTCAATGCCACTGCACAAGCAGCAACTGCAGGAAAAGTCCTGCCCTGGGTAGCAGGCATGCTCAGTTTGAACAGAATCTTGGGAAAAAATAATTAGCTGCAAGCCTCTCCCAAATAGCAATTTTCTGAAACTTGGGGCATGGTGGATTTCCATACATTAATAATAGAACAATTCCCCCTCCCCCTCCCACATGAGCCAAATTTCAAACTCATATTTCAAATCTTTTTCAAAGAGTGGAGGTGCAAGAGCTGCTCAAAATGACTGTAAGATTATGGTTTTTTACATTACCAAAACAATGGGTTGTCCCCTAAATCACATTCTCAGAAACTAGTAAGCCTCTTTGCCTGAAATTTTAAAAAACAGAAAGAAATCAGCCTGATGCAGACAACCAAGCATGGAAAATTTCAATCCAGGCAGTTACGTTCTGACAAAGTTATCAGCAACTAAAAAAGAGGGTTGCAAAGACCAGCCGGGAGACAACCAGGCCAGTTGTGTCCTCTGGGCTGAGGTCAAAGGCAGGAATTGAGACTAGATACCAAGCCAAGTCAGGAAACAGATACCACGGTCAAGCCAGACCAAGATTGAAGTCAGGAGTAAAATGTTGCAAAAGACAAGTTTTGTAGCAAACCACCATCTGCACTCTTGCTCAGATCAGGGCTGGATTATCAAAGGAGCTTTAGGGGTTTCAGCCCTGGGCCCCAGCCAAAAGGGGGCCCCAGTCTCCTGCCCCTAAAACTCCAATGATAATCTGCAGATCCCCGCTCAGCACCAACAAGGAAGGAGCGCAGAGATCGCTCCTGCCCTCCCAACGCTGTGTGTCAGGCCCTGGAGCGAGAGAAGTGGGGCTCTGCATTCCCACCCTGCTCCTGGGACAGCTGGTCCGCCCCCAGGGGCAAGGTGGGCCAAAGCATGCTCACCCTGCACAGGGAGTGGGGTCAGCTGCTGTGGACTGTATTCTGTCCTGGCGCGCAGCTCTCCAGGGCTTGTGGCCCTGTGGGCTGCATTGGGGCCTGCTCCACCATGTGCAAGCTGCCACCTTCCTCCCCAGCAGACTGGCTGGAATGGAGCTGGCGTGGGAATGCCCTCAGGCCCCTCAGTGATGAGAGGGTGAGAACCCAGCCCCTGCGATGGGGGGCCCAGGCTGGGAGGGGGCAGCCCAGGACCCTTGGACTGGTTAATCTGGCGCAGGCTCAGATGGTTCCCTCAGGCAGCTTCCTGGTTTTAATTGCTGGTGTGGCCCATTCAGGCAGCCCCAGGGGGGTTCTGTCACTCTGGCCTCTTTAAGCCATACTTCCTGTGGTGCCTACCCTGCAGTAAGCAGTGGGGTTCACATTGGTGACATGGAGGCATCAGTTGCCCTGGACTGCACAACTCCAGGTTCTAGACTGGTGAACCCCTATAGCAGAAAATGTTCAGCAACCTTAATCACAGGCATCACTACCAGTGCTATGTATAACCAAACAAATTGTATCAGTATCTATAAACATAGTGTCATATTTTGATACTCTACACATTTCCACATTTTGGTGTGGTAAGCGAAGTATCAGTCTGATCAGGCATGTCACCAGAACACTGACCAATTAAAGCAGGCATGCTTTAAAAATCCCTTACAGTTTCAAATGTGTTTAAGTGCAGGGACTGTCTTTGTGGTATTTGCTAACCTAGTGCCTCCTACATAGGGTTTGGAATCCTTGCTTGAGCTCTGTCACTACCACAATAGGAAAACAACAAATAATACCCCATATAACTAAAGAATATCACTGTAACAGCAACATCGATAAAACCCCCAAACCACGATATACTTAAAGTGAGTAGCAGTTGTAAAGTTCTTCAAATTTCCAATGGAATAAAATTTTATAAGCAGAACCCTTAATCAAACTCCAGTGTTACTTCTGTAAATCTCCTTTCTCAGAAGCTTATGATTCATTTTCTTACCCTTTTTTGTTAGCAGTCGATTGGTGAATTTTGAGACCTCAAACAAAAGTTTTATCTGTCTGCCTATGCTAATTATATTGCACCAATCACTGCTGTATGCGGACACTGGGTTTAAAAGTATAAAGGCTTTACTTTTATAATATATCCCAAAGTTGGCCAAGTACAAAACTACTGCTCTAATATTTTCTTCCTGGAAAACTCTTCTCAGCGCCACAGGCTGCCTCCAGGGAGACTGTGTGGCTAAGCTAAAATCTAGATCTAGGAAATTTTAAATTCTTTTCCTGCAAGTGTCTCTTTCCTTCCTGTTGCTAAGATTCTCTCTCATTTTTTTTATAATGTAAAAGGGTAGCAATACAGTAATTCTATTTCCTACTTTGTAAACCAAAGTTGACTCAGTAACAGGAACCCTAGAACACTTAACAACATAGAGAGGAGTCCTCTTACACTTTTAAATTTAACAGAGAAAATAATTTGCTCTAGAAAAACTATGAAATCAGGATGTTCTCTTTCCACAGAATGTTTGAAACTACAGTGTTATCTACATGTGATACCTAGCAACAGAATTGAATAAAATTCTCCAACTCATAACACCATAAGGTAAATATTATATCTGATGTTTCTTTTTTAGTACAAACCTTGCAAAATTCAGCTTTATTTTCAAATGTGGGCAGTTTTACAAAGGGATGAAATACTACGACTAGGCATTAAAAATGGGTGCTTATGTGATAACTATTCCATGTGTATTAGTGCTGATATGATACCCACTGCGTCTACAATTGAAAACTGGGCCCTTTCTCTGTAAGAAAGGCTCCTTAGCTAAGAGATAAGTTGTATATACTTTTCAGCCAAATTGAAAATTATTTAAATCTTGAAAGTTAGCTTTTGCTCTATGTTCTGGAGGTATGTCAGCACTGCAATCAGATAGCCACAGCTGGCCCATGCCAGCTGACTCGCCCGCACACTACGGGCTGTTTAATTGCAGTAGAGACCTTCAGGCTCTGGCTGCAGCCCAAGACTCTCTCACCTCACAAAGTTCTGGAGCGTAGACTCCAGCCCAAGCCCAAAGGCCTATACTGCAATTAAACAACCCGAGTCAGCAGGCATGGGCCAACTGCAGTGCAGCACAGACATATCCTATGGGATGACCAGAAAAAGGAATTTCCACATTAACAAGAGAAGTACACCCTTCCTCCAGCCAACATGAACTTCTCAGCAGTCATAGTGGCATGCAACAAGGTGTGGGGTTGATCATGAACAGGTTTCAACTGCAAAAGGCATCACAGTTTAAGCCAAAAACTTAACCTGAGCTAGAACTGAATGTTAAGCAGCATTGGTGTATTGTGCTTTTTCTCACTCATTTCCACGGAGCAGATGAGCCACTGTATTCTGAACTAACTATAGATTTTGAGTGGTCCTATAAGATTGTGATGCTTCTAAATTCTATGTGAAGGGAACAAAGGCATAGTTCATATTAATAAGGAAACATAGCAATCTCTTAGCTAACCCCAGATGAATAAAAGCAATACAAAATACAAGCCATCACAGCTATCTGGGAAACCAAAGAGTCAGGGGTAGAAAAGTAAATCCAGGCTGTGATCCTTTGAAAAAGAGATGTACTCTAACAATATATGGAATAGAGCCATCACAATTCCAGTCAATCCCAGCCCCAGCCCCCCATTCTTCTTCCTATCAACCAGTAGTCACTATCCTTTCCATACTAATCCTCAACCATCTTATTTTTATCCAGATCGCTGTGTAATATCCTCTGAAAAAAGGCACAAAACCTGCACTTCTTAGACTGCATTTATAAAGTTACAGTATTCTCAGCATATCAGTAACACAGCAACCAAAATGCCTCAGATTATCCAGTGCAGCCTCCCAAACATGTTAGGCTAGAAGGCTGATAGAATGCAACTCTGAGGGACCCTAGATGTGCTTCCTCCTAATCGCCTTTCTGAGATGCTTACACATCCAGCTTGGTCCACAGCTCTTGCCTATGAATTTTTTTCCCCTTCCTTGGAATGTAGGCTTCAGACAGTTCTTGCAACTTTGATTTGAAGTGATTCCAAGCCTCTTCTACCTTTACATTCCTGAGTTTTTCTGTCCAGTCCACTTCCCCAACTAATTCCCTTAATTTTCTAAAGTTAGCCTTTTTAAAGTCAAAGATCCTGGTCACTGATTTATTTTTGTTTATCCTTCCAATTAGTTTGAACTGAATTAGCTCATGGTCACTTGAACCTAAGTTGTCCCCTACAGCCAGTTCATCTATGATAGTTCTGTGAACTCTATTTAAAGGGTCCTAGATGCCATATAACCCCTCTAATATTTACAGACAAAAGTTAATTAGACTCAATTAAGAGTCCCAGTTTCACATCAATTATCACTAAAGTTGAAATCACTGATAAGCTGGTCTAGGGGGCTGAGCCTTAGTCTTGGTATGGGGACAGTGTGGTAGTGAAAAAATACAGAGAAGGCCGCAGCAGTGAGGTTCCCTGCTACCCAGTGAAATCACTAAGAACTGAGGCCTTGTACACACTACGAAGTTATTGCGCGATAAAGCCTTTTATTGCGCGATAAGAAGCAGAGCGTACACACTTAACTTACAGTTTTTGCGCGTTAAGAGCCCTCTTGTTGCGCAAAATGTAAACCACCTAAACGAGCGTGGTAGCGTCTAACGCGGAATAGCTATAGCGCGACAGCCCGTGTGTGTACGGTTACGGCGCAACGCGAAACCTCCGGAAATGGCCCACAATTCCAATCCCATCCCTTCTGCACTTCCGTCTGTACTCTGTCACCGTGACGTCATTTTTCCCGACCTCCCCTTCTGCCCCGCGAATTTTTGAATTCCACACTCTCCCTTCTGGCTTGCTGTTCAGTGCTGCTGCCTCTGTGTGCCCCGCTTGCAATGTCGTCGCAGCGCAGCAAACGAGCTCCAGCCTGGACAACAGCTGAGATGATGGATTTGATAGGCATCTGGGGAGAGTCCGCCGTGCAGTCACAATTACGTGGCAGCCAGAGGAATTTTGATGTTTTTGGACAAATATCTCAGGCGATGAATGAGAAGGGGTACGAGAGAGACACTCTGCAGTGCCGGGCAAAAGTGAAGGAGCTGCGGATCACGTACCACAGGACCAGAGAGGCAAACAGGCGCTCCGGCTTCACGCCGGCAACATGCCGCTTTTACAAGGAGTTAGAGGAGATCCTGGGCGGCGATCCCACAACCACCCCTATTTCAACCGTGGACACTTCAGCGACAGCGTCCAAAAAGGACAGGGTGGCTGAAGGCGACGATGCAGTCGTCGACGAGGAAGCAGAGGAGGAAGAGGACGTGGACGGTGACAGCAGAGCTACCGACATCGGGAGCCAGGAGTTATTCACCACCCCGCCAGAGACAAGCTCCGCGGATTCATTTTCCACGCCTTCCCCTGATGCAACCGATGACGGCTCCGGTAAGTTACGTTTTCAGTGCTCTCTATTCTAGCAGCTACAGCTTAGCATGTAGATGAAGATAAGGCATTGAGTACTCCTTTTCTGTTTCTTCTTTTCTATGTGTTAATGATTTGGCGGGGTCTTACTGGCATTACATGAAAAGCGCATCAATGCATGCTTCGATTGCCAAGTAGTCGTTCCCTTTCAAGTCACTGAACGTGTACTCCAAATATCTCCAAATTCTTCTTTTAAAAGTGGATGGTAGAGCGAGCCTTTGCCCTCCCCCATTCAGGGAGACTCTCCCTCTCAAGCTCGCAAGCACTGACGTGGGAACCATGGCCGTGCACAATCCAGCAGCGTAAGGTCCTGGCTGGAAGTCAGCGACATGCAGGAGATGCATTCTTGCTTGCAGAGGCACTCTAAGCAGTGTGATATCGGCTTCTATTGCAGCCATCTCTGACACAGGCTCAGAACAAGCAATGCCAATAGTCCACTGTCCCGTGTGTCTACTCTCAGCAACCCGTCCCTCGCTTGGTGAAACTTGTTTCTGGCCCCCGGTATTCCTTGTCCCGTGTAACTTTGGAATGCGTAGGGAGAGCATCCTTACTTGCACCTAAGCAGAGTCAGAACAATTGCAGCATTCAAACTGTTTCATTTTTCCGCAGAGATGACCTTCGCTGGACGGCGCTCAGCACCAGCCGAGCGTCTGAGACAGATAAGGTGGAGGCCTCGCAGGAGCAAGGAAGATATCTTCCAGGAGCTGATGCATTCCAACGAGGCATCTGCGAGGGAGACAAGGCAATGGAGGCGGCAGTGCAGGCAGGAATGGAGAGAGAACAGCGAGAGGAGGGCGAAGCAGAAGGACACCCTAATAGGCATTCTCCAGGAGCAGACCCAGCTGCTGAAGACCATGGTCGGTCTGCTCCAGGCTCGCCCCCCCCCCCCGCCACATCTGCCGTTCCCTCCAACTGTGCAGCACTCTCCCCCCAAACAGTATTTTGATCCCCAGGGACACCCCTGGTATAACGTTACCTCAACCCCCCCCCCCAACGTATGTCGTGGAGTCCCACACCTACACCCACCTCTAGCCCCCTCTCCTTACAGCTTACATTTCATTTGTGTTATATTAATAAAGTTGAGACATTTGTAAATTTAATCAGACTTTATTGTGATGCATTGTCAATATGCCCTGGGCGTATGTTGTCAAAAAAAAAATAGAGAAAGAAGCAAACAATCAGTATCCATTGATTTTTCTAAGTTAAAAATGCCAAACAAAAACAGTGATTTCAAACATTAGAAAGCAGTCTATCAGTCCCCGTTAGTGAAATGCTCCTTCAATGCCTCCCTTATGCGCATGGCTCTAAGCTGTGCCCCCCGGATACCCCTGGTGTCCAGTTGCTGGTATGCATACTCAAGACGCTCAGCCTCCACCGTCCAGGAGTTCAGAAATCTCTCACCATGGTTTTCGCAAATATTGTGAAGGACACAACACGAGGAAATGACAAGTGGAATGTTGTTCTCGTGTAGGTCTAGCCGGCCATACAGCGATCTCCAGCGCGCTTTTAAACGGCCAAAGGCACACTCCACAACCATTCGGCACCTGCTTAACCTGTAATTAAACCGCTCCTTGGCAGGATCCAACTTCCCTGTAAAAGGCTTCATTAGCCATGGCATCAGTGGGTAGGCGGGGTCCCCCAGGATGACTATGGGCATCTCGACAACCCCCACTGTCATTTTCTCGTCGGGAAAAAAGGTGCCCGCTTGCAGCCTGCGGAACAGTCCCGAGTTTCTGAATATCCGAGCATCATGCCCCTTTCCCAACCAACCCGCATTTATGTCAGTAAAACGCCCACGATGGTCCACCAGTGCCTGGAGAACCATTGAAAAGTATCCCTTTCGATTTATGTATTCGGAGGCGAGATGGTCGGGCGCGAGAATAGGGATGTGAGTGCCATCTATTGCACTCCCACAGTTTGGGAATCCCAAGTCCTTGAATCCAGCGATGATCTCCCTCACGTTCCCCTGGGTCACCGTCCTCCTTAGCAAAATTCGGTTGATGGCTTTGCATACTTGTGTTAGTGATACACCGACGGTCGACCGTCCAACCCCGAACTGGTTTGTGACCGAGTGGTAGCAGTCTGGAGTCGCCAGTTTCCAGAGGGCAATAGCCACACGCTTCTCCACGGAGATGGCCGCTCTCATCCTCGTGTCCTTGCGCCGCAGGGCTGGGGCTAGCTCCTGACAGAGTTCCATAAATGTGGCTTTCCGCATGCGAAAGTTCTGTAGCCACTGATCATCATCCCACAGCTGCAGAACGATTCGGTCCCACCAATCTGTGCTCGTCTCCCGTGACCAGATACTGTGGTTCACGCTGTGCAGCCGGTCTGCGAAACTGATCAGAATTTCTGTTTGGTTCTCAAGGCTGTCAGTCTCGGTACTCGAGTCATCTGAATCCTGCTCTGAATCAGAACTGAAGGCGTACTGTATCAGAAGCTGAGCTGTGTTCACAATGCTGAACGCAGCATTCAAGATCAGAGCTGAATCCATGCTGATGCAGAAAGGGAAGTTCCGTAAAGACGGTCATTTCAGTTTAAATTTCGCGCTCGTTGCTACTGGCAACTGCTGGGAAGTGTCGGTAACAGAATGCACCACGGGAAATCTAGAATTATCCCATGCAGCATAGCACGAGCCTTCTTCTTCCCAGGATCCATAGCGCGAATTACCGATACGAGGGACTGTGGGATAGGTACCCACAGTTCACTTTGTTTTCCCGGAGGGCTGAGAAAAGAGGGGGGGGCTCTGTTCCGCTAGAGTACACCAAGTGTGTACGCGTTCTTGCGCAACAACAATCACGGAACATTTACAGCGCAACAGGCTTGTTGCGCGAAAATTCTTGTAGTGTGTACATAGCCTGAGCTAGGTGGTGGAACCTCAGAACATAGCATACAGCCAACAGCATCAATAGCAGTGGTAAGCAGAAGTAAAAACATCACTTGACCACACAGACACACACTTGTGTGAGAGATGAAGCCACCCGATTGCACACCTACACCCTAGGACTAACAAACCATGAGTGGCGTGCAGCAGAGGGAAAAGGGGAGCGGCATACTGAAGTCCACTGGACTTCAATAGTGCAAGGTGGGAAACTGGGGCAAAGTACTGCTCAAGATTCTATGGGGTGGGTGTTTACTTACTGTGTACATGCTTTTGAATCAATGTTGTGGTTTGCTCCCAAATTAATGTTGTGTTTACTCTCCTCTTAATAAAAAAATTCTTTTCTTGTATGCAGACTTGGTGTTTGTGAGTGGGGAAGTATTGCCTCCTACAGGAGCCCAATGTAGTGTTTAGTTTTTCCAGATTTCTGGATAGGGGAGCTCAAGCCAGTTGTGTTTTTGCATTGTTAAGAGAAACTCCTGGACATTGACCCTGACCCTTGTGGCTGCTGTCTATGCCTGGCAGAAAGCTTGCATATACTTTAAACACATGCATCTGAGACTGGTCTAGGAGCAGTATTCTGTCTCAGAAATTTACATGACCTCATCGCTGTAATATGAGTCCCTCATACTCTACTGTATTCAGCCTAGGTATTATTCCCATTGTACAGATGGGGAAGAAGCATAGAGAGACTAAATTATTTGTCTAAGGTCACACAGAATGCTTGTAGAAGACCAAAAGTGAACCTAGATCTTCCATATCCCTGGCTAGTGCTCTACCCATTCGACTATTCTTCCTCACAAGAGCCTCACAGGAAATAAATGCTGAATAGCACTCAATATTTTATTGCATCTAAAATTCATTCCCCAAATTGAATAAAGAATTATTAAAATGGCTACTTATTTTAAATGTCAAATCCAATAAATTCCATTAATAAAATTGAGGGTGAGAAGAAATACAAAAAAATAGCAAAATTTAAAACTATTCTAAATGATAGAATTATTTAGGGTATGTTTTTCTTGCCATCAAAATACAGCTACCATATGGTTAACAAGATGATGAAATTAGCAATCAGTCAACATCATGTTTCACAAAGAAGCACTGAAAATATGTGTAATAAGTATCTAAAAGTTATCCACTTTGGTGAAAGAACATACAGAAAATAAAACTATTTTGGAATTCTGTTATGTAATATAAGGATAACAAATATCACACTATAACAGTAATGAATATATGTTACCAATCTAAAGATAATCCAGTCCTGGAAATCTTTAAGACCGCTCTTGATTTATAGCTGGGCAGATGGATTGTAGTACTATACATGTCTGTTGGCGCATCACTAAAATATATAGGTTAGAACTAAAGTTCTATAAAATAGCAACTTCAATAGTCATTTAGACAAACATTTCAGCTTTCAAGAAACTACAGGTTTTACGTTATGCCAAAGCCAGAATTTTTTGTTTGAAACAAATTTGGGTTCAGTTATAACTCTTAGAGCCAGTCTTGCATTAGGTGGTGGGAAGAAGTGTGTTATATGTGCAGTAGCAGCTGGAGGCATTATGCCTGTAGAGACCAAGAACAGGGATAATGGCTCCAGCGTTACTAACACAGCCTTCCTACCACAAGCCAATGGGCCAGAGGTTGAGATCATAAATATGTTTACACCAGCAGTCTGCACAAATTCCTTCCTCGAGAATGTTGCTTGCTGACAGTAGCACTAGACCGGATATTATAGGTATTCTGTTCATGATCACTGAGATGGGAGGAAAGGCTCCACAAAAACTCTCCAATTTTGCATTGTCAACCCTGGAATGCCTGAATTTTTTTGTTCTCTGCTTCTAACATGTTTAAAAATACACCACTACAGGAAATCCTTTATCATAGTGAAATACCAATTAGAATGGAAAAGGGCCAAGAAGGTTTTTTCTTTTTTTTTACAAAATATGTACATTCATGCTTAAAAAAAAAAAAAAAAAGCTCCACCTCTTCAGTCAGTGCAAACTGCTGTAGTCAGGCACCCACTGGAATATGAGGCTTCTGTGGGCACAGGAGTGTACACTAGAGAACGAGATTTCAGACTAAGGTCAAATTGTGCCCCTTTAACTCTACAGTTCAAAGAGAGCTAGCACAAACAAATCTAATATAATTAAAGACCTAAATCTTTATTTCTACATTCCTCACTTTATTTTTACAATCTTGAAATTTACTCAGACACCTTTAAGGTATTCAAAGAAAAAAACCTGAAAGAAATAACTTATTGTATAATTAAACCAGTCAGCTAACTAAAACCTGCTCATTAAATACCGCCTAGGAAAGTGAAGCCAGGATATACATGCATTCAAAAATGTGCATTTAAAAAAAGTTAAGTTTCCATATACTTCAGATTTTTTTTTCTTCTTTTGGATTGTGATCTTTTGGGGGCACCAAAATTTTCTGCAAATGATTTTGTACAGAGTTTAGCAAACTGGAGCCCTGTTCCTGGTTGGAGCCTTTGTTTCATATTCTTAATATTACTGTTTGCTATTTAGAGATTTCCAGTGAGCCATTTGGTTGGTCTTTAAGAAATTATTATTGCCTACATTTATTTATTTACAGAAGTCAAGCTACATAATTGACAGCCATAAGTACAAAAGACCTATTTTAAAATGAGCATTTCTGGTTTAGTGTGCTCTATAAACCCTGGACATGATTCTGATTAAATTAAGGATCAGGATGCTACAGGTATCTGATTCGTCGAACTTCCATTTTTCACACAATGGAAGCTTTGGTGTTGGAGTTGATCTTGCCCTCACTATCGACTTCTGTCTGACTCCTAAGAGCACATATTCTATAGGACATGGCTGTTAACAGAGCCCCTCATCCCATGGTGGACCTCCTGCATGTAAAGCTTTCACAACATTACACTGGAATCCTCATCATTAACTAGTAATAGCTCTGCCAAGTGAGTCAAAAAGAAACAGAACTTTGCTCAAACCAAACAGGAGATGTGGTAAGTTGTTCTTAGTAAGAAATAGGTCTAACATACTTAATAAGTAGGGGAAAAGGAGGATAGCATCTGCAATTCTTTATTTATGATAACATGGTTCAGTGATCTGTTCCTATACCCCATGGAAATACGGTTTCAATTTTGCTTTTAATTAATGTTGCCAACACATTTTCTTCCTTGTCATACACGTCACTTAATGTGAATACAATGACAGTTTAAGATTAATATTTCTGAATTATATTGCAGTGGTGGCTTGTGTGGCTTCAAATTCAGTTCTCATTTGTTTAAAGAAGAGGTGCAAGTACTGTGCTTGATAAATGGAACCAGAGATGGCTTTAAAATACATCGTCATGTTGTTCGGCAGAGGAAAGTTGCATAAACTTGCTTCCAGAATCCAGTGCTTGAAGATAAGGTCTTTGCCCATGTTGCTGAATTTCTGGCACTTTCACACAAATTTCCTCAGCTTCTGCAGATGTTCCAGTACAGAATATCACTAAAAAAAAAAAATCTGTCTTCTTTAGATCTTATAAAAACTGTTTGAAGTCACAGAGCAGGCTGGTTGTCAGGATGCTATCAGCTTTTACAGTATGCCTGGATTGTCAAGTGCTTCGATTTGTTTTTAAATGTAAAAAGAGCAATACAAACTATAAAGTATATCCAGTTTCAAAATGTCCTCCTAAAAAGATAAAAACTAATAAGTTACCCTAATAGACAGGATACTTACAGATCCTTTGGTAAAAGTCAAATACTGGTGTTCTAAACGTTCTGAATCTTCAAGGAAAAGTGGTTCAACAAAAAATGATGAATGATATCTAAATCCACATAATGCAATAACATTAATATCCAATTTTCCAGTGTTGGGACTGATTTGAATCAAACTTAGAAATACAACTTTATGTACAATAAACAAAGAGTTTTACAAAGCTGGAATGTTTTTGCAGATTTGGCTGATTAATCTTCCATTTATTTTCAGGGTCTCAAGCAATCAGATAGCAACAAGTTTCTGGAATGTGCCAAAGCATCATATATAGCATTTATATCCCACCAAAATTCCTAATATCAAAGTATACTTGAAAAAGCATGTTATAACACTATACTCATGGCCCTTTACATATGCAAGACCTCTTAGGAGTTGGCCTATGAGTAAAGTCAAACCGTGCAAGTAGGTGTGCCAGTTGAAACATAGCAAGTTAAACCTTACAGCTCAATGATTCTCTACCCAGAGCCATATGCAAGTAAGAGCAGCCCAGGGGCTGCATTAAAATGTGCTAGCTAGTAGTGTCTCCCAAAGACCATATGCCAGTTGAGGGAGCTGCAATGAATATACATCATGCTCCGTCCACTTTTACTCACCACCCATAACAGACGCCCCCTTGCACTGGAGGCTGAAGAGAGAGGCCTAGAAACTAACTCAGCTGGCTCCACAACCTACTGAGGATTCTCTCATATTAGGAGTATCCCAACAGGACTGGGGGCAGAAAGGAAGCAGAACAGTGTTTACAATCTGGTCACATGTATTTTTATAATACCTATCATGGACCTTAATTATTAGTCTCATCTAATTATTTACATGCCATATATAAATCATGAGTGTACAGCTGAAACTTCAAACCAATTTAAATTGAATTTCATCTTAAGGACAAAAAAACCACACAGCCCTCTCTTCAGAATTTTTTTTTTTTTCAAACAACATTTTGAGAAGCAGATAACCAGCATTCTGACAACAGAAATGCCAACAGAACCTTAACTACTATAACCCTTCCTGGCACCAATGCCAATAGAGGAGTTAATTATGAAGAGTATAGACAAAAGTAAAAGAGATTTCCTTCCAAAATGCTTTGAAGAGATTTATGCTCACTAGAAACTTGAACCCACGCAGTGTAGAATATCCAAAGTATATACCACCTGCTGGAAAGTAACTACCCTCTAGTGAATCAATGAAGAAATGGAGTAAAGGCTGCTATCAAGCATACGGGGTATAGTCAAATAATGCAAAGATCTGTATAGCCTACAAAAATTTACATTATATGAATACTTTGTGCAAATTATAATCTGCTTTTGCTCCAAAGTGTCTGCTACACCTAAGAGAAATGCATATGTAATAGAAGCAATTACAGGTGATGGTAGGTCTGATGATACTAGTCAATGAGAAAAGAAAGACCATCTTTAAACAAGAACACCCTTAACTGAAGTGGTACCATGAGGAATAATTTCCAACAGGAGTTGAATACAATTAAATGTCTTCTCATTTTTATCTAGGTCACTGATTCATCTCTAATCCATTAATAAAAGTCGTCACCAGTTGAAGGCAGTCTGGCAGTCTACACAAAATGAGTCTGTAGTTTCTGCACGGTTCTTGTTGGTGAGATGTGCACATCACAGGAACTGCAGTAACAACTGGCACCATCTGCCACCCACTGTTGTTGGTGGTAACAATTCTGAGTTCCGCATTACATAAAATGTAATAAATTATCCTTTAAAGCTGTTCTAACTTCTGAAAGTTGGTTGCATTTTCCAGGAATAATGATGGAATGTGAACTATTTACAATGAAACTATTTTCTCTGCCATGCAAGAAAGCTCACTGTATATGTCAGATGGAAATGCATACATATAGATGATATCAAGAATTAGATATGTATACTACATACAAATTTAAAAATGCTCTTTCAGGTATTGGAATCCAAAGCATACATACTATGTTTCAAAGATAAGTAAAAAGTAAGTCCCACAAACTCTAAGCACTTGAATTAACATATATACTACATACAACAAAATTAAAATGCAGCTGTCAGTGGAGTAGGGGTGCCAGCAGGAGGCATGCAGCACACTGCATAACAGTAAAAGGGAAATGAAATTTTGGCCAGTGCCAGGGAGGGAAGCCCAGGGTCTTATGAATGTGAAACAGGATCCGTGGTATTTCAAAGAGAGCATACAAGATCTCAGTTTTTCCTACTCTTATCTAAGGCCCCAAAAGAATGCATGAAAGGACACTTTTAATGCATATAATAGAAGTAGCTCTATAGTTTGCAAAAAAAATAATCAAAATATTATTACGCACACTTTTATCTTCTGATCCACAGGCTATGAACTGTCCACAGGGTGTGACAGCTATTCCACACGGGTGGCAACGGTTAATATGTCCTTCAAAACGACGCTCACACCTTTACGGGAATTAAAATAAACTTAATTAATAATGGGTGAAAAGTAATTTTTAACCTATCTGAAGAGTTCACAGTTATAATAATTTTTGGAGTGGAAATTTTGCTGAATTCAGATCAACAGCTGCCCAGTTTCCAATCCAGTGCTGGAAATTAAATATTCAATATTATTTTTGCAAGACGATTATTAAAAGAGTAATTGAAGTTAAAGGAATACAAGACTCTACTAAAATAACCCTGAAACATCGGAAGTTAGAATGTAAAGTTACAAAGAATGTTTACCAATTAAAATTTTTCAGTTTGAGGTTTAAATTTTCAGACACTCCAAAAAATTTCAATCTGGGATGACCCAAGATGCAAATATTCTGGCCACAGTTTAGTAAACCAATTTGACTTTCAAGCCTGGTGCTAAAATTCTACATTAACAGTGGTGAAAGCCACATAAAGGTCCAACTTCATTTGAGTCAAGCAAGAAAGACTAGCGTAGCAGGTGTTTTCTCATTGGGTACTCTCTTGTAGCAAACTTCTAGAACAGAGGTCTGCAACCCAAAAGATAAGGAGAGCTATTTTTGAAAATTTCTTCAATAACAAAGTGTTTTGAGAGCCACAATGGGTGTAGCCTCCTGGTGGGAGGTGCAGGGAGGTGAGCCAGGATTTCTGCTGCAGGGTCTCCTTATGCAGGGGGGGGAAGCCTGGAGCTTGGCATGGGCTGCCCGTGGGGTCCCTGGTGGCTGGGGGAAGCCAAGAGTCAGGCATGGGCCTCCTGCAGGGTACCCCGGTGGTTGGGGGAGCCCAGAGCCGCAAGGGGGGCAGCCAAAGAGCCGCATGTGGCTCCAGAGCCACAGGTTGCAGACCTCTGTTCTAGAACATTGGAAGCTTTGATCTTCTGTCTGCTTGTTCTCCTTCTGCCTACACTTTTACAGAACAGAGCACTTACTCTGCATGAGTTCTAACCAAATTGGCTCTTCACCCCCCTCCAAAAGAAGAAAACAAGAAAGAAGAGCACTACCACTATTCTCCCCTGGCCCGCGTGTGGGATGAGGAAAAGGAAGGGATGTTTGGTATATAAGAAAAAAATACCTAAAATGTAAAGCTTCATATGCATGCAATAGCCTCCTCATTATCTATGTACTCATTAGCCAAATATTATTTATTTTATTCATGTAGTGACCAAAAGCCCTCATGAGAATCAGGATCCAAATTACAAAACACATAGGAAGACATAAATAAGGCCACAAAGAGGTCACAACCTAATTTAAGATATGATACACAATGTGGTCTCTCATTAAGAAAGGAACTCCAAAACTATAACTCTTATGAGAGTTCTGGACCTTGTGTGCCTATTTCTGTACTGCTAGTTCACAACATGCAGTATATAGTTCTCTACCGCTACTGTACGTCAAAATGGCACAATCAATGGACTGCACTTCCTGCCTTAACTATTAATTTGCAAATTACTTTTAAACTTGGGTTTCTAAATTCAGTTTGAGTTTTTCCTTCACTTTGAATGATGTTTCTGCTATTTTATTGCATTACAATATAAACATTTTCTATTATATGGACTTTCCAGATACATTGTACAGACTAAAACGATAGACCGTTATGAAACCTATTAATTGCCAAGACTAAGTCTGTGGTCTTCACAACAAGCTGTAGCCACTAGAATTATCAAAACAATGCACAGGCATTAAAACATCCTTATACAGAAACTTTCTGCATGTAAAATTCATGCACAATCAGCAGAATTCTTTTTTTTAACTGGGACTTCATTCAGAGAGAGAGAGAGAGAGAGCGCTAGCACAGGCATTTCTTATAGATGTGTGAATATATAGTTAATTACAAAGACATTTACAATCTACCAGATAAAGCCAGCTGGTACTGAAAGATCTGTTATAGAGCTAATTATTGCTGTACTTCCTGTACACTATTCACATTGATGAAGACTTTATAGTATACTTCCCCACACACATGCAATTTTTGCCCTGAGGCAGTTAATGGAAGAATTTAGAGAAAAGGGAAAATATTCACATGGTGTTCATTGATTTGGAAAAGACCTTTGAGTCCCAACAGAAGTCATCTGGTGGTGTCTGAGGGAGAAATTGGTACCAGAACTTGATGTGCAGCTTGTTCAAGTCATATATATAGATGCAATGTCAATATTCACATCTTCTGTTGGTGAAACAGAACTATCAGTAAAGTTGGGTATGCAACAGGGCTCAGCAGAGCCTTTCTTGTTTATTCTTGTGCACATGAGGAACATATATGTTAGAGACATGTTCAAAAGAACACCAATAAACAAAACCATGAGGGTGTGCAGGCTCAGATGGTTTGGTCAGGTAGAGTGCAATCCTGACAACTATGTGGGTAAGCGAATCCAACGGATCAAGATTGAAGGAAAAAGACAATAGCCAATCCAAGATGTGGCAGGATGCCATAAAAGATATATTAGCATATGGTGTAAAAGGAGATATGGCACCTAACAGTACATTTTTAGAAGATGACTCTCCTCATTCATATATCGGCTGCCCACAATGCAAGAAACATGAATATTTTTTCTTGAAATTTAAAATCCTGAGTGTTGTAGGTGCATGTTTTTCAAGAAGTGCAAAATCCCAGCAAGAGTCCATGCTAAAAAATCTGGCAATTGAAGATATAATAATTTAGCTTCTTGGCCATATGCAACAACATAACTCAGAGCTAGCTTTTCCTTGCCTCTGGATCTCAATGAATTTAAGTCTAACACAAGACCTCCTACTTAGTGCTAATGCTGCAGCACAGTGCTAGTACCACTGTGGCGATGTTCTCTGAAAGCTGGACACAAGTGACTAATTCATAAAAAATGTGTTCCATGATAAAAAAAATTGTTGAGCTGGAGTTAGGACTGATATTATACAGCTCATATCTGTAATTTAAGGGTAAAAAGTTTACAAAAATTTTGTAGTTATTAGCAAACAAGGAAAAGAGTAGTGTTTATTTTATTTCCACTGAAAATCTAAATGTTTTAAACACTAGCCATTCGTTATCAAATTTTTAAACAATGCACTTTCATGTATAGGCAAATTTTTATATTAACACAATGTTATTTCATGGCAGACTACTGTATCATAAATTGAGTTATCTTTTTTCTTTTTATTATGGATATTATTTCTGCTCAATTTTTCTTCACTCCCCTTACACACAAATCCGCACATTAACATTAAAAATCTATATCCCATCAGCTTCTGGGACAAATTTGAAATAATTTTTTTGTTCAATGCCTTAGACAAATGCTTTAATTAGTATCAATGGGTAATGACATCAAACATTTAATCTTACCAATAGCAACCCTTGCAAAACACTGTAAATTGTTAAACCACGTTTCTTTATTTATAGATTGATGTTACGGTTCAGAAATGGCATACCAAATGTTAAGCTGGTATCTCTCTCACCAGTCTTATTATATATGCCAGCTACCCACTATGCAATGAAGAGTACAAAAATGGCACTCCTGAAGGCATATGGAAGCACTAACAAGCATCTTATATGGAGTAGCTCTTCGAACAGCAACAAGTTCAGGTAAGTATCACATTCTTATGCTTAAATATAGATTCCTTGGGAACCTAGCACTCCCATTTATTTTGAAGGGCATTTGGGGTGCATATAGAATTCAGGATCAGGTGCTTACTTACCTTTGAAATTGCCTATAAACTAATATCACTGTAAATTACCTCAATTTAAGAATATATTGTGGTCAGTTACTATATGTGGTATCTTTGAATGGCTTTGAAGATGTTTTGACATCATAAAAGGGCTATTTTTGCCTTTATAATAAATATTGTTCTCTTACAATACACGTCAGAAAAGATCATCAGTCTTGTTCCTCAACACAGCCAAGCTGAGAACTCCTTGGGCTTGATATTTTAAAATGGAGACATTTCATACCAGCTACTTCCTAGCAGCATAGTCAACCTTAGTGTTTCAATTCCTTTCCAGCAGGAGGAAAAATCACTTCTACATATATATATAAACAAGGAGTCCTGTGGCACATTTAAAGACTAACCAATTTATTTATCGCATGAGCTTTCACGGGAGAAAATCCCACTTCGTCGGTTCATGCAATAAATAAATTTGTTAGTCTTTAAAAGTGCCACAGGACTCCTTGTTTGTTCGGCTGACATAGATGAACACAGCTACCCCTTTGGAACTCCTCTATATATATACATGCATATATGTGCACTAAAGCAAAAACTATAAAATTTGCAGAACCCTCAGTTCTGTTTCAGAGAGTTAATTGTTGATGAAGGGATGACAGACACTGGATGTCAGGTCATGAAAGAGCAGAAGCAGCTGAACTGAAGCTGCTTTCTAAGCCTGCTCCCTCCTTTATTAGACAGAGCAAACAACTTACATAAAATCATGATAAGCATTCCTGTGCAAGAACATAACAGGCTACAGGAACATAACAAGAAGCTGAAGGCAAAAGGTCAGTGTACTCAGTGTTTTTCCATCACGCTCTCCCTTTCCCCCTGCCCAGCATGTTTACAGGTGGACAGCCCATGATCATGCATCGAGGTGGTCCAGGTGTGCCTGGACGTGCCATCTCAGCATAAACCACGGGCCATGAATCCCTACAGTTGACCTGTTGTGACGTTCAGCGTAACAATTCTTCCTTCATATGGAACAAGAGAAAATGATTGGATAGTACATCAATTATGTAGCAAGCAAAGCATGGTTTTTGCTTTCAGCAAGATTGCTGCCTCCAACAGGTTACATGTGAAGGAAAATACAGACAAATGAAAGATTGCTACAGAAAAACAGTCACTGAAGAGCCATGTTAGTTCCACTTTGCCACTATAGCTTACAATATAAAGAACAATTTTAAAAGATCCCTCCTTTTGTTCTTTCATTGTGCGATTGTGACCTTCCTCTTTGACAAAGACAACAGAGTCCTGTGGCACTTTTAAAGACTAACAGATTTATTTATCGCATGAGCTTTCGTGGGAGAAGATCCCACTTCGTCAGACGCTTTGAAGATAGGAAAGTTACAGAGTGGGAGGAAATTAAATGCAGGGGAGTGTATGACATAGCATCAGGTCAGGCTGTAACAGCAAATCAAAATAGATGTTAGGATTCAAAACACTGGGGAACAGCACATAGAGGAGGGGGAGGTCAAATCACTTGTTGTAATGCGAGAAAAATCCATAGTCCCTGTTTAACCCCAAGCCAACTGAGTCAAATTTGCATATAAGTTCGAGTTCTGCAGTCTCTCTTTGAAGCTGTGATTTGTTATTCATCTGTTTCAACACAGCTATTAACAAGTCGTCAAGAGAGTGAGCAAGGAGATTGAAGTGTTCCCCTACAGGTTTTGCAGTGTTGCAATTTCTGATGTCAGATTTGTGTCCATTGATTCTTTGGCGCAGAGACTGTCCTGTCTGTCCAATATATAAGGCAGAGGGGCATTTCCGGCACATGATGGCATAAATCACATTGGTGGATGAGCAGGTGAACGAGCCCTTGATGGAGTAGGTGGCTTGATTAGGCCCTGTGATGGTGTCATCAGTGTAGATATGAGGGCAAAGTTGGCAGCGTGGTCTGCTGCACGGCTGTGTTCCTGCTTTAGTGTTTCTGTTCTGTGATCTGTAGTTGCTGGTAAGCATCCTTTTAAGGTTAGGGGGCTGTCTGAAAGCAAGGAGAGGTCTCCTAAGGCTTGAGAGAGTGAGGGGTCATTCTGTAAAATAGGCTGTAGATCTTTGATGATGTGTTGAAGAGCTCTGGCTTGGGGGTTGTAGGTGGTGACCAGTGGCGTTCTATTGTTGTTTTTCATGGGCTTCTCCTGCAGTAGTTGACTTCTGGGTACCCGTCTGGCTCTGTCAATTTGTTTCTTCACTTCTGTGGGTTTGTACTGTAGTTTTAAGAATGCCTGGTAGAGATCCTGAAGGTGTCTGTCTCTGTCTAAAGGGTCAGAGCAAATGCGGTTATATCTTAGGGCTTGACTGTACACAATGGATCGTGTGGTGTGTCGAGGATGAAAGCTCGAGGGATGTAGGTAACTATACCGATCAGTAGGTTTGCGGTATAGGGAGGTCTTTATGTGCCCATCGCTAATTTGCACTGTAGTGTCCAGAAAGTGGATCTGTTGTGTGGAGTGTTCCAGGCTAAGTTTGATTGTGTTGTGGAAATTGTTGAAATCTCTATGGAAATCTTCAAGGGCATCTTTACCGTGGGTCCAGATGATGAATATCTCATCAATATAGCGTAGGTAAAGTAGAGGTGCTTTGGGATGAGACGTGAGGAAACGTTGTTCTAAATCGGCCATAAAGATGTTAGCATATTGTGGGGCCATGCGGGTACCCATAGCAGTGCCACTGACTTGAAGGTATAAATTATCCTCAAATCTGAAATGGTTGTGGGTGAGTACAAAGTCACAGAGGTCAGCCACAAGTTTGGCTGTGTCAACATCCTGGATGGTTCTTCTAATAGCTTGTAATCCATCCTTGTGTGGGATGTTAGTGTAAAGAGCCTCTATATCCATAGTGGCCAAGATGGTATTTTCTGGAAGACCATCAATGGATTGGATTTTTCTCAGGAAATCTGTAGTGTCTCTCAGATAGCTAGGTGTGTTGATAGCATAGGGTCTTAGGAGAGAGTCCACATAGCCAGATAATCCTGCTGTAAGCGTGCCAATGCCTGAGATGATGGGGCGTCCGGGATTTCCTCTTTTGTGTATTTTAGGTAGTAGATAGAATATCCCTGGACGGGGTTCTGGCGGTGTTTCTGTCTTGATTTGTTCTTGTGCTGCTTTGGGGAGTTTCTTGAGTAGGTGTTGTAGTTCCTTCTGGTATTCCTCAGTGGGGTCAGAGAGGAGTGGTTTGTAAAACATTCCATTGGACAGCTGTTTATAAGCCTCCTGATTGTAATCCGATTTATTCATGATGACGACGGCACCTCCCTTGTCAGCCTCCTTAATAATAATGTTAGAGTTGTTTCTGAGGCACGGGAGGGCATTACGAGGCTGACAAGGGACTCTCTCCTAAGACCCTATGCTATCAACACACCTAGCTATCTGCGAGACACTACAGATTTCCTGAGAAAAATCCAATCCATTGATGGTCTTCCAGAAAATACCATCTTGGCCACTATGGATATAGAGGCTCTTTACACTAACATCCCACACAAGGATGGATTACAAGCTATTAGAAGAACCATCCAGGATGTTGACACAGCCAAACTTGTGGCTGACCTCTGTGACTTTGTACTCACCCACAACCATTTCAGATTTGAGGATAATTTATACCTTCAAGTCAGTGGCACTGCTATGGGTACCCGCATGGCCCCACAATATGCTAACATCTTTATGGCCGATTTAGAACAACGTTTCCTCACGTCTCATCCCAAAGCACCCCTACTTTACCTACGCTATATTGATGACATCTTCATCATCTGGACCCATGGTAAAGATGCCCTTGAAGATTTCCATAGAGATTTCAACAATTTCCACAACACAATCAAACTTAGCCTGGAACACTCCACACAACAGATCCACTTTCTGGACACTACAGTGCAAATTAGCGATGGGCACATAAAGACCTCCCTATACCGCAAACCTACTGATCGGTATAGTTACCTACATCCCTCGAGCTTTCATCCTCGACACACCACACGATCCATTGTGTACAGTCAAGCCCTAAGATATAACCGCATTTGCTCTGACCCTTTAGACAGAGACAGACACCTTCAGGATCTCTACCAGGCATTCTTAAAACTACAGTACCCACCTGCAGAAGTGAAGAAACAAATTGACAGAGCCAGACGGGTACCCAGAAGTCAACTACTGCAGGAGAAGCCCATGAAAAACAACAACAGAACGCCACTGGTCACCACCTACAACCCCCAAGCCAGAGCTCTTCAACACATCATCAAAGATCTACAGCCTATTTTACAGAATGACCCCTCACTCTCTCAAGCCTTAGGAGACCTCTCCTTGCTTTCAGACAGCCCCCTAACCTTAAAAGGATGCTTACCAGCAACTACAGATCACAGAACAGAATCACTAAAGCAGGAACACAGCCCTGCAGCAGACCACCCTGTCAACTTTGCCCTCATATCTACACTGATGACACCATCACAGGGCCTAATCAAGCCACCTACTCCATCAAGGGCTCGTTCACCTGCTCATCCACCAATGTGATTTATGCCATCATGTGCCGGAAATGCCCCTCTGCCTTATATATTGGACAGACAGGACAGTCTCTGCGCCAAAGAATCAATGGACACAAATCTGACATCAGAAATTGCAACACTGCAAAACCTGTAGGGGAACACTTCAATCTCCTTGCTCACTCCCTTGACGACTTGTTAATAGCTGTGTTGAAACAGATGAATAACAAATCACAGCTTCAAAGAGAGACTGCAGAACTCGAACTTATATGCAAATTTGACTCAGTTGGCTTGGGGTTAAACAGGGACTATGGATTTTTCTCGCATTACAACTAGTGATTTGACCTCCCCCTCCTCTATGTGCTGTTCCCCAGTGTTTTGAATCCTAACATCTATTTTGATTTGCTGTTACAGCCTGACCTGATGCTATGTCATACACTCCCCTGCATTTAATTTCCTCCCACTCTGTAACTTTCCTATCTTCAAAGCGTCTGACGAAGTGGGATCTTCTCCCACGAAAGCTCATGCGATAAATAAATCTGTTAGTCTTTAAAAGTGCCACAGGACTCTGTTGTCTTTCTACAATAGACTAACACGGCTACCCCTTTGGAATTTGACTCTTTGACAAAGGTTTTCCTTATAATCAGAATTGCCTTTACAATTTCCAACTCTATCCACCACCCACAAAAACCTACCCTAGCTGCCGAAAAACCTGAGAAAAGAAAAGAGCTAAATACTTCCCAAATGTACCTGAACTCAATATAATCTGTTAACCTTGGAGGCATTCAGACGCAGTACTATGAAGATGGGCAATAGAAAAACAAAAAAACCTTACAACAGACAGCTACTGTACATTCATATTTATTCTTTCTTGGTTTTGTAAGTAACAAAAGGTAATCAACCTTTCTTTAGATGTTTTGAGTGCTGCTATCTGAAAAATTATGCTCCCTTTGGACACAGCTTTGACAAACATCTGTTAACCATATGATGTAACAAACCCCTAATCTTTCCCTATGCTTCTCATTGTGCAGCTTGTAGTATACTGGGATCATAAGAACCTCTCAGTGCCAACTGGTAAAGGGTTCACAGCATCCTTCCATTTCATCTCATAGACTTTAAGGTCAGATGGGACCAGTACGATCATCTAGTCTGACCTCCTGCAAAATGCAAGCCTCAAAACCTCACCTACCCACTCCAGCAACAGGCCACTAACCTATGACTGAGTTATTTACCTCCTTAAATCATGATTTAAGGACTTCAAGATACAGAGAATTCACTTTTAAACTGTGTAATCAGGTGGAATTGATAAACAAGGTTCTCCCAGACAAAGGAATGTTGATGTACCAGCCTGCCTATATCTCTGACATAAATGAAGTAGGATAAGACAAATACAATGGAAGTGTATTTCCATCTGAGGTAAACAGGAAGAACAAATTAACAGGAGAATGAGAAAGCAGCACACTATACTAACACTAGAGCAAAAGCAGCAGGGAAAAGAACCTCCTTGATTATCTATCACTGAAGGAATAAAAAGGACAGAACTTTTTTATCCATGAAAGTTGGGTCCTGGCCCTGTGGGCTGTGATGCCGGGAGGTTGTGTTAGGGAAGACACTTACCTCAGACAAAGGTTTTTGCCTATTAAAAGTTACGATTAGTCTCCTAGAAGAGTGTTCTACTTTTATTTTATTTTAACCATCAGTGATTCCCTTATTCTTATTTTACTCAATACTCACTTGAATCTGTAACTTTCTGTTTTTTGTTAATAAACCTATTCTTTTATTATCTCAGTGCTGTGATATTAAGTAGTGTGTGCCTTCTCAGCTGAATCAACTAAGCTGATTTGTGCACTGTATTTGGAGGCAGTGGATTTTGTGATAACTGTGAGTGTCCACTGACTGGGACTGGACACTACAGAGGGACGCATCTGGGAAGTTTAGGAACTAGGATACAACACAGATTAACTCGCAAGGCAAAATAAGGGCTGGCAGATTCCTCAGATGTTTGATGGTGGGGACCAACAGTTCAGGGAACTGTCACCTGGTTTAGCACAAGCAAGCATCTCTCTCGCTAAAGCAGGGAGGTAACATGGAGACCTAAGATTCTGGGCACCCTGATAAATTGTTGCATTCACATTATTTTAAAAAAAAAATTACATCACAAACTTGTAGGAGCCGTTACTCAATATTTTGCCTTTCTAAGAGAAAGGTGCTGGAATGGCAGATATTTCTATAAATTAGGATATATTCCTAGTCAAATGTCTATTTCACTCTAATTACTGCAACTCCTACAATAGTACTTAAAAGATCCTTTATTTGCCTTCAAGACACAGAATTTTTAATTCTCTTACTTTATGTTCTATTACAGCGCTCCAGTGCTGTGGTGATAGTTCAGAGACCTTCTCATGCCCACAGATCTACTGGGGCTCCAAGCAGGGCCAGATTAATGCAGGGGCTATAGGACCCAGAGCCCCAGGCCATGGCCTGAAAGTGGACCCCAGGCTCCAGACCCTATGGCCCCTCCCATATCTAGCCACCCTGCTAAGCCCCCATAGCACCGTGGGCTGGGAGGGGAACCCCAGCCCTGCTGGCACTGGGGGAGGCAGGGTCCTGGGCCAGCTGATTCGCTCCCATGAGTGGGGCGGCCGGCTGGCACTCAGTATGGCTTCCGGTGCAAGCCTCCAGGGCCATGGCCCTGAAAGGCCACTCTGGAGCCACACTGCATGCCAGCTGGGCCCAGCCCCAGCCTTGGAGCAGAGCGAACAGGGCCGGCCTGCCCTGCCCCTGGGGGCAGACCAACTGGCCCAGAGACGGGGCAGGAGTGTGGCCTCTGCCCCCCAGCACCAGCCCAGGCAGGGATCCCACAGTGGTGAGGGGCTGGGGATCCAGGCCGGGGGGCAAAGGGGAGGAGCCCACAGCGGTGGGGCAGCCCAGTGTCCCAAGGCCCCTTAATCCAGGCCTGGCTCCAAGGAAGTGTGTGCATCAGAACAGCTTACAGTCAGGTCTGCAGTCCATTATATCAGCCTTCATACCCCAGAAGAGATTTAGTTATCCAGAGTAGTAAAATATGGCATCTCAAACCAGCATCTCAAATATGGCATCTCAAACCAGTAAACCAGCATTATTATGGAGGTATCTGCTTTAAATTCAAGTGGATTCTGTAAGATCATGTTAATTCTGAGTTTAGTACCATCACAGAAGCTTGAAACTATCGGGCATAACAAAACATATGTGCAAGTGTGGCTTCTTTACCCCAACACCTCCAGTGCTGATCACTGAAAGTAGCCTTAATTTTGTAAAGTCTTCGGGATGACCAACACACCCTAAAGATGATTTTTTTGTTGAATGAGATGTAATCAGAGGCCCACGGTTGCTTCCTTAAGCTCATTGCTCTATTCCACTATGGGGATAAAATATTCATTGCCAATTCTTTGTTCCATTTTTGTTTCCTTTCATCTTTGGCAGGCAATTAGGAATTCATAAAATGTGGCTGCTGGTCTGGGGAAGCAGGGCAACTCTCTAAAACATTTGAGGAGTTCTGGTGTCTGGGCAGTGCAAGTGTGCTTCTAGGCCCAATTCTGAGGTGAGCAGTCGACACAACTGAAAGTTTTACTGTACTACAGTGCTTTTAAAGTGCATAACTGTTCAGTGTCCCTACACTTTAATGTACATGTCTTCCAAGATAAATCGGAACTTCCAACCCAACCATTTTGAAATTTTCTATGTGAATAACACCTTCTGGACAGATTAGGAGAGAGTAAATTCTTTTCTTCCTTGTGTGAACTAAAAATGGCTTTAAAAAAAAATCAAATTTTCCAGAAAATTTTACTTGTGTGTAGAACAAGGATAGAAAATTTCATCTGAACAGGAGAACTTTTTAGATCTTTGTAAGATAGAGAAAAGCTGGGACAGAACAATCTTTTTTGCAAATTCACTGCAGCAGTCCCTGCCAGTGAATACTATAGTTCATATTTATAGACAGATTTTAAATATGGGCCACCAATGCACTGCTTTAATTTTTTTTTAATTTAGTCATCTGAACTCAGTGGACATTTGAATAATGAACTTGCCAAACTAAACAAGAAGCAAGAACATAAATAAATTATTCCCCCCCTCCCCCAGGACACATGCATTTAATTGACTGCCCAGCTTTTATTTTTAACTACTTTACCATTCACCTGCTCTGCTTATATTAATATTTTAAAAAGGAAAAGGCAGGTAAGTGATCTGTAAAAAGCTCTCAACTCATTTATTACTCTTCTAGGATAGTAGATAGACCAGCTGATTACAAAAACATAGGAACGTAATAGTTTCCAACCACAAACGTCTCCAGTTTTATTACTTTGACATTGGTGTGGGTAATAAGGTGCCATGTTTTGGCAAGAATTTGCATGCCCTTCTATGTGCTTAACAGATTTTTACAAAAAATGAAAATAACATTAAGTATTCCTTAATGTAAATAAAAGAACTAATGGGCAAAACCATAAAATATTAAATTTAATAAATGTCTCCAAAAACAAGAAACCAAACGTATCACATAAAACGAATGCATCAGCCCACTCCTTCAGATCAGTTCTCTACCACACTTATCTTTCAAAAACATTTCAGACCTTAGCCTCCTCAACAGAGATTTCCCCCAACCATCCCTTTTCTAAACAGCTGTCCCTCTTTTTGTTTGTTTATTTGGTTGGGTTGGTTTGGTTTGCTTCTGGGGGACAGGAGGCAGCAGGGGATCTTAACTTTTCTTGTGCTGAACTGTAAGCATTTTAGAAGAGGGGTAATATGGTTTTAGAAAGCACTACATACATTTATGGCTGTATAATACATGATTTATAATACTAATTTAGTTACATAAAAGTACATTCTTATTGTAAACAACAGAGCATATGGAGAATCTGTTAAAACAAATAAGCGGACATAATGTTTTGGAACTTATTCATTGTATATTTGAAATTTACCTTAAATATCTCTTGTATGTGGCAAGAGGTGACAAATGTTGACTGTTCAATGGTTTCTACTGTAGTGAGCTGTCCTGGGCAGCCAAGAGCTAAAATGTACCTTTTATTTTGTGTAAACTGTTTGTTTAGAAATGTTAACTATCTGAGATGATCCTTTACAAGAAAAAAGGCTCCACACTGCAAGCCTGATTCTGCACTCCATTATACCAGTTTTCTACTGGAATAACTCTATTGATTGATTTTAGTAGAAAAACACTGATGTGATGAAGAAAAGTACCATGCACTGCATTTTTATTATAAAGGAAAAAAAAACTACTAGAGTTTACTGTGACTACCACTGCCTTTTCTCCTATAATAGTCTGCATGTGCCTTGCATGTTCAAAGCAGAGTAGAGATGTTAACTAATTATAGCTCACTTTCTAAAGCAAGGATGAAGACCGTATCTGACCTTTTAGTTCCAATGTAAATAAACTAGTCTTACCTCAGTGTTCTCAAATCCCACAGTTTGATGCCATCACCCAAGGCTGTGGTCATGAAGAGATTGTAAGCTTCAAGTGGCTGAGTGCTAAAAGCTGATCCCTGCAACATTAGAAATTTCTTTCAGATGGCAGCACATGAGCTGTTTAGAGATTTCATCCATTCAGTTAAAATCTAGACATGTTTTACCTGATGTTGAGCTGAAATATGTAACTGGGGCTCAGCAACACCACAGCGGGGTTCAGTTTCTATGGAGTTCATGAGATTTCAGAAGAGTCTGCCACACAGCATACCCTTCAGGTTCTTCAGTTCATGAACCTTCAAGACTACTTCCTCAAACCCTTTTCCTGTAATGTTGACAAGTTCCAAAGGAGTAGCTGTGTTAGTCTAGGTCAGAAAAACAAAAAAGGAGTCTTGTGGCACTTCTAAAGATTAACACATTTATTTTTCGCATGAACTTTCGTGGGCAAAGTCCAACTTGGTCAGATGTCAGAGTCAAACTCTGGGACTTTGCCCACGAAAGCTCATGTGAAAAATAAATGTGTTAATCTTTAAAAGTGCCATAAGACTCCTTTTTTGTCTTCCAGTAATGTATCCCTCCCTAACTTTACAACAGTTTGCAGGGGTAAAAATGTCTGTTGAAAGCAAATCCACACTGCAGTTCTTAAAGGGTCTTCAGACAAAGACAGGCTGCAGCCTGACCAACAGCTCTCAATAAGGCAACAAGAACAGGGAAAGACAGCTACTCCCAATGGCAGGAACTGATGCACTGAACAAAGGAAGTTAAGAAAGGAGCTATGGGAACACATGGGGTTCCTTAGCAAGAGCTCATGATAGAAATTATGGAAAACGCCGCTGAGTGTGTAGTCAGTAAAGAACCTACACTGACTCTCTAGCTATCTTGTTAAGAATTATGGAACATAATGATCTGCACACCAAGTGCAAACAGGAATGTTTTCACATCTCACACTGCCTTATGGAGATATTCAGACTGTATTTTCCACAAAGACTTTATACACATATTAGGGGTCAGCAAACCATAAAACTCCCTTCTCTCTGCCCCCTTCCACAAGGAATCATCATGCTGCCAAGCCCTTGGATTGAATAATTTATATTCTGTTTCAGAGAAACACAGTAGATGGGTCAATTCTACAAAGGTGACATAAACTATAATAACATTCACCACTGAAGTATAATCCACTCAAGAGTGAAACAGCCATAGAATTACTAATCATGGCTTTTTATATAAACACAAAATAAGCAAGGAATACATTAGCAACTTTCAATTTAGTTATGATGTTTGTTTGGGATTATAAACAGAATTTACATCAACATGCAAAAAAACAAAAGAAATATAAGAAAAAAGTAAAACATATAGGAATTAACCACCTTTATAAAATTTCACCCCATAATACAGGGGCAGGCCAATACCAAGCAATGAATCAAATTCAGACCTCACATACTTTACATTGTCTTCCACAGAAGTTACATTCATTCATACCAGGGCTGAATTTGGCTTCATATCTTTAAATAATTTAAGACAGTCTAACTTTAACTCCTCTCATTCGTAAATACCCATATTGACAAATCTTGATCTGGTGTGGCAATGATTTTTTTTTTTTTTTTTTTGCTAACTGCAAACCTTTTGTTGCCAGGGAACTAAAAGTAAACAGTTCAGTCCCTCCCATCCCATTCAAGTTCTTGAGTTGGCTGCATACAACAGAAACCTCAAGGTCATTTCCCGCAATCAAGAGCTTGGCTGCCAGGAATCTTCTGTTCTTCACAAGAGCTGGCGTACAACTAAGAAATACTCCAGTATTTAGTCAATGGATACTGAACGCTGCCATAAAAATGACCTGCAAATGGGGTTATAACTCAATTCTAGAAATAGCCAATGAATTCCCAAATGGCAACATTAAATGGGGCATATAGTTTACTAAGTGAATGCTGAAACAGCCTTACTCCTCCCACCCCACTTGTCTTTCTTTTAAGCTCTCCTTAAATTAAGGAGCCCCATCTCCTGCTCCATAGGAGCTCCAACATGCAGTACACAGCTGATATCACATTACAGAAGTCAGCTGGAGCATGAAGCCAACAACTCTGGCGTGGATTTCGTAACATTACTATTTTATATCTCCAAACTACAATACATCCAAAATACAGCAGCCCATCTCAGCTCATAGCTAGAAACAGGAAAATTTAATTTCAGTCTGTCCCACAATGCTATCCTAATTCCTAATCTTCACTAACTTCTGTACCCACTGTAATATCCCTCTCCTAGGCTATGTCTACACTTACTATTAGTTAATTCGAACTAATTTTAGTTAGTTCGAATTAACTTAATTCGAACTAGAAAAATTTAGTTTGAACTAAGCAAGTGCCATTCATGGCACTTGCTTAGTTCAAATTAGTGAAATGCATTGAGTTCAATGGCCCAGTTAGTTCAAATTAAGCAATTAGTTCAAACTAACATAGCCACAATGGTTAATTCGAGCTAACTAGTTCGAATTAACCCTTAGTTCAAATAGCAAATTCAAATTTATTAGTTCGAATTAAGGAAGCCCTTAATTCGAACTAATTAAAGCCTAGTGTAGCCAGGGCTTTAGTTAGTTCAAATTAAGCCTCCTTAATTCGAACTAACTTGCCAGTGTAGACATAGCTCTAGTCTCTAAGGACCTTTTCAGCATCATTTCCTTGCTGCTTCAATCTCATCTCATCCTATTCTCTAGACCATTCACTGAACTCATTGAACTCCACTAGTTTTAATTCTGTCATCTTTCCATTTATGAACATGGGTAATTGATTTTAGGTCCAAGCTCTCTTCCCAGTCTATAATTAGGAGAAGACATATGGGACCTGATCTTTTTACATTGCTTTGCATCTTATGTAGCCATTTGGTAATGTATTACACTCAATTCACACTTAATTTACATAGATAAAAATGATTTCACGATGTACAAGGTAGTGGAAAGTCAGACAAAGCCTTTTCAAACCCAATTTTAAAAGCCCTCTCTTTTCTATGGCTTATTAACACCATCTTCCTTTACATCCAATGTTTGATAGCGACCCTGTAGGTGTTTGTCTCCATCTGAGGGATCAGAGCAAATGAGATTGTACCTTTCAATCTCTATCAAATATTCTTAAAACTACAGTACCCACCTGTGGAAGGGAAGAAACAGACCAACAGAGCCAGACAGGTATTCAGAAGTCACCTACTACAAGACAGACTTAACAAAGAAAACAACAGAACACCACTGGCCATCACCTACAGCTCCCAGCTAAAATCTCTCCAACACATCATTAAGGATCTACAACCTATCCTAGAAGATGATCCCCCCACTCTCTCAAGCCTTGGCAGACAGGCCAATCCTTGCTTACAGACAGCCACTCAACCTGAAGCAAATACTCACCAGCAATCGTATACAATACAACAAGAAAACTAACCCAGGAATCTATCCCTGCAGCAAACCCCGTTGCCAACTCTGCCTGCACACTCACTCCAGTCACACTATCACTGGTCCTAACCACAACAGCCACAACATCAGGAACTCATTCACCTTCACATCTACTAATGTGATATATGTCATCATGCGCTAGCAATGCCCCTCTGCCATGTACATTGGCCAAACCAGACTGTCCCTATGCAAGAGAATAAATGGACACAGATCAGGTATCAAAAATGGTAACATCCATAAACCAGATAAACCAGTAGGAGAGCACTTCAATCTCCCTGGACACTCTGTAGCAGACTTGAAACAAAAGAACTTCAAAAACAGACTTCAGCATGCAACCACAGAGCTGAAACTCATATGCAAACTTGACACAATCAAACTGGGTCTGAATAGAGACTTGGAATGGTTAGCACATTACAAAAAGTAATTGTCCCTGTTCACATATTCTCACTTTCTAATCAACTGTAGTGAATGGGCCTCATCTACCCTAACTGAATTGACTTTGCTAGCACTTGCCCTCTCCATTGTATTTTTTCACACCCTTGCAAGTGTATATATATATCTCCTAACTGTAGTTTCCACTTCAGGCATCTGACGAAGGGGGTTGCAGCCCATGAAAGCATATGCCAATTTGTTAGTCTTTAAGGTGCCACAGGACTTTTGGGTTTTTTATATACATAGCTATCGCTAAAGCTTTGATTAGGTGCTATGTTTATATCACAAGTATGTTTGTAACTGCATGAAAATCAAATAATTCTTTGCCAAATCACCAGTACTTAGTTTGCATTAACTTGATCATCTATCAAAACAAATGAAATTGTCAGCTATGTGTTGTACCATAAAAATTAAACATCGGGTTGTTAAATTCCAGAGGGGTTGGTATTAGTCTGAATCATGGACATGACCTTCTAACTGAAGACCTATCAGTAAGAACTGCAGTCAGACACTCATAAACTGATCTTTTGCAGATCGCAAAGCTTACTGAACTTTTGCCAAAAGAAACAAAAAGCTAGGTGAACTTTCGAAAGGCGATAGTCAACTCTGATGTTAAAAGACTCTGGGGTTTCTTTTAATCCAGAGTTTGAGACGGGCCTTTGGGAACAGGAAAAGTGCCAGAATAATCAATTTTATTAAGGCGCAACTCCACCATGATCAACTTAAAATATATTCATATCACCTTATCTTTGTTAAGCTTGGTATAAGATGTATGAGAACAAGAATGTGAATCTCACCTAATCACTCTGCAAGCTGAAGTTACTGCCACCAAGAAAATGACAAAACCTCAAAGACACAGAGTGATTCAAAAGGAGTTTAGTGGGAGCTGCTGGGAACTCTGCACTTTGCTTCTGAATGAGGAGGAAAACTATACCTGGGAGGACACCGCTGCTTAAAACACCCATCACTCCAAAATAATGAACTACCCCTGCTCATATGCTGTTCCCCAGTGTTTGAATATATTAATCTGATTGGCTGTAACAGTCTGACCTGAACCTATGACTTACACTTCCATGCATTTATTTTCCTCCCATTCTGTAAGCTCCCCATCTTCAAAGCATCTGACGAAGTGGTATTTTCCCCCAAGAAAGCTCATGCGATAAACAAATTTGTTAGTCTTTAAAAGTGCCACAGGACTCCTTGTTTGTTTTGTTGAACTAGACTAACATGGCTCCCCCTTTGGAACTTGTCAGACAGTCTACTAGCTGTTGGAAGCAAGCATTCTCATCTCAAATATAATCAAAAGAACTCGCTGAAGTGATAGAGCAATTTCCATGCCCCTTTCACTGGGAAGAATTACCTCAAGATAATATAATACCCAGTTCCTACACAACACTTTTCATCAAAGAGCTTTACAAAGGAAGTTGGTTTCATCCTCCCAGTTTTAGAGATGGGAAAAAAAAAAGACACAGAGAGGTGAAGGAACTTGCCCGAGGTCACCCAGCACCCTAGCGACCAAGCCAGACATCCCGAGTCCCAGTGCAGAGTCACGCTCTATCCACTATGCCACATTACTCTCCTGATGAATATGTAAGAGTTATTTGAGCCTGCAGCATGGCCCTTCAGAGGGGGCAAAAACAGATTTCTAACTACTACCGCTGCTTTTTCTTGCATGCAGGCAAGGAGCTCCAGAGAACAGCTGGTGGTTGTAGCCCAGTGTTGCCCCCGGGGCATCAGCTCTCATTTCCTGTAAGCTCTGAACAGAGAGCACACACACCCCCACGCCATAGACAGTATTACCAGACGTTCTTCTGAACGAGACAAAAGCTGATTTGCTTACTCAGCAAGTTTTAGACATAAAGGAGCATGGATAGTCAGTTTACTTACACAACGTTCTGCAACTCATTTCACTCAAGCAGACCACTATTTCTGAGTTAGATAAATTTTAATGTAGTCAGCTATACCGGATCAGAACCATAAAGTTCTTTGATGTATCAATATAAAAATATATCAGCAGACGTGAACATGTTACTAGGCACACTACCAAAAAAACTTCTTTGAGGATTTTCTTATCCCTTCTATTTTCTGCAGGGCTGGATTGCTCTCTTATAGGAACCTTTCCTTAACAACTACATCGATAACAAAATAGTTGACTTCATGACTTCTTTTTCCACTGAGTTGTTTAGTTTTAAATATTAATGTATTTTACATAACTGAAAAAGTTGATTTAGAAGTTTAATTTACAGTTTTCCATAAAACAAGATCAGTTTTCTTTGCTACACCACAGTCTGCTTTTGTGTCTCTAATTTTTCTCCCAAATGAGTACTTGTCCACAGTTTTAAAGTGTTCTCTGCTGAAATAACCTGAAGTCACTCAGCTGACAGGGCAAAAAGAGAAGCCAGAAAAAGTCTAAGTATGTATGTGTTACAAATAATACTAAAGGAGTTTAGCTCAGTTAAGGATTTTACCAGACCACAAGTCTCATATAATTACAAAAAGTTATGTGAAAGTAGCACTAAGGAACTGTTTTAAACCCACAGAAACAAAGACATTCAGAAATGAGGGTGAAAAGCCATCCTTAATCTACCCCAAAGCTCTAGACATAGCCGCATGTATAGTTTATAAGAGGGGTGGCCAAACCGTAGCTCATAAGCCACATGCAGCTCTTTTATAGTTAAAGTGCAGCTCACAGAGCCCTCTATGTTCCCCCCCATTCTCCACCTACCAGACTGAAGCGGAGAACTCAGCACTTCATCCCTGTGGCAGGGTGGTGGGCCTAGAGGGCTCTGCCCAGCAAGGAGAGGAGTTTCCAGGAGGCAAAGGAGGGGGGGGGGACAGTAAGTCCATAAGATCACCCATCATTTAACTCCACCTTCCAGTAATACGGAGGACTATGCATGAGTTTTCTTTAATTTACTTACTTTTGTGCATTTAAGTAAGACCTAATGATACTGAATAATAAATTAAAAAATAAACCATCATCTCTTGATTCTCAGTATAACTGTGTTTACTTCAGAGTCTAGTCTTCATACATTAGGGACTGCTGGCATAAGAAGTCAGTTTCACTATCAACTCTAACTTCAAATTTTAGAGGGGTGGAGGGTGAGATTCAGCTGTAAGATTCAGATTCTTTTAACACTTCGACTGCTGTCTTTAAGCACTAACAAAATGATCTAAAGCAGTCTAAATGGATCTTAGGTTACCTTCCTAAATTAAGTAATTTTAGGGTCACAATCATTCCCTTCTGAGGAAACCCCATTCACAGCAAAAGATACCCTGTAAGTTCCATGTATTCCTAAAAATTCATACAGTATGGGATGCGGGCAGAAGTGGCTGTCCACATAGTGAACGTTACCTTAAGCCCCTCAAATGACCCAAACTCAAAGGGGAGATCCTGCAAACCTAAGGATTAGTAAGTGGCTGAAGAACATTTACAGGGAGGGGTGGGTCCCTCCATATTAAACCATGGGCACAGCCCTTTGCCTCTAATACCCTTGTGGGGCTTGCCAGCAAATAATGTGAATCCATATGTATGATTTTTTTCCTGCCAATTCTTCTCTGCAACTTTGCCAGGTTATGATGAACTGATGCACCTTAATCATGACAAACCTAAGCATGACTCTTACCTAGTGAACCACCCCCTAAAATTAACAGAGTCTGGTGGCACTTTTAGAGACTAACAAATTTATTTAGTCTTTAAAAGTGCCACTAGACTCCTTGTTTGTTTTGCTGAACTAGACTGACATGGCTACCCCTTTGAAACCCCCTAAAATTTTAGATCCCAAATGTTAAGTTAATGTGGAAGAATCACATTATCACAGAGCAGCTCTAAATCAATGAATCAATACAATATATGGACGTGGCTGTTGGGATGTTTACAGTGGGTCAAGTGAATAGAGAGCTATCGAAGAAAACAGAAACGTAGAATCATAGAATTGTAGGACTGAAAGGAATCTCGAGAGGTCATCTGGTCCAGTTCCTGGCACTTATGGCAGGACTAAGCATTATGTAGACCGTCTTTGACAATTGTCTAATTTCTTCTTAAAAATCTCCAGTGATGAAGAGAACTTCCCTAGGCAATTTATTCCAGTGCTTAACTACTCTGACATTTAAGAAGTTTTTTTTTCCTAATATCCAACCTAAAACACCCTTGCCTCAGTTTAAGCCCACTGATTTTTGTCCTATCCTCAGAGGTTAAGAACAATTTTTTCCTCTCCTTGTAATAACCTTTTATGTACTTGAAAACTTTTATGTTCCTCCCTCAGTCTGCTCTTCTCCAGACTAAACGAACCCAGTTTTTTCAATCTTCCCTCATAGGTCATGTTTTTTAGAACTTTAATCATTTGTGTTGCTCTTCTCTGCACTTACTCTAATTTGTCCATATATCTCCTGAAATGTGGCACCCAGAACTGGACCCAATGCTCCAACTGAGAACTAATCAGCACAGAGTACAGCGGCAGAATTACTTCTTGTGTGTTGCCTACAACGCTCCCGCTAAGATATCCTAGAATGTTTGCTTTTTTTGCTATTAATTAGGGCAGGTATTGGAAAATTTTGCCAGATCTCATGCCAACCACCCCTCCCCCGCCCCCCCATCCTCAGCAGGTGCCAGGGGGCGGGGTCAGGAGCCACGCATGGGTGATGGCTCCTTTTCCCTGCTGTCCCCGACCCCCAGCTGGGGAGTGGGGCTAGCAGGGGACAGAAACCACTGCGTGCGCAGCTCTTGCAGCCCTGCGTGCTACTGCGAATAAGCGCATGTGCCAGCTTTGGCATGCATGCTGGGGGTTGCCAACCCCTGATTTATGGGGTCTTAATTTAAGCATTTAGCTGGCCCAGCATTCATACCAACAAATTAGCATGGAGAGTATCAGAGCAGAGACTAAGACGACACGTACACTAAAGAGCTTGCAGCTCCTGCTGTAGTGCTGCCGGTATGGACATTCTAAGACAATGGGAGAGAGCGCAGTCAATAAAATAGGGATACCAGAAAGCTACAACATTATGAAGATGTAAAAGTCATATTTGGGAAGTTGGCTGCTGTAGATAGCTCCTGTTAGACTAGACTGTGATGACACAATCTGCTCTGAGGAGAGGAGCACAGTTGTGTTACACCAACAGCAGACCAGATAATGAAAATTCTACCGCCTGCTCTCACCCTACTCTGGAAAGAAGTAAGGCCTTGACTACCCTTAACAATTTTGTCACTTTAACAATGCTGGCATGAATAGGCATTGCACTCCTACCCATAGCCAGAGTCACAGTCTGAGCAGGGCCGAGCAAGGGAACAAGAGAGTATCTCACTCTTGTTTACTCCTCTTTGCAGCTAAGTCAAGGCTGTTACACTTGCCTTTGATCTTATTACAGTGCATAGGACAGAGGACAAGTTTTTTTTAAATCATCATCTAATGTTTTCCTCATTGTTTGTTAGGTTTTCTTTTTTTTTAAAAATCAATAATTTACCTACCTTATTTTGACAGATCTGATGGACTGATCTAGAATGAGCATCTGGTATCATTGCTGCACTACAGCCTGCATTGAGATCAAAAACTTCTAATGCTCGGTTGCTCCCAGCTGCAAGTATAATATCTGTAACCTCTCCAAATTAAAGTTCAAATAACAAAATAGATTTAATGAGGGAAAGAACAAAAAAATTACCTGTGTTTCCACTAACATCTAGCTTATAAATTCTTTGATTCATATATGCATACTAAATTTCCATTAACAGAGTTCCTGCCCCAATCAAAATTAGGCACAAACAGTCTTAAATTGAAACAAACTCTTTATTTTAACATCCAGATTCTTATTAGCTAATAGGCCCAAGTAAGTCAGCAGCCTGCAAGACAACTGATTTTTTAAAATACAGTACTACACATACTGTGGTGAATAATCCTATTACTCATTTATGATTTGCCAACATAACATGGTCATCACAAATTCATGCCAACAGAATGGATATATTACCATCACCACTGAGGTAGATATAATAGCAGCTCATATATAGTATATTTGGGAAGGGTGGGTTCCCTCCAAATATTTTTAAATCAGTTCTCACAATAGCACCGGGAAATAGCAGTCCTCCACTATCACTGTTTTACACATTGGAAAGCTGAGGCACAGTGGTGAAGTGATTTTAACCTAGGTCAGTGTCAGAAATCAGATTATAACTGAAATATTCCTGACTCCACATAAATGAAGGGTAATTAACCAGTGAAATAATTTACCTGCGGTCAAGGTGGATTCTCCATCACTAATAATTTTTAATCAAGATTGGCTGGTTTTCCAAAAGATATGCTCTAAGAATTATTTTGGGGAAGTTCTATGGCCTATGCTATACAGGAGATCAGATTAGTTGATCACAATGGTCCTTTGTGGCCTTGGAATCTATGATGCTATTAATGCAACAATTGTTTCATAAAAATAAAATCATTTTATTCTTAGTATTATTATTTATTTAATTTGTGGCCATGCCTAGGGATTCCAGTCATGGAGCAGGACCCCACTGTGCTAGATGCAATATAAACATATAATATTATGAAATAGTCCCCACACCAAAGATCTTACAATCTAAATACATTAACCTTTTGGGCTGGAGTCCAACAAAACTACTATGGAAAAATTACATTAGTACTATCATTGTAGAAAAAGAGACTAGCTATAGAGTGCATGCCAACTTTTTTTAACTTGAATATCTCCATGCCAGTCAGCCTAAAATACTGTACAAAAAGTAATAATTAGCCAGGGCCTAGGATACAAGAATAGAAATCATTTATTGCTGAAAGGCTGGTAATCTCCACTGTAGAAGCCATGGGGAATTTCTGCACTAATTTGCAAATGCTCTTCTGTTTGTATCTGCAAAAGATAAGAGATTAATGTTACTATTTAGGGGGGGAAAAAGTCATTTATGGCGAAAAAGTAAACTCCTAATGAAAACATCATGAAACCAAGATTTCCTTTTTATTACCAGATATAAAACCACAATAATGAAAAGATTCAGATATGTTGACAGCTAAAAATTTAGTTGGAAGACTCATTGTAGGGAAAAAAATTATATACATAATGTAGGTATAAGTACTTTTTTGTTTAATGTCTTCCAACTTTCCATCAGCTTAAAATCAAAAGAATTCAGCCTTCATCCTGAAGGTGTTAGAGTAAATCTTCCAATTATGATTATTAAAGTAGAAACATCAAGAATGCAGTATTGTATTTCATGTGATATGAGGGGGGAATTTTTCCTTAGATGCCAAACTGGATGAAATTAAATCCAATCCCAGCAAAGAGGAGGTGAGAGTAGATGGCCTGGAAACAGGTGGCAGGGAGAGCAGAGGCAGGGGCTCTCCTGCAGAGCACAACTTGAGAGTGAGAGAGAAAGAGAGAGAAAACAACACACCAAGCAGTAAAAGTGGGAGACATGAAAAACGTAGTAGAAATAACCTGAAGCTCAAGTTCCAGAGGAGTTGCTATGTTAGTCTATTTCAGCAAAACCAACAAGAAGTCCTGTGGCACTTTTAAAGACTAACATTTATTTAAGGCATAGGCTTTTGTGGGCATAACCCACTTCCTCAGATGCATGAAATGAAAACTGCAGTATGTTAGGTATATAGACACATGCAGAGAAGGTAAGTCGCATTATTATCTAGAGGGCTAACAAGGTCAATTCTAACAATCCCAGAGGGGAAGCCATTTTAGTCTATTTCAGCAGAACAAGCTGTTTTAATTCAAACAGTGTGGATGTGGGCCATTAACAACAACTGATGAGAAGGTGAGAATGTTTAAAGAGGGGAAATTACATTTTGTAGTGAGCTAGCTACTCCAAGTCCCTATGCCAGGAATCGGCAACCCCCAGAACACGGGCCAAAAGAGGCACACGAGCAGATTTGGAGTGGCACAGTGTGCCCTCTGCTGCGCCACTGAAATTGTTGCTCCTGCTGCTGAAAGCCGCTCCAGGTGACTTCTTTCGGTGGTGGGTGGAGGGAAGGGAGGGAGTCCCCCAGGTACATCACTGAAAGAATCCTCCCAGAGCAGCTTTTGGCAGCAGGGGGGCTCTCCAGCCATGGACGCCACCAAGTTTTCAAGCAGTGGCCACTGCTTTTTTTTTTTTTTTCTGGTGGATAGTGCCGCTGACACCAGCTGAGGGTCAGCAAGGAGGGGGCAGCACAGGGATCAACAAAGGTTGCCAACCCCTGCCCTATTCAGACTCAGTCTGATAGTGTGAAGTTTGCATATGAATTCCAGCTCTGCAATGTCATGCCAAAATCTGTTTTTGAAGGGTTTTTTTGCTGAAGCATAACTTTCCCATGTCTATTAGACTGTCCCAGGGAGATCGAAGTGCTCCCCTACTGGTTTCTTAATGTTACCATTCTTGATGTCTGATTTGTGCCCATTTATTCTTTTGCACATAGACAATCCAGTTTGGCCAATGTATATGGCACAGAGGCATTGCGGCATAATGTAGTAAATAAACATTAAGACAGCATATATCTAAGTCTCCCTTTGGAGAAAAGTATTCCATTTATAGTCTGATCATTTACCTAAGTAACCGGGTGGGCTGAATTCGGAGAAAGGCTGCTAACAGAAAGAAAATCATCAGACAAGAAATTTCACATTCTGTCCTATTCATTGCTCATGGAAATTAGCAAACAGTGAATACCAGACGTAAGGAGGAAAAGGATAAGTAGAGATTAATAATTATAGTAGAATAATAAGCAGGCATGGACATCTAATTCGCCATTCTGATTAAACTTGATATCTGATGCTCAAATAGAGGATCCCACATGCCTGTCAACAAAATACTGCTGCAGTTGGTATCCACATGTCCAAGGTGCTTGGTTGTAGTATCCCAACCAAATCTTATGGAGAAACTCTAGTGTAGTGAGATAACCTTTGGGATTATTATAATATTTGTATTGCAACAGTCTATAGGGATCAGGCCCCCTGTTCTGGGCACTGCACAAAGAGGCAGTCTCTGCCTCAAAGAGCTTTCTGTTTCCCCTCACACCTGAAACATACATTTGACCAGATCAATGAATGAAATATGCTGGTTGACTTCTGTCTGAATACTAACGCTATACCAGAGGTTAATGGACAATCCATATTGAACTACTTTCCTTTTCTAATGCCTAAACTTGTTAACGGTATGTGTTCCCAAGCTGAATGAAGTAGCCCTTGTTTCAAGAAGTCTGGTGTTTTCTGCAGGTACAATATTGAATCCTTTGTCATCTAGATAGTCCAAAGAGCCTTTGGGACCAGTAGAAGACTAGGAGGACACAACTCACCCTTTTCTTCTTTACTGTACCCTTTGTATCAACTGTCTTGAAAGGTAGCAGATTCGTCTCTAACCATCTGTTCCTCTGGACACAAGACTGATTAGAATGTTGTCTCTGCACATGTGTAAATGTGTAATATGTGACCCATGCCTTGCTGTGACTACAACCAGCCACTTAAAACTGAGTGCACAGGGTGGATCAAAAGGAAGAGTTTCATATTGAAGTTGTGAGCTCCTTCAGATACTCTTTTTGTCTTTGTTGTGCTGAGGATTTTGTTGGTTTGGAGGAAAATGTATCTATGTTTCCTTAAAAACTTGTGTTCCAGATTTTTTCCCGCTTTCAGGGTAATAGTCTGTTCATAGATACCCTTAGTGTTAGTAACAACCAAATTACTGATATGCTGGGCTGAGGCCTCTGTGCAATCTCAGCTACTAATTTCTCTAATATTCTTCCCCCTTCCCCACACTCCACCCCAATGACTCTTCACCTTCAAGTCTGCAAACACAAAATAACATTTTAGAAGAAGAAATGGGTATTTGTAGGTATAACATGTCTTCCTCTTAACCATCACAGTAGAATCCACTGTTCATCACAAATTACACTCAGAATTTGATCAAGGCAGAACCTAAAACATCTCACAAGCAAGGATTATCACAAAGCAGGCTCTCCTTACAAAACTTAGGAAAAACTTTTGATCTGACAAACTATATCTTAGGGTCTGAAACTGCCCTGCAGTGTGTCATCACGCAATTGGCCCACCAATAAGCCTGCGGGGAGCAGCACAGGCCACCCCTTGCCTTCGGCTTGCCGCCAAAAGAGGCGGGATGGGGGGGGGGAACCGCCTGGCAGGGGGGGGGGGGGGGACAGTGGCTTGGGCCCGTGACTGTTGCCCTGCTCACCCAACACTAAGGACAGGCCTTCCAGCAACATTAGACTACCTCCAAATTAATAGGAGAGTGACATTAGCCTATATGTAGCAAATAAGGAAAGAATCTGTGCCACAGAATAAATACACATTACAGAAGGCTCTAAAGTCAAAGATCTGGTTTGACTGAAACCTAAGGGGTGAAAACAGATTCACAGATAAAATAGAAATTCAATCACAGGGACAGACCATACACCATCATAAACACTGCAATCTTTCAGGACAAGGAAAATATAGTATGTGCTAAAAAATAATCTGAGGGCACTATTCCCATTACATGTTTACAGATGAGTAAAGTCTGGTAAGATAAGATAAGTAGTAAGGGGTACAAAGTGCTTCCTTATTTCCACCAAATCTTAGAATTCACCATAACTGCAAATTAACATTCTCCTAAACTGTGGAAGAGGCTGACTGCTACTTGATAATGCCACTAGATAATTCATCCTAAAAACAACAAAATAAAATGCAAGGAACAAGTATGAGCATCTAGGAGGTATTTGCTGTTGATAATGCTTATGCTAAAGCTCATAATTTACATATTTTTCTTCCAGTTCGCACTCTACCCAACGGAAAAGAGAGAGCAGTGCTTAGTCTATCAGCCTAAAGGCTGAAACTCACAGAAGCCAGGCTCAGAGTATTCTCAGTGTCAAGGAGACATTAAATCATCTAAAAAGCCTGATTAAACAAAGTGCTGTAAGTCCATTTATTTGAAAAGCATATATAAAACTTGCATTTACTTAAGTTGGTTTAAGTTAAAATAACTATCCTGTTAAACATAAACTCTTCTGAAGTACCTTAACTCACCATTTTGCTATTTATCAGCATTTAAAGAACTTTTCTTAGCTTAAAACAATTCTGCCTATCCAAGTACAGTATGTGCTAGTATAGCTTGTTTGCATTGTGGTTGTAGTTGTTTTGGTCCCAGGATAAGAGAGACAAGCTAGGTGAAGTAGTATCTTTTATTGGACAAACTTCTGTGAAGTCTTTGAAGCTCAAAAGCTTGCCTCTTCCACCAACAGAAGCATGTCCAATAAAACATATTACCTCACCCACTTTATTTAATACAGTTTGACATTTAAAATGTCAGAGTACATGTTCCATAGTTTGTTCACTTATTACATGCCTGCACTGTTACTTTGACTAGGTGCTAAAAAACTGATATACAATAGTTTACAGTAATTTGAATAGTCTTTTTATCTCATTTTAAACTCCTTCCTTGCTGTTGATTCCATTCTTTTAAAAGGTATGTCAGGCTGACTGCGAAAATTAAATAAAAATTCCAATTTTGCCAGCTTCAAATTCTTTACATGGACTGAATGCCCTTAAAGATGTGAAGTTATCTGAAAACAAATTAAAACTGATGGCAGATAGTGAATTTTCACTGCTTTCACCATCAGTTATGTACGCTGACATGAGGAAATTAAACAGTAACATCAGAGACTGAAAAGGAAGTTGTTGATAGAAAGGATGATCTTGCAATTAGCTATAGATGTAGAAATCAGCCCATCTGGATTCTATTCCTAGGACTGCAATAAATACCCTGTGTGACATTTGCAAAGAAGGATCTCTCTGCCTCGCTTTTCTTGTTTAGAAAATAGTGCTAATATTTACCACCTCACAGGGATATTGTGATGTTTAATTCACTAATGCTTACAGAATTCATTGATGCCCTTGATGGAATATGACACAGAGCAGGAAAAAGTATTAAAATTATTTTTAGAGGTAAAGACAATGCAATAATAAAAGTAATAACACAGAAAATCCATTGGCCATACAGACTTCATTACTGTGCTCTTCTAATTAAAGGATTAAATCATTCCTTATGGTTCCTTCTAGACCCTTATTGAATCTGTTCCAACAAGCATTTTTCCAAATTCAGACCATGGAGTGAGAGTTGTGAGAAACAAAAGTAGTGACACAGTGCTTTATAAAAATACAAATGCCAGGAAATGGACTGGACGGAAGCCACAAAGAAAATGTCAAAGCAAATTTTAAAAAATTTAGAATTTTTTTTTTTTTAAAATGTCAACAGTTGCATGTTTAGCCTTTTAGGATTAAAAAAATAACCCAAGGAAATGAATGGCATGGGTGTTGGAGCTGGTGTTGATCTGTTAAGTGATAATGATTTAATGGATATCTGGAGCATCTAGCGGAAAATATTTGAACAAAAACAAAGATATTATACAATTATCTTATGATACAATTGCTTTGTAGAGTTTGAGTAAGCCCACAGAAATACTAAGAAAATGAAACCATTAAACAAGCCTTTGAATTAGAAAATGAAGTTTTACTAATTTAGATCTATAGCATCTCATTCTAGAATCAAAAATGTTTGTTTTTTTATTTCATTATTCATTTTACATTGGTTTCTATTAAATTTAAACGTTCTTGGCATTTTGTAGTCCTTGGTTCCTAAAACTGTAAAAGAGGTGCAATTACCGTCTTCATTCAAAGACAGTTGGCAGCAGCCTAAATTCATACAGGCAAGGGTCATGCCAATCTTCATCAAGTGACGAGGCTAAAGTCACTATTACTCTGGCCCCTTTGAATCTGGCCATTTCTAAAATTGATGGAAAGTTGACAATCATAAGAATCATAATTCTAAGCAGACATCAATACTTTGACAATAGAGATTAATTACTATTTTGATAAAATACTGTTTAAAGTCAGACTAGATCATCATAATGGCCCCTTGTGATTTTAAGAACTCTGAATTTAAAAATCTATAAATATGTTCAAAAACAACTTCAAGCTTTTTTAAGATATAAAAAACCTTTTAAAAATAAGTCATTTATTTTAGCTCTTTGTTTTGGAACTATAGATTATTATAGTTTTAGAGTTCGAACATGCATTTACCAGCCCTAGGCCTTTAGGAAAACATCCCTGTTCAAGAGAGCACCTAAGCACATCCCTCAGTCCCACTGAAGAGGATGGGATGGGCATAAGCACATGTTTACCAAGCTTTCCCTCACTGGAGTCACAGGGCCAATAAAGCTATGACAGTTTCCTGAGTTTAAGAGCTGACCTAGTGTGTTTACTCTCATGAGTTATTACTCATAGTAATAAGCACTATATCCATACTGTCTTGCCCTTAATTCTTTCTTATTACCTCAGCCCCCAAAGTCTACATTACCAATATAAAACAAAGTAAATTCTCATAAAGCTTTTTTTAAAAGACAGCAGTTAGCTTAAATATTTTTTTAAAGTTTAAAAAAAGTAGATAGGAAAAAAGTAGAAAAGAAATTGTAGCAGAAAGTGATAACATGAAAATATAAAGATCAAAGATGAAATTTTTTAACTGTTCATATGCACAAAATAATATTGCTATAAATTAGCAATAGTGACAGAAAACATGCAGTATCAGGAGATTAGAAGGGCGTGAACTTACAGTGGTAAGGTAAAAGATTAATAGGAAGGTCAGTGGCATTTCTACATAAATAGATCAAAATAAGTGAAAGAATGATCCAAAAGAAGCCGGGAGACTTGGGAAGAGGATTAAGAGAAGTCCACTGCTAGAAAAGCAGGGAAATGGGAGAGAAGTGGGTGGACATAGTAGAACAGACCTACAGCAGAATGGAAGAAATTCATACTAAAGTTTCAAGACTAAGACAATCATTTATTAACTCTATGTGATGACAGAAAGCCAGTCAAAGTGATATGATTTCATTTGCCAAAGCAGGAAAGCATTTTGGCTATCTCTGAAGTGCAGAAAATATTTAGGGTGACCATAGTAATTAAGGCATGAATACATATTTCAGCAGAAGGTAAGAAGCAGTTTAAAAACATTAAGGACAACAACAGTAGTACTCTTGCATGAGATAATATCTTCTTGATCATAAAAGCTTTGAGATATGATTCACTTTCATTTTGTGATGCTCTGACAAAGATACATATAAGATCTATCTTTTTCAATTTGTTCAATTATTTCATTCCTCCTTACCCTTGTTAAAATATTCCACAAAGCACCTTCTGATACAATATTTCTACTGCTACATTAATGGAAATGTTTACCCACCGTTTTAGGTCATCTTTGCTTGTGTCAAGATAGTAACTTAACAGATGAAATTCAGGTCCACAACATAACAATATAAATGTATCTATGTAATAAAACTGTGCAAAGCGTATAGATTTATGGAACATTTCCTTCCCCTGAAATGAAAAGTAAAAATTATGAAAAAATCTATATAAAACACACTATATAATTTTCTCCATGAAATCTCTAGTACTCAGATACAACAGGTTAATTGAGGAAAGATATGCCCTTTTCATTCTCAATACTTAATCATCCCAAGGCCTACATTATTTTTTCTTTTTTTGTTAAATTAGTTGGCACTAAAGTTAATAACATCTGTCGTTAGCTAAACCTAATATGATCTGGTACAACATATTAAACGTCCACTTTTTAAAAATCATAAATCAGGGAAAGAATGAAGTTAATGACAATAAAAGTATGAAGAATTATAGAGTATAGTGAGTAAGGCTAAAACTTTCAGAAGTATTCCCTAGTTTTGGGTGCCTCTATTTTTGGTTATATAACTCAAGACATGAAAGACCCAATTTACCAAGGTGCTTTGTAGTCATAATTTGCAGTGCTTTCAAAGTTATGAGTACTTAGCAAACTCTCACAAATTTATCATGAAAGATGCGATTTCTAAGCAAAACAAAAAAACAAAAAAACCCACAAACAAACAACAAAAAACCAACCCAACCCCTGACATTTGAGAGTTCTAGCCTGAGATCATGAGTGAGGCTTAATTTTATTTCAATATCACTGCCAGCCTACTCCAGGAAGCCGGGGATTCCCGCTACCAGCCCGGCAAATGGGAAAGTGAACCCTACTGCAGCCCCTTTACAAATGGGAAGGGTGAAGAACCCTAAGAGGAGAAGAGATGAGGCTGGGAAGACTGCAGGGAGGCTGTATTGATGATAGGTTCTGAGCAGACAGGGTGGGTACTGGGAGTGTGAGCGGAGAGTGGTGGGGGGGGGGTCAATGGGGTAAGAGGATGAACTGACAGAGCACTGAATTGAGAGTGGCTGGATAGAGACAGAACTGAAGGGGAACTGGAGGACAAGATTAACTGGTGGGCAAGAGACAGGCAGATGTGGGAGTGAAAGCACCTGCAGCAGGGGCCAAAATCAGCCTACTCAGTACATGGGGGAAAGTGGGCAACACTAACTGTCACATGCACACAAGCTAGGGATGGGCAGGGGGAGTCCAAAAATCAAGAGACTGGCCAAAAAAAAAACCCCAACATAAATCATCTTTTGCAAAAACTCATTACGTTTTAGACCAGGCTGATTTTTGTGGATCTGTCTCAGGATTTTTGCTCTCCTGAAATTGGCAATATTGAGTCAGGCATTGTGTTCCCTAAGCTGGGCTCTCAAAGGGAGTATTGGGGACTGATAAAAATCAGAACATGTCTAACAGACATGAATTACTCTTTACCAGAAATAGGGCAGGTTCTGTATTGCGGATTGACCAGATCCTTAAAGTTCTGTCTTCTGATGCAGAAACTAGCCACTTCTTGTCATGACTCCAGCCAACAGAGTTAATTGCACCATTATGACCTAACAAAAGTAACCATCAGAATATCAGACTATTGCTCACATTTATCCAGAGATAACCATAATGATCTGATATAATTATTCTGCATTTTAAAAATAACTTTTATATATAGGCTTCAAAGAGTTAGACTGAAATCAGTAAACATCAATACTGGCTAATTTTTTCTCCACCCAAAAACAGATTTAAAAAGTCTCATTAATAATCCAAATTCACAATATTAAAATAAGTATAAGAAAAGTATCATATTATTGTATTGTATACAACCGGTGCACATTTTCCTGCCAATTAGTAAGAAAACAATACAATACATGTTTTATTCCTGATTTTGTTACATGGTTGATTTTTTACCATCTTTTTATGTATTCAAAAATTTAAATGGTATCTTTCTGTTTTTAAATTCCTGCAATATCAATCTATCTGAGTTAGTTAACACTAAAGAAATACTTCTATGCAAAAGTCACTCATGAAAAAAACAAAAATCAAATCCTTTCAATCCTTTATATATGTTAGCAATGGGGCATTTGGAGATCTTTGCTGGTGAGATAATGATAAACTAAGTAGAGCACAGTTTTAGCCCACAGCAAGATTTGACTATTGTATCAGTTTGATCATTTATCTTTTAAAGATCTAAAGACTTCTTTTGCATTTAAAATAAAATACCATTAGGATTTTCAAAAAGCTCATAAAGGTAATTTGTCTTGGACCATAAAGTAATGCTTTCTGTATTTTGATTCAATTAGTTCCATAAAATCAACAGCCATTTTACTAGTCTCACTGAAAGATTTGCAATTTTAGCTTGAGATTAAATACATTTGTAGACAATCCTCTCTGGCCACATAAATATGGATGTGAAGCCAGGTCTTATGAAGTAATTGCTGTGGTGTGGATGAGTAAACACACTGCCATGTTGTGTGGATATCGATTTTTTAAAACAAATAAAATAAAAAATAGGTCTGCTTCAGACATTGGGTTTTCACTGTGATGTGCCTAAAAAGAAAAATGCAAACAAAAAATACTGAATTGCCTGTAAATATATTTTTGCCAATATATAAATAATTTTGTATAATATGCTGCTAAGATTGAGACTGCACAGTTTGCTTTAAGCAACCCTTTCAGATATGTTTAGTAGTTCATCAGACTAGTATTACTCAAATTATTGCACCAAACTTCCCCAGAAAATAGAAATGCTATGACCTTTTTTTAGTGTCCGGCTTCCAAGTCAGAGAATTCTATTCACTGATAATCAGCCTCTGTGACCACGTCCCCATAGGACTCAGCCTCAGCACCAGGAAAACCTTGAACACCAATAAATTTACAGTACTGAAAACAGAGTTTAAGCTCTATGGTTGATTCCCTGTCCTGGATCCATGCAGTTTCACAAAAACCTGTAAGAGTTTTTCTGATGAAAGGCCTCAGCCTAAAAAGAACTTGACTCTTGGAGGATTACTCTTGCATTGTCATTCAGTGTCTTCAGGCTCTTTTTCACAAAGTTATCCATATAACGGAAAGTGACCTTAGAGGCAAAGAGCCTCCATTTTCAAATTTTGTGAACCTCCAGTTTTGGAGCCCAATTATCAGAGGTGCTGAATGTCAAAAATTACAGCTGAAATCAATAGGGCTGTTGGGGGGGGGAGGAGGAGAAGGAGCTAGTTGAAAGGAGTAGATCAAGAAGGCAGAGCATTGGTGACCTGGAGAAGCGTGGAATTGTAAGGTGGTTATAAAATTGTTTGGACACGTTTGCACTTGTCTCAGCCATCTGAAGTGCTACCAGATATTTCAATCAAATACGGTTTGGTGCTACAGTATACTACGGGGTAGGCAACCCTCGGCACACGTGCCGATAGTGGCATACAAGCCCATTTGGAGCGGCACTCAGCATCCTCTGTGGCACCACAGAAATTGCCACTCCTGTCACCAAAAGACACTCCAAGTGGCTTCTTTTAGGGGGAACTGCAGTGTGGAGGTCCCTGCCATGTCCATGCCCCCGGCATACCATGTAAAGAAGTCACCCAGAGCGGCTCCTCTCTGTGGTGTGCTGCCATAAAAAGGAGTGACTCTGGGTAACTTGTTTCCATGGTGTGCCTGGGGATAGGGGTCTCCAGGCACGCTGCTGAGAGGAGCCCCTCCAGGTGGCTTCTTTCCATGAATGGGCCGTCGGCACCAGCTGAGAGTCAAGGAGGAGGGGCCGACACAGGGGTCAGCAAAGGTTGCCGGCCCCTGGTATACTACAATCTTCACTCACCAAAAAGATCAACAATTTCAAGTTGAAAACAAGATCAACAATTTCAAATTCAAAAGAACTGCCCTCTTAGTTCACCTACAGATTACTGCAGCCCTAAACCTAATTTTGTGAAGTCACTAGAAAGGAGACTTTAATAAAGAAATTTCCTTGAAGGTAAAACTCAAAAAAATAGGTAATATTACATCAAAGAAAAGAATAATAGATAGCTATATGCATCATATTTTAATGGAATTTGACCTGAAGGCAAAATATCTATTTAAATACTGGAATCTGGAAATCATTTAACAACTCTGAGAAGACACAGCCTTCATAATGCTACGTTCTATATTTTTATTGCTGGTCAATTTGTTGTTATAACGAGGAGGAAACAAGTGACTTCCACTGTAGACACACAGTCCTGCAGCAGCTGCTAACTATTAAGAAAATATTTCATAAAAAGAGATAGTTATTGATTGCAGATCATCCTTTACAACAGCTACAACCCCTCATCAGCAAACAGTTTATAGAAGAAGCAGTCTTTTTCAGTTTGGTTTGAAGCTGTTACAACAAAAGTTAGATACAACAAAGACACCACTTCAACAATCAGACACACTATAGAGAAATCAATTAGTTAACTGATCATTTCTAATAATTTCTAATTTACAAGACATACATCTTGGTAATAACTGTGAACAATACAAAAAAAAGTGCTATGTAAAAGCCAATTATCACTTTTTGTTAATGTTATTTGCCTAAAAGAAACTTGTTGAATTTCTTGTAAGATATCTGAAGCTCCTATGCTGCCCTCTTGTGCACCTTTTTATAGTTCAGTCATCTGTGGTTTTAATTATCCTGTGGTATTGTTACTTGCTGCAACAGTCACAAGAAAAAACTGAAGTCAAGGTTTTCAGTGGTAAAGTGTAACAATAAAAATTGGTTTACAAATTACATTAATTAGATAGTAAGCTTATCAGCTCAGGGACTCATTATAATATCTTTGCTTGTAAAGAAGGGGTTGCTTACCTATAACTTCTGTTCTTCGAGATGCGAGTCCCTGTGGGTGCTCCACATCAGGTGTCATCGCGTCTCGCGACGAAGTGCGGAGTCTTCATAGCAGTAGTACTGGAGGGCGCTGCATGCGCTGGTCGCAACTCGTGACCGTCTCAGCCTGCTTTGGCGCACGCAGCACCCTCTCTCCCTCATTTCCTTTTCCACCGCGGAGCAAGAAGGTAAGTACCCCAAAGTAGAGGGGAAGGAGGGAGGGTAGTGGAGCACCCACAGGGACATGCATCTCGAAGAACAGAAGTTACAGGTAAGCTTCTTTTTCGAGCGATGTCCCTGTGTGTGCTCCACATCAGGTGACTTCTTAGCCATTGTCAGTCCTGGAGGAGGGACTTCGGTGTATGGAAAAAGCACCGCTGAACCCACTCTGGCATCATTATGTGAGGTTTTATCAATAGCATAGTGCGTCGTAAAATGTGTGAAGAGACATCCAAGTGGCTGCCCTACATATATCTGCAAGTGGAACATTAGTTAGGAATGCTGTACTGGCTGCCATCGCCCGTGTGGAGTCTGTTCTGACTCCATCTGGGGGTTGTCTTTCATTTTGCCGATAGGATGTAAGAATACAGTCCTTTATCCATTTTGAAAGTCTTTGATTAGAGATTGGTAGGCCCTTGCATCTCTCTGCAATGGAGTCAAAAAACCTATTCGATTTCCTAAATGGTTTTCTTCTTTCTAGGTAGAATGATAATGCTCGGACATCCAGTGTGTGAAGGACGGCTTCGTGATGGTTCCTGTGCGGCTTCGGATAGAAGGTAGGTAGCTGTTTGGGTTAATTGATATGGAAATGGGACATAATCTTGGGTAGGAATCTGGGGTGAGAGAGTAGGATAACTTTATCTTTTTGGAATACTGTGTAAGGAGGATCCGTCATGAGGGCATTAATTTCTCCTACTCTTCTTGAGGAAGTAATAGCGACCAGAAAAGCTACTTTCATCAACATGTGGTGCTGTGAACAGGTCGTCAGAGATTCAAAGGGGGCTCTCATTAGTGTGTTAAGGACTAGATTCAGATCCCAGGGTGGTGGTGGGGGCTATATCGTTGGGAATAGTCTTTGAATGCCCATGAGAAAACGTTTTACTATGGGGTGGCTAAAGATTGATGAGTCATTGAGTTGGTCATGGAAAACCGAAATCGCTGCTAACTTTCAGGGAGTTAAAGGAGAGCCCAGACTGCTTTAGTTCCAGGATGTAGTCGAGGATGTGTGGCATTGAGGATGACAATGGTGAAATGTTTTTACGGTCGCATCAACTTTGGAACCTTCTCCACTTTAGCAGTTAAGTTCTCCTAGTGTTTGATTTCCTACTATTGGGTAGGATGTGATGGACAGCTTCTGAACACTGCAGTTCCTCTTGCCAGAACCATCGAGGAACCATGCCATGAGGTGTAATTTCTCGATTTCTGGGTGGAGAGTGTGGCCAGAATTCTGTGTCAATAAGCTCGGGATCATTTGTAACATTATTGGTTTGTGTTGTGATAGAGCGAGCAGGTCCGCAAACCATGGTTGTCTTGGCCAGGCTGGTGCAATCAGTATGACACGAGCCTGGTCCATCCTGATCTTGCGAATGACTGGAAGGAAGTGTTCGCACGCATAGCAAACCGCTCTTAGTTCGAGAACATTTATATGAAGAGTGGTTTCTTCTCTTGACCATAGACCTTGAGTGGTCAGTTGGTCTATATGGGCACCCCATCCTACCAGAGAGGCATCTGTAGTTAGCAGAATTGTGGGTTGGAGCGGTAGGAATGGTGTTCCTGATAGAACATTATCCTGTCTGGACCACCAATCCAGGGAGTCCTTTATGTGTTTTGGGATTGTTACTCTTTTGTTCAGGCTGTGGTACTTTGGTCTGTATATGCTTGTTAGCCAGTGTTGTAGCACTTGCATGTGTAATCTGGCGTTGGGGACCACGCTTATGGAGGCCACCATATGACCCAGAAGCTGCAATACTGTACGAGTTGCAACAGAGGGTGCAGTTTTTACCACGGCGATCAGTTCTAGCAGTGCAGTGAATCTATTTATGGGCAGTGAGGCCATTCGTATCTTGGAGTTCAATAGAGCAACTATGAAAAGTATTTCTATAGTGGGTTCCATGATTGATTTGTCTGTGTTTACGTTCAGTCCTAGCTTTTTGAAAAGTGATACGGTCTGTAAGGTGGCCTCGGCAGCAGCATCTCTGGATTGTGCTGATATTAGGCAGTTGTCTACATAGGGGGAAATCTTCATTCCCTGCGTTCTGAGAAAGGTTATAGGTGCTGCCAGCAGTTTGGAGAACGTTCTTGGTGCTGTGGATAGCCCGAAGGGCATTACTTTGTATTGATAGTGCTGGTTGTTCGCCAGGAAACGTAGGAATCTTCTGTGTGCGGGGTGAATGGTGACGTGAAAGTATGCATCTTTGAAGTCAAGGGAAGAGAACCATTATCCTTGACTCAGCATGGAATTATCTTGCTTAAGGTAACCATCTTGAACCTCTGCTTTTTGACATGTTTGTTTAAGGGTCTGAGATCTAAAATAGGTCTCCATCTGCCTGATTTTTTCTAAACTATGAAGTAGCGGGAGTAAAACCCTTTGCCTCTGTGTTGAGTGGGAACAGGCTCTATTGCTCCTATGTCTTGGAGCTGTTCTATTTCCTGTTGAATGGCTTGTACATGACTGATGTCCCTGAAGAGGGTAGAGTAATGTGGAAGAGGGCAGGAAATGAATGGGATGGAATAACCTTTCTTTATGATTTCCAAGACCCACTTATCTGATGTGATGGAAGACCAGGCAGGATGGAATTGCCTGAGGCAGAATTCGAAGTTCAAGGGTACTTGGTTCAGCATTGCAGGGCAAGGAGGGAGTCTCAAACCCTCGACCAACACCTCAAAATTGAGGTTTCTGGGGTTGAGGTTGAGTGTTTGTGGATGGCTGAGAGGACTGTCTACGTCTGTATCCCTTCTGTCTACCCCTCAATGAAGTGTCATGTCTTTGTTGATTTTGAGGATGGTAGTAGGGTTGATACTGTTGAGTAAAGGATTGGAATCTTGTCTGTCTTCTTTTGAACAAGGGGGTGTGAATTCCAAGGGTCCGCAGGGTGGCTCTTGAATCTTTCATGGCATGCATGAGTGTGTCCATCTTGTCGGAGAAAAGGTTAACCTTATCAAAGAGTAGGTCTTCGATTTTTGACTGAAGGTCTCTAGGTAGGGCTGCTGTCTGAAGCCACGATGTCTATGACTATGGCTGTGGCCACTGCTCTTGCTGCTGTGTCCGCTACATCCAGAGATGCTTGAAGGGATGTTCTTGATACCAATTGGCCTTCTACTACCAGGGTTTTATGCTGTTCTCTTTTGTTGTCTGACAGGATGTCTGTGAGTTGCGATAGTCTCTCGAATATTAAGTGGTTATAATTGGAGAGCAGAGCTGAGTAATTAGCAATTCTTAACAGCAGGGTGGCTGATGAATATATCTTTTGACCTAGGAGATCTAAGCGTTTCCAGTCCTTATCTTGCGGGGTGGACTTAAAGTTTATTTGCTTTCCTCTCTGATTTGCTGCATCCATGACGAGTGAATTTGCTGGGGGATGCATGAACAAGAATTCCATTCCCTTTGAGGGAATGTACCACTTCCTGTCATATCTTTTATTTGTGGCTGGTGTGGTGGCTGGGTTTTGCCAGATAACATTAGCCGGGTGCATCAGCGCTGAATCCATTAGCATAGCTATCTTGGACGATGCTGAAGCGTGCAAAATGTTGAGCAGTTTGTGTTGCAGCTCAGTGACCTCTTCTAGCTGGATCTCCAGCTCGTGCGCCACTCTTTTGAATAAGTCATTAAATTGCTTTGCATCATCACTTGAAGAAGATGTGAACAGAATTACTGCCTCCTCTGTAGAGGGGATCTGTTGATGTATCTGCGAGACATTGTCGATCGTGCCCACTGACAGGGTCGGTCTTGATGATTGCTCAGAGAGCGTAGAGAGAGAAGGGCTAGGTGATCGATGTGGGGAGCAAGAGTGGTGATGATGACGGTGGTGATATCTACTAGAGCGTCTGCTATGGCAGGGCGAGTGATGCTCCCATCTATCGCAAGACCGACGGTGAGATGTGCTGTAGCAACAGCATGGGTAGAGAAGTGCTACGTCTTGAGCCTGCATGTGAATGTACATATGATGGGGATCTGGTAGGAGATCGGCATTCATATGAGCAGTGAGAGCATCCCCGATCAGAATAAGCCCGAGAGAACTCTCTTCTAGAGCTGTCTGTAATTAAGTGGGCAGGGGACATATGCCTCTCTTTCCTCGCTCTTTTGCGCGGTGCTGTGTCTGTAGCCATGGACGGTACTGGGGCCATGGTGCTCTGTGCTCCATCAGTGGTAGCCTGGTGTGCGGAGGGTGGTGCCGGCACCAGCTCCTGAGTTATCTGCGGCACTGGGCTTTCAAGCGGAGCTGTGGACAGTGCCGGGGCTGCGCGGTCCGAATGTCTGCTCGGAGCCGCTCTGTCCGGGGCCACTGCTGAGGGGGAGGAGGAACCTGTGCCTTTCATTCCCAGCTCTTTGTGGGAGGTTTTGACACTCCCCTGTTGTGCACGTTTTCGTGCCCAAGGAGCCAGAAGCCTTACGGGCATTCTTTTTTAGAGGATTTTTTGAGGGGGAACATTCCCTCCTTGAAATATTAGTGCCCGCTGGTGATGGGGCGCTTAAATGTCGGGGCGCCGATGGGTCCACAAAATGTCTGTCTGAACCAGAGGTTGAGCCGGGGGCTAAAGATTTCTCCATTAGGAACATTTTTAGCCTGAGCTCCCTTTCTTTCCTGGCTCTTGCGCTTAAGTTGTGACAGTGGGAGCCGCAGACACACTGGGAGTGTCCGTCAGAAGCCGGTATAGGGTCGTTGCATGTTGAACATCTTTTAAAGCCCGGTGAGGTAGGCATTATCAGAAGTCGGGAGCTGTCAGAATTGCCGTTCGGTCCATTATGGGCCGAAACGGAAAAGCAGCTTTTTTTTTTTTTTTTTTTTAAAAGGAGAGAAAAAAATAGACCGAAGGGTAAGTCAGCTGTGACTGAAGAATTGTTTCTTTTGTTGTTTTTTCCTTTCAGGTTCAATTCAGTTTGTTGCTGAGGAAGCGCCGTCTTCACCCGAGGGCGGTTGAAAAGAAACTCAGGGAGAGAGGGTGCTGTGTGCACCAAAGCAGGCTGAGATGGTCACGAGCTGCGACCGGCGCGTGCAGCGCCCTCCAGTACTACTGCTATGAAGCCTCCGCTCTTCGCCGCGGGATGCCATGACACCTGATGTGGAGCACACACAGGGACATCGCTCGAAGAAGAACTTCCTGATACGTCTTGAGTGGTGTTGTACTTGTTGCATAATAATCAAGCCTATAATTAAGGTAGAAAGGGCACTTCCATTTTATGTCCTTAACACAGTGTGATTCACACCCAAAAGGATCATCGCTTTTCAGGTAAAATTTCAAAGCAAGCATTTATTCTCAGAACAAAGGAGGGGTTTTGTACAGTTTATATAAAACTCTATTTAGGAATTTGTGGTATCTGTGTACACAAAGTGAAAAATTCAGTATAACAACTCACATTTTCCAAAAATGGCAGGGAACTTGAGAATCCTTAGGAAAATCTGAGGTTTGGAAAACTGCAGGAGCTATCCCGGACACTTACACTTTCTGCAGTACAGGTCCCCCAACTCCAGATGATAGTGAAGAAGAGGCCAACTGGCTTCAAAAGAGTCTTCCCTCAGGGCTCTCCAAACCTGAGGCACTTCTACTAGGATGATGGCTGCCTTTGTACTGAGATTTACTTCAAAAGAGCCATGCCAGCTGTAACCCTTTAAAAGCAGGCCAGCACACTCTTCATTTGGCTCTAAAAGCTGGGAGACCCAGATCCAACTCTGAACTGGAATGTAGTACAACTATAGGTGATAAAACCAAGCTCCATTTAAACTGAACTTCAGTATACTGGGGTTGTAATACTCCTCCATGATGATGTATACAAAAAGGAGTTTTCCAGCAATCCAAAAAATATTTCCAGATGATTCCTGAGACTCAAAAAACTTTATAGCTGCCACTGCTTTTTTTTTTTTTTTAATTGAAGTTCAAACTTGCCATGGATGTACCTTCTCAAGGAGAATTAGTGCCTTTGACCAAAAAAAAAAAAAGTATGTAAATATGTTAATCTAGTGCATCAAACAGCAGCACAGTTGTTAGAAATTAGTAGGAAGTCAATATGGGATTTTCAGTTATTAAGAGATATGCAGATCAAGCTATCAGATGGAAAAAAGAATCATAAAAAGTGGAAGGGATCATGAGAGTCATCGAGTCCAATCCCCTGCACTCATGGCAGGACCAAGTACCCATTTAAACCATCCATGACAGGTATTTGTCTAACCTCTTCTTAAAAACTTCCAATGATGGAGATTCCACAACCTGCCTCGGCAATTTATTCCAGTGGTTAATCACCCTGACAGTTAGGAATCTTTTCCTAATGTCCAACCTAAATAAACCTCTCTTGCCATAATTGAAGCCCATTGCTTCTTGTCCTATCATCGGCGGTTAAGGAGAACAATTTTTATCCCTCCTCCTCATGACAACATTCTAGGTCCTTGAAAACTGTTTGTCATGTCTCCTCTCACTCTCCTCTTTTCCAGACTAAACAAACCCAACCCTTTCAATCTTCCCTCAGAAGTCAAGTGTTCCAGACCTTTAATCATTCATGTTGCTCTTCTCTGGACTTTCTCCAATTTGTCCACATCTTTCCTGAAATGAGGCACCCAGAACTGGACACAATACTCCAGTTGAGGCCTAATCAGGGTGGATTAGAGTGGTAGAATTACTCCTTGTGTCTTACTTACAATACTCTTGTTAATACATCCCAGAATGGTGTTTACTTTTTTTGCAACAGTGTTACTGTTGACTCCTATTTAGATTGTGGTCCACTATGACACCCAGATCCCTTTCAGCAGTACTACTTCCTAGTCAGTCATTGCCCATTTTGTACGTGTGTAATGGATTGTTCTTTCCTAAGTGGAGTACTTTGCACTTGTCTTTATTGAATTTCATTCTATTTACCTCAGACCATTTCACTAGTTTGTCCAAATCATTTTGAATTGTGATCCTATCCTCCAAAGCACTTGTCACCCCTCCCAGCTTGGTATCATCGGCAAACTTTATAAGTGTACTCTCTATGCCATCATCTAAATCATTGATGAAAATATTGAACAGAACTGGACCCAGAATCAATCCCTGCAGTACCCCACTTGTTATGCCCTTGCAGCATGACTGTGAACCGTTGGTAACTACTCTCTGGGAGCAGTTATCCAACCAGTTTTGAACCCGTCTTATAGTAGCTCCATGCAGGTTGTACTTCCCTAGTTTGTTAATGAGAAGGTGATGCAAGACAATATCAAAAGTCTTACTAAAGTTTAGATATACCACATCGACCACTTCCCCTCTATTCACAAAGCTTGTTACTATGTCACAGAAAGCTATCAAGTTGGTTTGACACGATTTATTCTTGACAAATCCATGTTGACTATCACTTAACACCTTATTCTCTTCTAGAAGTGTGCTAATTGATTCCTTAATTATTTGCTCCATTATTTTTCCTGGTACAGAGGTTAAACTGACTGGTCTTTAATTCCCTGGGTTGTCCTTATTTCCCTTTTTATAGATGGGCACTATATTTGCTCTTTTCCAGTCCTCTAGAAGAACACAGATCTAATGCTGTACAGTTGAAATGTTCGATCTCAGGCTATTTTTATTTATATTACAGGAGTGCATAGGTGCTTTAATCAGGGATCAGGCCCTATTTTACCACAGCTTTATATATATAAGAGACAATCCCAGCACAAAAGGTATTCACAGTCCAGAGTAATAATAAAAGCAGAGGTAAAGGACACAAGCAGATAGGCATAAGCCGGGGATAATAACAAACGTATTTTTGTGTAGACTAACTGTGCACACAGTGCAGCTTGCCATCTACCTAGCTGTTATCTAATAGCAATGTTCTGAATACATCTTAAAGGATTTGGAGATAGATAAAATTCAGACATCTTTTCAAACTGTAATATATAAAGGCTGGCAAGGGATAAAATGCAAAAATATTTGCAAAAGAAGTGAACTGGCAGGTGCTGAAAGCTGAGAACATAGATGGGGCAAAGAAAGCAACAATGCAATAAGGCAGTGGTTTTCAAACTTTTTCTTCTTGGGATGCAGCTCCGAACTCCTCATCCACGCGGTGGCCCCACTGCACAGAAAAAAAAAAGGGGGCTAGTGCCAGAAAATCTGGCAGTGGCCAGGGCTGTGGGGGAATAGAGTCCACAGGTACCAGGCCAAAAGAAGCGTAGAGTGCTTCTCTCTGCAGCATCACTGATGACCCCCACCTCAGCCATCACGGAAAGCAGCTGCTCTGGGTGGCTTCTTTGGGCTGGAGTGGGGGTCCCCAGACACACTGTGGAAAGAAGCCACCTGGAGTGGCTCCTCTCCCTGACAAACCTGAGGAAAGAAGTTGCCCCAAGCGGTCACTTTCCCTGGCTGTCCCAGGGACAGGTCCCCAGGCATGTCTTGGAGAAACGCCACAAGACTGGTGCCCCTCCTCAGTGTGCATGGGAACAGGGTAGCAGCAGCAGGATATTTTGAAAGGACCCAGGCACATCACTACCGAGGACACCAGAGTTGCCAGTGTCCTTTTAAATTTCCTGCCACTGCTACCTCTTCTTCCCTTCCCCCCCAGCAGGGCTGGAGAAGAAGTGAGAAACCCCAGCTTCAGGCTCAAAGCTGGGGAAGAAGCCTCAGCTCAGCCGTGTCTTGGAGAAGGCCCTGCCCCAAAGCAGCACCTGCAGTGCTCAGGACAATGCCAGTGGGGCACGGGGGAGCTGCCCTGATCCCGGAGCACTTTTGTCCAGGAGCAGGGCAGCCGCCTCTGCCTAGAGCAGCCCCTAACAGGCAAGGAACCCAGAGCAGCACCAGCCTGCTGGGGAGCATGGTCCACCACCCGCCCTCCCGCCCCAGAGCAGCACTAGTGAGCTGGGAAGCACAGGCAGACGCTCCCCACCCCAGAGCAGGATCAGCCAGCCAGGGTGTATATGGGGCAGCCACCCCTGAGCCACATCGGCTGGCCAAAAAGTGTGGGGTAGTGCCAACTGGGCAATGAGCTGGTGCAGCAGACACCGCCCTGGAGCAGCACCAGCACTGTGACCCAGTATCTGCGGGTCTGCGACCCACTACTGGGTCACGACCTGAACTTTGACAACTACTGCAATAAAGTAACAGGCTGCTGTTAAGTCATCTTAAAAGTGAGGACAAGGAACATATCAGATACAAATGTCTTCTGTTAGAAAAAACACTTTTTTTAAAATGAAAAAACTCTGGCACAACCGTAAATTATGGTGCTGCCACCATTCCACAATAAACAAATATATGCCCTTGAGAAGACTCTACATTTACGTCAGCAATCTAGATTTAAAGAACCAACTTACTTGGTCTTTTGTCTGATATACAACATGAGGGGCACATGCTGTTGAAAAGATCTTATTCCATAGTTTTTAGTATAAAATGCATATCATTTAATGTTTTATCTGAAAGGGAAAACCCTTTGACTTCCAAAAAAGAATTCACAAAAGCAGAATTACGGTAATGAAAATCTAATGACTTTCTAATTGTAAGAAATAAAACACTGGTTATATCTAAATGGAGGAATGGGTTTTCAGCTAAGGAAGCAATGGAAAACAGAGAAAATTATTGTTCCCTTTTTTAGATTATAGAGAGGCAAGAATGGAGGTTCTCTTTGGAAGTTAAACCACTTTTCTCTACACCTTTTTCAATGGGAAACATACTAGTATTAAAGTATTCCAAACTATGCAGACTAAAATGCAGATAAACAAAGAAAACAATTCTCCTACAAACATTACAAGGTCTGTCCAACCAGTCACTACACTAGGAAAGTGCTTCTCCATTAATTTTAGATATGGCCTTCTGTGGCTTTTAGAATGTTTTCACCCACAGTAACTTGGGTGATACGGTCAACAGACAGGAATTTTTTACTGTTCTGAAGAAACTGGGTTGTCCCCCCAAATTGTTAATCATCATTCATTCATTACATACAGATATGAGGACAACTGTAATATATAAAAACGTGAATCAAATGCCTTGGATATCAACAATGGGATGAAAAGGGGATATGTTTAAGCCTCTGCCCTTTTTAACTTTTCATTCATTTTTCATGCATTTAAGGACAGCAATGATAGCATTTATCTTTGAACCAGACTGGATATTGAGGCTTGTTCAACATCACAAAGTTTAGAGCAAAGACCAAGGTGACCAAGCTGATTCTGAGATTTCCTGTTCGCAGATGACATGGCCTTAGTTGTCCACACTGAATCTTCCCTGCAAAAACTTGGATAGATTTTCTATAACATGCAAGAGCTTCAGGTTGATAATTTGTTTAAAGAAGACTGATCACGTGCCAAGGGTTGGAAGAACATCACTCTGGAGGATATTTTGCTTGATGTTGTTGATGGGTTTTTGATACTTCGATTCTACAATCAGCAGGAATCTTGATCTTCAGACTGACCTGACTAACAGAACTGGAAAAGCAGCTAAGAAGTTCGGACCATTTTAAAACATACATGGAACAACAGCAAATTATTGACTAAACTGAAGGTGCAAATATATGAGACTCGTGTGCAGTCACTGTTGCTTTATGGTTCAGAAATGTGGATTATATATGGTAGGCACAGGAGACTGAACAGTTTGCATGAAATGCCTGTGCAAGATCCTGAAAATAAAGTGGACAGAGAAAATACCAAACACAGAGGTGCTGGAACACACAGGACTGACACATTTAGAAACTACTATCAAGAAGAGAAGGTTGCGGTGGCTCGGTCAAATCAAGAGAATGGGAGGGGACTGTATCTCCAAGAACACTTTGTACAGTGAAATTTAAGACAGCTCTAGAAAGCAGGGCTGCCCATTATGGAGATAACACTATATGGTGCAAAAATGGTATGAAGTCTTTTAACATCAGCATAGAAAGCTGGCAGGAGCATGCAGAATCCCATCCAATCTGGAGGGAATATCTGGCACTGAAGTGGCTTTGATCTAGAGGACAGAAACAAAGTGAGAAAGAAGAAAGCAACGTTCTGTAATCTTGGACTCCAACTAACATCACATATGGATCTGAGAAATTTGTAACAAGCTGTGTTGCTCTTGAATAGGGCTTGTCAGCCAGAAGAAGATTCATAAGGCCCCAGACTAGACCTTTTATATGTACACTATGATTCAGTGAAACATAGTTGCCTATATAAATAAAATTTGGAATACCTAGCAAAAATATTTTAAAAAACCCTGACTTTCATTTAATATGCAGAATTGCATTTAACATGAGTTCATTACGAAGTGTGCATGTCGCAAGCTATAGAATTCAGAAGACAAAAGTTTAAACAGGAAAGTTACGCCTTTATGGTTAGTTTACTTATATTATTTTAAAACATATTTTGCATCTTTTTTTAGAAATGAAAATCTTTATTCATATTTTTGTGAATATATAAAACTACATTATAAAAAATTAAGCCAAGTTATCTTGGAAAGCTTTGGCCATGCAAAAACATATTTGACATTTGTAGTGCAAATTATTATTAAAGAACAAAAAGAATATAATATGCAGTTTATGAGATTTTATACAGGCTATAATTTCCTTACCATAATTCAAAATTTGAAACACAAACAAAATAAATTGCTGAAAGGTCTGAAGACAAAAACTTGTTAAATAATCAAACTAACGTAATCTCTTGAAAAGAAATCTCAAAATAACTGACTCAAATAACTCAAAACATACTGGGTGTAAATTATTCTATAATTAAATATGACAAGTCATATCTAATATCTAGGGACTCATTTTACACCTTCTAATCCAACTCTAATTTTTAGTTCAATGCTTTAAAAGCCCCTTTAAAATAATAATGATCTGTAAGATTATAGAATCTTTATCAAGACATAGTTTTCCAAAATTTTTTACATAAATCATTTTTTAGATCTGATGAGGGAACCCATTTTTAAAAATGACTAAATCAGCTTCCATTACACAATTCCACAACAAAATCTTGATCCAACTATATCACATTATATATATTATAGCATTTATTGTTGATTTTTTTATGTTAGGGCCTGATCCTGAAACCTTTAGGCCTCTCCCCTAAAAGCCTTACTTACAGTGTGTAAAATTACCGGTAAGCATGTGCATAAATCTTACCATGATTAGGACTTTCCTCATGTGAAAAGTCCGTTTGAGGTCAAAGGATTACTCCTCTTAAGCAAGGATCTGCAGGATCAGGCCCATCATTATCCAAATCATTATATTCAACTTTTTGGCTAGAAGCAGCCAATTGACTAATACATTTCTGTTGTTTACCTTCTCGGTGATCTGAGGAACGCTGGTAAAACAGAACCAAACTCAAGTCCAGAAGAGTGTTAACCAGACATGCAAGTTTACTATATCTTCACTCAGAAACAATAGGGTTTTCTTAATTCTTCATATAGTGAGAAGAGCGGAAACTTTTAATTAATTTTACAGCAGTAATAATTGTATGCATCCTTCCATATGAGCTATAATTACAAAAATTTTACCTGAAAAAACAGCTGGTGTTCCTCTCAGGTTGGAATTGAATATCAGTAAAGATTTGTCAGCTAAGCCACAAGCCAATAGCTCTCCATCTCCTGTAAAAAGTGTCCTTATAGGTTTATAGGTTGTGAAGAATACATCTCTAATATCATGGGGTTTTTAATCATAAATATACTACAAGGAGGAAAAACATGTTACAGCAAGTGAAAATATATAATCAGCTTTCACTGAACTTGTTTACCATTTTTTTCTGTCTCTGAAAATCAGTTATGATGCAGAAAAAAATTAATCACAAGGCAGAATTTCACTAAAAATCCTAATAAAATATTACAGAAATATTTAGCAATCACATTTATCTACTTCCTGGTTTATAAAACTTACTGTGCTTCTTTGTGTAAAAATCACATCCTTTCTCATGGGTACCAGAAAAAAAAATATGTATGAGAGCACCAAGACACCTTTGTCAGCATTCTGAGAACTTCTGAAACAAAGGAGTACAAGCCCTCCCCACCATACCTTTACTGTCTGATCCTGCAAATTTTACTAAGAAGTTTAGTGGCATTTCTCATATGAGTACAAGTTGTGCATGTGTGCAAACGTTGGCAGGATCAGGCCTTTCCATGTTAACCTAGATGTAGAGAGTGGGATGGGAAAAATTTATTGTTTCACCCAAATAATATTTCTGAAAGAGTAAAGATGGTTTGGGACTTAAAATGTAGGCTCCCACTGTAAACTAGTATACAAAAAGTTTACAAACTAAAAGGCAAAAGAGATTAAACAAAAAGGAAACAGACATTCATTCCTATCTTAGTCTCAATCTGTGCTAAGACATCCACCATGCTAGCAGATCTTTGCATTCTGACATGCTTTCATGGTTGGAAAATGTTTTACAAAAAATATTGGTTACTTCTAACTCATGTTTCTCTTGAAAATGAAAACATTCGTTGCCCCCCAATGCTTAAGATAATATAAACTTCTTTTATTTGAAAATTATTTTATATCTAAATGCAAGTCTTCATATAACAACTGCCTGAGAAGATTGTTATGTGGATAGTAAAATCTGATATACCATTATAGCAAGGTCATTTGATTATATCTGGTTAATATATAAAGCCATCTGAGTATAGAAGTATTAGGCTTGTATGGGTTAGATTTCTATTGGTAAATGTCAATTTTACTATGCACACACAAATTGACAAAGAATATTTCCACAGACGATTATTAAAATTCACAGATGATAAAAGGAGTAAAGATGTTACTTGAGAACTTCTTAGAATTTAAATCACTGGATTTTGACTTTTGAATTAGGCTTCTTGAAAATGGATCATCAAACTAATGGTAAAAACAAGTGATTTGTTAATTTAAGAATATTTTGACATACGAACTTTGCTATGTCATGTTGTGTATTTTGCCATGTCATGTTGACAATTTGTGTTTTAATGGTCTATGAAGTTTTAACTTTTTGAACCTCCATGTCTACTGTCATTATGTAATTGTCTGACCCCCTGCATAATTTCCTGCAACTGTGAAAATTTGAACAGATGTACATATTGATGAGCTGAAGATACCATCAAGATCACCCATGATGGTAATGAGACAATGGAAGATGATAGAGGCTGGTATCTGAATCCAGCCAAGCTACTGAAAGAAGGCAATCTTTCACCTTAAGTGAGACCATAGGAAAAAGAGTATAAATTCCCACTTGAAACACTCTCTGACCTTATATACTCTCACACTTGTTCTTACTACATTATTTCCTACACTTTTATTCCTATGTGCTTATATACATTTACTCCCTTACACTCTCAGTGCTTAACTCAGCTTATTCATCTCGTCTCTACAAGCAAGCAAACTGCAGCAACATGGCAGATAAGACAGAATCACAATGCAGGGGCAAGAAATAATTTACAGTTAAGCAGAGCTTCTGCAATATGATGATACCACTGAAACGTCAGTGTACTGGGTTAGATGAAGTTTGTAAAAGCATTGCCAACGGGGTTGATTTTCATTTTTCTTGTAATGATTTTAAAGGGATATTGCAATGCTAACTAACAGCCTCTCCTATTAAACGGCAGACGGTTTAGACTACATATTCCTGGAGGAGAAATATCAACTAACCTTGGTATACAGAGACAAATGGCAGATTCAGTCTGAAAATAAGATTCTTAAAATGAATTAATTTGACTGTCTGAAGACCACTCCTTGAATGACTTCTTTTAAGTAATTTGGGTTAAATGCTTTTTTCATTTCATAAAACTTTATTATGATTATTTACTTCTGCCCATTTATAAATTGCTTAAATTATCTTGACAGAATCCACCAATCATTAAACAAAATTCCTTTGCCCAGCTAGAAATTGTTTTAGCTATCTATGATACGCTGCGACATGACACACTAGTGACTTGAGGAATAATATACTTTGGTCTTATTTTAAGAGAAGAGGGTACCCATCAGAGTGGGCCCATTCAGGGTGCAATCTCTGTTGAAAGCTCTCCACAGAGAAATAGAACAGAGACTGTAGCAAAAATAGCATACTTTATGACTTGTGTTCTGCTGTGGGGGAGGGGTTATGTTTATTTTCCTTTCTTTAATAAAGTAGCCATTTGTTAATAACTGTGATTATTTTGCTTGTCTCTAATTCTGGTATTCCCCTCTTAGTCACAACAAGCATCCCATCTGACTAAAATAATGGGAGACACATTTCTTAACTGGCAGTAAGAGAGACATTTAGCAAGAATTGGCGGACCATCTCTTGTTTCTCTACATTACATGTTTTGAGCAATTTTTATGATAGTTACTTGCTCAATACCCTTAAAATACTACTTTTTACCACAAACTAATGTCCAGTGCAGGTACTCATTTTATAGAGGTCCAGTTCCCTGATACCCAGAATTGGAAATAAACTTAGAGGAAGAATCTGAGGAATAGAATTGGGCTCCTCATACCTGGTACAGTGAGGAGACATCTTTTCCTCAACCCTCATAGCAGTGAAGATTAGGGGTCCCAGCAACAGGCTGGAACCAGGTACAGAGGGCTGACAACAATCCTCTGCTGAATCTAGACAATTAAGGAAGGAATAATAACCTGCACTATACAAATTATTGCCAAATAGTTCCCAGATCAGTAAAGCTCCACATCCCTTGCATGTTATTTTTCTTCCCACAGTGTCTCTCGGTGGTCATACATACCTGAATACTGAATACAACAAATAGAGGTTGGTTTATTAGCTACAGATATCTGTCTCTCAGATTTAGTTGGAGGAGAACTTTCCAGTGGATATTCTTTGTCTTTTCTAAAAGGAAAAGAAAAAAGTTAAGGAAAAATATAGTTAAAGCTCATAAGGATAGTACAATTTCTCTTTACATACTAAACATATATATTACAGTTAGAGTAAATTATAAGCATAGTTCATCCATACTTCTTCCTTCTTTTTTTAAGATTCCTAGAGAAGAAACATGGTTAGGAAAAAGTTGAGTCAGAATAGATATCAGTAATTTAAAGATGGGGAAAAAACCCATAACTGGGATGTTTTAATTACCTTGTAGTCACAATAAGCAATAACTGTACAATTATGAGTGATGCATATTAGTCTTCTAGTTCCAAATTAAAACAATTTGGAAGGTATTGTTTTGGGGTTTTATTTTTCCATATTTCTGCCATTCCAGGGCAGAATTCAAGTTGATTGGGTGTCTTAACTGTGTAGTCCATATTTTAACCTTTAAAAAAATCCTAACGTGTTCAAGATTAACTCAATTTTCTGGACTTTTAAGGCTAGACTTTGGGGTAACTATAGTATTTCTTATGTTTCTTTCCTTTAAATTATTGATAATTATTCTCAGCTTTAACTCCATTGTAACATAGTTTTGTCTGAGAATATCTTCATATTAGAATTTTTATACATGAACACAAAACAAGAATCTTAAAGAGAATGCCAACAAGCAATACTTCTAGTAATTAGAAGATACATAATATCAATCATACATTACATAATTTTATTTATTTTAACTTTAGGGCCAAATTCACTGGTATGCTTTGGCTGCTTCTCACACTAGAGCAGCTAAATTGTACTGATCAGTTAAGCTAGATTTACAATTGCTCGCCTGAGCTCCCATAACTAGTGTACAGTGCAGTCAACACCGCTGTATCATGGGGATGATAGCCTTTCAAATATTAACAACCAAGGCAGCATGGGGTCAGGAAAATTTTTTAAAATAATAACAACTGGGCCAACTGACCTACCAAGGACAGCTTTTGGCATGCTATGACCTGACTCTTCCTCATACCACTGACTCATCAAACTAATAGCACTGTAGCATAGAAATTATCTGTAAAGGAAGGGTGATGATTGTTTGACTTTCCTCTACAATCACAATTATCTGAGTTAAGAGTGACATGAACTGTTGAGCTGCCCTGGTCTATGACCATAACAATTAGTGGCACCAGTAACTTAACTAAATTACAACGTGATCTTCTCAAAAATAGCCTGTTTACAAGACTTCAATAATTTTAACTACATGGGAAGTTTGAAGACGTTATTTTATTACTGAGATCATTGACGACAAAAAGAGGTCTGCTACCTGATACTAAATTTCTTAAAGTACCAATTTTTAAAATAGTTTAAGTCACAAATTAATGGATTTCCTTGCAAATTCTCAGAAAATCCATTCTGCATTCAGTAAGAAACAATACATAAAATATGGTTCTACTCTGAAAAGATGTAAAAATAGTACTTTCTTATTCAATATTACAAAAACATATATGCTCCTTGTGTGTGGTATCTGCTTACTTCAGTTACAAATAAAAATGATTTTATTTTATTCTCATTAGTACCACAGAGCTAAAACAGAATGGTAGTTAGATACGACATGCTAGATTGTGCAAGCCTTTCTTAAAAATCAATACGACTACTCATCTAAAGAGCCTTCCCACATGAATAAGGAGTGCACAAATCTAGCACTATGGTATTACACATTTTAGAAATCATAATGAAAAAGAAATGCTAAGAGCAACCACTACTGTCACAGTTGATTTCTGCCTTTGCCTCCTACATAAGCCAGATCCCAGGGCAAATTTACAGGCCTGGCAGCTAAGAACAAATGGGGGTGTGGTACACCCAGTGCAGGACTCAGCATAAAGCTGCCAGCTACTCAAGATTACACTGAGATCTGGCTGACGTATCATTTCCAATGATGATTCTACGGGTCAAATTCTACCCTAACTAAAAATCTGTGCAGCTTTGTTATTTCCAATGGGACTGCATCATTTTAACAAAGGGAATGACATTCAGTGGAATGACTCAGGCGTAGAACTGGAGTAACAGAACGGTGAATCAGGCCAAATATATTTCCACTTGTAAAATGAACACCACATCTGAAATCAATGAGCTACAATAAGTAGAGAACTTCATGAAGCCATATTTAGTCACTTTTCAGACTAGAACTACACATTAAAAACACTTTATGGAAATACAGTTCCAAACACTTTTAGCACGAATGGGGGGGGATTAAACTTAAACGCATCATTAAAAAGGGAGAAAACATAAATATACTCTCTTTTGTACATAAAATTAATATTAATTAGTGTAATTTAAAATGTCGGTATAGTACAACATTTAGCAGTTTTTCCAGCTGTACATAGAAAAATGCATCTCACAGCAAATCCAGGAAGCATTTTTGTTCAAATCACATCCCCAATTTTAAAGTGTCCAACAGATGAAGTAGACATCTACAAAATACCTTTTCAGTAATACATCTATTTCTTATCATTTCAATATTTTTAATGCATCCACTGCATTACCTACCGTTTGCAGCTACTCTTCCACTCTGATACCTTGTTGTTTTTCTTCAAGTTAGTCTTTGGAGAAAACATGGTCATTCTGAAGAAAAGAAAACAGGCTTTGCCATATACCTACATAAAAGTACATCAAACATTGTTCAGGAATGTTATTTTATTTAAAATAATAGTGGTTTTGTTGTCCTCTTCATACATGCAGTTGTTCCGTTAGTTATTGTTAGAAAAAAGATATACACACAAAAAAAGATCATTTTACTTTTAATTCACTCCCAAATATTGCTTGTGGTGACTCACTTGATGGGAACTAGACTCTGAAGAACAATTCATAAAATAAAGGTTTGAGAGATTTACTTCTGGACTGCAGCCTTTTTACACAAGCAGCTAGTAGGATATCACTCTACCAAATGGACAGAGCTCATCCTACAAATTTTGAAATGACATGAAAAAGTTGCCAATAGGGGATGGCAATTTTTAGCATGTATGATTGTTCCCAGCCCCAATCAATCATCTCACACAACCATAAGCCCCCTCAGCCCAAATTAATCAATTTTACTCTTCTCTCCAAGTCTCCTTAAAAGACCCAAACTGGAGGCCCATAAATTTGTAGGACAACTCCTCTTTCATCTTACCACAGCTATTCACGCTTCTGAATAGCCACACAACTATTATATATTCACCCACAACATGCACATGTGTAACTGGTTCTGGGATCTAAGAATTTTGTACGTTTATGTACCACTTACACTCACAGTGGATATTTTTCTAATGTTTTGTCAGCTAACCTTAGCACTGAATGGATGAGGCTTGTGCTACACCAACAGTTCTCAACCAGATTTTTAGTGGCTCTTGGGCTCTGAGACCAGACAACCACCACAAGGCTGAAGCACAGAGCCTGGAAACCCAGCACATGGGACTGAAACCGGCAGCAGCAACATGGAGGGCCACATGGAGTTAAAGCCCTAAGCCCAGAACGCCCCCTCCTCCACCTGCCGGGCTCTTGGCTCTCTGCTCAGCAGCTGCCCAGTTCTGGGTGGGGAACAAGGAACCGCAAGGCAGCAGCCAGGCTCCCACTGGAGAGGCAGGAGCCCACGCTCTCAACTTCCCACATTGCCCTTCTGAAGTTGGTGGAAGTTCTCTAGTGAGAACATACACCACAGACAGAAGAAAGGCAGTGTGGACATGAACCACTGCAGAAATTACTGTGGTGAGTATAAGTCAAACTATGCTTGTCAACTTAAGTTTTTAGCGTAGACATGCCCTTAAGTCACTTATTTAACTTGGATGGTCAGATTTTTAAGGCCCGGTTAGACAAAATCCTGGCTGGGGTGATTTAGTGGGAGTGGTCCTGCTTTTTAGCAGGGGGTTGGACTAGATGACCTCGTGAGGTCCCTTCCATCCCTATTATTCTATGATTCTATGATTGTGACATGAGCACAAAAAATCTTTATGGGACTAAAACATGTCATGCTAGTTAAATTATTTTCATTTTCTGAACCTACAGAAAATCTATGGGAAAATGATAGCTGCCATGATGAGCAGGTGCCAGCAAGTATAGACTGCAGTTGATGGTTAAAGTGTCTGAGAAGAATAGCCTTAAACCCTGAAATATAAACAAGATAATCTTGAAGGTTGGAAAACTTGGCATCTGATGAAAATGGGAGAGAGGAAGACAGCACTGATGACATCCCGAGCCTAACTTCTTTTTGGACTCAAAGCAATGAGGCATAAACTTATGGTACTTCAAAAAGCAGTTAGTCACCAGGCCTAGCACTATCTCCCCTCTGACTATCTGCTCCATTGTGAAGCAGAAGCAGTAGAGGAGCAATTATTAGCAGGTTTAGCACTAGCCTTAATGGGCTTCCTGCACAATCAGGCATCACAGGGACCATGTGGAAAGGATTTACAGCTCTTGAGCAGTACTGCAGAAGCAACAACTACCTACTGCTGCTCCTTCTCCCTCATCCCCTTTAAATTGCCTCTCAGCTGTGCAGAGGAGTGGCAAAGATGTTGGCCAGTGGCTCCTTTGGCAAAGGCTGCAGAAGCAGCAATTTTTAGCCTCACTCCAGCTGCAAAGGTCTTCAGGCTGGTTGTGGCCCATTCAACAGGAAAAGGAAGATCAGACAGACAATCATCTCCAAATTTCTAGGAGGAGGAGAGAAATGCTGGTTGGCCCCCCTTCACTGAGTGTGAGGGAAGAAGAATTCAGTGTCTTGGAATTCTTCTCCTCTTTGTCTACGTACTCACTGTGAAGACTCACTCCTCACTCAAAGGACTCACTGTGATCCTCTGAAGCCTGGAGAAGAGTAGGTGAGTGGAGAAAGGTAAAGTGTGTGAGCTGGAAGTGCCCAGAGAGATTAGCAGTCAACAGCACTGCAGAAAGATAGGGATGGGAAGAATGATGGGAAATACCAGAAAGACAAAGAGAGATTTAAGAGTACAACAGGGGTGGTAAGAGAGAAAGAACAATATACAAGAAAGAAGAAAGGAAAGTGTGACTTATTGCACACTCTTTATTAAATAAACTTAATAGATAAAAACAGAAACCAAAAATATATGTAGAAGAGAGAGAACATGATAGATTGGTAGAGAAGGAAAGTAGCAAGAGAGTTACAGTGAACCAAATGTTGCTCTCAGTTACATGTGTCTAATCTCTTAACTACTGGAAGTATTATTAAATACAGTAAATTGCTCATAAACGGTGGATGTTTTAATTTTGAACACACTGTTAACAGCCTATTTATTTGTATTCTGTACAATTATACTATTTCCTATGTATAATTTATTCCACAGTTGACACAATGCATTTTTACACAGTAAAAAAGGAAACAAGATACAGCAATTTTACATCTATGTAAAATATATTTAACAGTATTTTTACTCACTGTGGCGCTGTCGTATAACCTGATGACTTGATTTTACTATGGAAAACCAGTGACTGGCCTTTCATTGTGCCCTTTATACCTGCATGAAAACAGTCTGAATTTTGAGTAGAGCGTTTGCTTAACATTACATTTTTATATTCAAATTAGGTTGACATTATTTCTTTAAGATAAGGAGACACTGCGTGTTCCAGAATGTATAAATTGTTATGCATTTTAAATATTTAAAATTGGATAATAATTATTAGAGGTATGGCAAATGTATCATCTAGAATACCAGTAACTGGAGAGATGAGAGAAAGAAATAGCAATAAATTGTAGTCTTACATATATCTATGTGACAAATTAATGAAACAGCAAATGCTAAATATCAGATTAAAAATAAAATTATTAGATATTAGACCTTCACCTTCTAAAGCATTCAGCAAAAAGTGACTGTATGCATCTCTGATACCAGCTTCCAGAAAAGCCTTGAAGTTTTGTACCCAGTCATTGGAATTCAACAGCTGTTTTCGTGAAACAGTTTCATTTCAGCAAATCTCAGTTCCACTTTATGATCTACAAACTTCATGCAATTGTTTGGAAACTGATCAGCATACAAATCTCTTAGAGATTCTTTGAAATCATCCTTAAATAATATAAACAGATATATCTCACAGCTGAAGGTCGGTATATGAAGCAGGATTTTTTAAAAAAATATCTGGTATTATGGTTGTTTCAAGTTTGGCCAATAAACCAAATGCTTCAAAGCACAATCCAACCACTAATTTCCTAAAGTTAGAAAGAAACTTCTATGGGCAGGTTCCAAAGGGGTAGTCGTGTTATTTGTTTTGCTGAACTAAACTAAAGAGTCCTGTGGTACTTTTAACGACTAACAAATTTATTTTTCGCATGAGCTTCCGAGCCATACATTGAAAAAAAACCTTACTGTATGGGAGGGGAAGAGAAATCCTGTGATTACATTTCACTGCATCAGGTCAGATTACTACAGCAACTGACATTCCCACCTCAAACATTAGACTCTGAAAGTGCCACAGGTCCCCTCCTTTGCTTTTCATTACTAACAGTGATTCTCACCTCTCTCAGGCTCACCACTTTCTGATATGTTGTGTTTGAATCTATACAACTTGTTCGATTTGCTGAAGTAATCTGACTTGATGCAGTAAAATGTAATCATGGGATTTATCTTCCCCTCCCTTACTGTAAGTTTTTTTTTCCAATGTAAGTTTTCGCCACTCTGACATCTGACAAATGAAAGCTCATGTGAAAAATAAATGTGTTAGTCTTTAAAAGTGCCACAGGACTCCTTGTTTGTTTTTCTATGGGTAGGTCATTCCATAACTGTCCACTGTAGAGTTATTTTAAAACTTCAGTTCAGGGTGTGTGACGGTGCAGCTGCACCTGTATTATCCCCCTCATAGTCCAGCAAATGCATCCATCCATTCTAGCCTCCCATCACCTCTCTTAGGTGGAGACCCATGTTTCTCTCCATGATGACTGTGGTTTTCCCAGGTTGCACATTTCCCTGCCTGCCCTATGAGCTCCCCAGCAAGGCAAATGACATAATAGGCTAGCATCTGTGCTTTGCTTACTCTTCAAAGGCTATGAATAATATAATTGACAAAGTTGTAAACTACTACAGTGCTCTTTCTAAGCTAGCATATCAATGCATAAGTGAAAACATCACAGAGAAAACATTAACAACAACAAAAGCTACATGCATGCTAATAGGCTTTACAGAGATCACTCCCAACTTCAACAAGGATTCTAGTAGGGTTAAGTCTTTCAATCCCCATCAAGAGGTTTTGCTACAGTTAAAAGTGCATAATAGCTTTTGCTCATAACAAGGACATCTATGCATGGGTCATTGTTTCCTTTGTACAGCGTGGGACTTTGATCTGCTGAGACTGTGAATAGGTAATTAGCCAGACAATTCTCTCCTCCGGGTGTAGCTTCAAAAGGGTGGAGCCAATTGCATGTGTGAGCCTCACTCGCTCTGTGGTCCCCTCTCAAGCTCAATCTTCTGTTTGGTTTCTTGGAGAAGGATTCCTCTCTCCTGCAACCTGCCCACCATGCTTTGCCTGACATCTGAGTTCCTTTAACCTGATCCTCCACTTGCAGCATGTTTGGGAGGCTCAGTGGCATAAGACAACTTGGGTCTGTATCTGTTGAGCCCAGTGTGGAGTTTTTGTATACCACATCTCGTGATCTCACCAAGTATTTATTTTAAAGAAACCCACTTAATTTTGTTTGTCCCAAAAGTTCCTTCCTATCTGAAAACATTGTTTCAAATATTCCTTTGAAGCACATAACACTTCCCCGGGTTTAAAAGGGCTACATCTCCCCCTAGAGAAGTTATATACAATTCCACAATAACACATCAACTTTGCATTTATATACAATGCTCCCCAAAGCTATTTCAACTCAAGTAAATAAGATCTCCCAAAATCACTGCAAGAAATTGCCACATCTGTGGATGTATCTGCACTACCTCTATACAGCTGAGATTAGGAGATGACAAAAATTTTCTTCCATTACCTCAAAAACTCGAAGCAATAAGATGCTTTAACTTAAAAGCAGCTTTTTATTTTCCTCTAGATGAAATTCATTATTGCCTAGCAGAAGGATATAGTATGACATGCTGCTCATAAGTCATAGGGGCTTTATGCCAAAAGGCAAATCGGTGATTTTTCATTTAAAATGTGAGGACAAATCATACAAACTATGCCTTGCTGTCTAGTGCCTCTTGAAGGATATAGTAGATAGAAAGATATATTTTGCCTGGATGTTCTACAAAAGTCGGTTTAAGTTGCCAGCAGTTATGAACACGGAGATGGCTGGATTCATTACCCTGACAACATTAGAATGCTGGAGCGAACAGAAAGCTAGACATCAGTCTACTTTAGAGCATGCACATGACCCTACTCCCACTAAAGTCAATGGGAATTTATTGACATAAGTTGCATCCATAAGCCGATGTCTTATTTTTATATCTCCATTATTAATGCTGTTGATTGTTAGACATTCAGTTCACTACAAGTCTAAGCAATATAGAGTTATACAATGATAGGAAACTAAAGGCATCCCAATTTTGTCCTATGATCTGACCAGATTCAACAAACACATCCCACACACAACAGGAAATAACTTAATATGTACATGTGATGGCCCAATTATTCAAGAACAAAATAGTTCTCCTTTCTACTCTCATTTCATCTGATTAATTCATTTTTTTCCTTCAGCATTTCTCATGCACTAGTTCCAACAGTTATTATTGCTCTGCTTTTCATCCACTTGAAAGGAAAGTGTGGTTGGTTTCTTTTAATGCCTGCTCATGAACTAACAAGGCTAATGTTCTGCAAGGCTTACTTCTGCACCACATACACACACAGCTCCCAAATGAGTTAATGGGAGCCATATGTGAATCTGGAAGCAGAATTCAGCCTTTTAAGGCAGGTAGACCCTCCACTCTAACTTCAAGTGCCATCCCAGCAATTATCTACTATCGACAAACCTCTGTTTAAAGAACATTAGATCATGTTGTAACCTTAATTTTCAGCTCAGGAATAGGATATTAACATTGACACTAAACCAGTGATTCCATAATATCAGAAAATATCATCTATTTTAAAGCTCCAGAATTGCTACATTATATTCTCAAAAAACTCTTACTGTATTAAACTGTAACTGCATTGCTGAAGAATACCAAAGGCGGAATAAACAATAAAATAAATTCAGAGAGTAACTGTAGGAGATATACCACAATTAGTATTTATTGAATTATAAAAATACCTCCAGTACAAAAGCACAGTTTAGCCAAATATTTATATAAACTGTTTTACAAGTCCTGTTATGAGCAACATATACACTTCAAACAATTATCAATATGTTTTGGAGTAATGGTTCACTAGTTGCTGTAAAATGTTTGAGAGACTGTATTAAGTCTTAACAGAATTATTTTTGGAACGACCAATTCCAGAAAGCCAAACTTACGTCAACCTCATCTAAGCAATATTAGTATATATTACACACTTTTAGTTTGTCCTATTAATCAAAGTGCGTGTTGGTTCTCTTGGATTGGGAATTATGTTATTAAAACACAGGAATGCATCTGAGCATGTATTCCTTTGCCAGAGATGGATTTCATGTTTGCATGCTCAACTTCTGAAAATTACAATAAATCAATTATTATGTACGAATTAAACATAGGATAATTGATGGTCATTTTAAACAAAAAAAATTCCAAAGAAGACAAACACTAATGCTCAAAGTACAAGAATAATGATTCTGGACAGTGTATTAGGAAGCAACTGCAAAATCTTAAGACGGTTGGCAGAATAATTGAATAATAAGCCATATGATCAACACTGTATGACTTGGATTTCAAAATGACAATTCCAATAATGGAAGCTTTACTATAAGATCATAAATTAATATTAAGTATGGGATATTTTATGTAGTCTGAATCCTCAAAATTACAGTCAAAGGAAATTATACATAGTAATAGGATTACATTTTTAAATGGATATTTTATTAATATTTCTTAGCATAACCGATTCCATTTTAATGCCATTTGAACAGTTATAATGCATAATTGTCATTTCTATTTAATTGTAGTAGTTTCTTGTATGTTTCTATAGCGGGATGGCCAAACTGTGGCTCAATAGCCAAATGCGGCTCTTTTATAGTTAAAGTGCTGCTTGCAGACTCCAGCTGTCCCCCACCTTCTCTGCCTATCAGACTGGGATGGGAGCTTGGAGCTTCTGCCTTGCACCAGGATGAAGGATCTAGAGGATTCAGCCCAGTGGAGAGGGAAGTCTCAGCAGGGGGGAGAGGTCAGTAAGTTTGGGCACCCCGTTACAAGAATAGAAGGTGACGTTTTTGTTGTTGAGCACATTCATTTATTTCCAAAAGAGACAAAAACTTTCACCAACATATTTCTCAACATTCACTGAAGCCAAGGCTTGGAAATTAAATCAGTATGTAACTAACTATAAAACAGCTACTAACTAGCTACTGTATTCTAGTTTAAAATTTGCATTGATCATCAAATTCTGCTCTCAGTAAAATGTGTGGATGCTCACTCAAAGTATTATAGAGGTTGTAACCAAATACAGGGGTACAACTAAGGGCAGATTAACAGAAAACCATTTTGAAATACTTAAAACTACTTTTCTGAGGTGAAAGTAAATACTTTGTACATGTATTCAACTCAAAACAAGATAATGAACCAAATTTAATCCTTTAAAGTGCATATGAGTAGAGCTGACCACAACTGGTAGATTTTGGTATTTATGAATATACTTGAATTCTGATTTGTAATGTAAGCAAATTTGCCAACATTTCCCAGTTAAACAGAGATCTTCAAAAACTTCATTTCATAAACACTCTAGTGTTCCTGAAACAAAGTGAAACACTACCATTCTTGGCAATTTTATGGCTGCCATTCACAGAATAGTAACTATGAAAATGACAAGAACGTTGATTTCACTTTGCTGCACCATGCAGAGAGCCTGTTAGCCTTTGGTTCCCCAGCTGGAGCTGTGGCTCTAGAAGCTGGTAGGAGTCCCACTTCAGAGAAAATCTGGGGAATGAGAGACTTCCTGCAATAAGATGGGGAGCCTAGCAGCAACTGCAATCATGATTCCAGCCAGGTTCCCAAGGCTGCTGCCACAGAATTAGGGGCCCCCAGAGCTCTGGCTCCAGCTCTGGGACCTTTCTGTGACAAGGAGAGCTCGTCAGCCCCAAAACCCCAGCTCTAGCCAGGCTATGGGGCTGGAAGGCGTCCTACTGGCTAGTGGACCCTGAAAAACTACCATGTTTCCAGTGGAAACCTGCCTGTGTTTTGGCAAAACATTTGTTGACTCTTACAGACTCAGCAGAGCATTTAATTACAATGAATCAGCATTTTCCACCAAAACGATGTTTCATCAGAATATTTCTGACCAGTTTAAATCCACAATGCATCAATGGCAAGCTAAAGGCACCAAAGATTCAAAGCAATAAACGCTTATGCCATTTTAAAAAAATATTATATCTTACAGCATAACAGATTTCTACTACTGCGTATAAACACAGGGCTTTAAAAGAATCTCAACAATGATGTTTAGACAAAACATAATGAACTTCTTGCAATAAAAAATCTAGTGTACAGACAAAACCAGAAGCATATGCCTAAGAAATGATTGATGGTTCATGCTGTACATGATTGCTAACAATAAAGCCTTTTTCCAGAGATGCTTAGACAGGCAGGCACTGCCAGCTAGCCAGTCACACATCTATTATCTATACCAGTGGTTCGCACCTTGTCTCTGCCATGGCACACCTTGATACCTTTAGTTATTTTGAGGCACATCGCCATATAGTCTCCAAATGAACTTATGAATATTCATAAGCCAATCCAGAACTCTTCAAACCGTTTTCCAAAAAATTCCATGGCACAGCTGCTCAGGCCTGAGGGTACACCTGTGTGCTGTGGCATACCAGTTGAGAAACATTGATCTATACTGTTGCAAACCCTATTTTATTTTCAGTATTTTATGACAGATTTTTTTGCAGTTCTGACAAAAATATATAGTATTAATATTTAAGTGTCTCAAAATCCTATTCATTGAACAAATCAGAGAGCATTTTACAATTCTATTAACATAATGATGACTTACAAGTATTTCAATTGGTCACATGCAATACAGTTAGATTCTATGGTACATAAGGTAATATAGAAAATGCTCTATCAAGTTCAACTTTTTTCCAAGTGTCAGTATGAGCCCTGTACCTGGAATTCTCTAGTAGTACATGGTCTCATTCATTCAGTAACTCAAGGAAAATTCGGTGGTATCAACTACATATTAAAGAATGATTTTCAGGCTGGGGAAATCTTTAAATCCTATTTAGAACACATGAGGTGGTTTCTTTTCTTAGTAGGTAGGAAGTACTGAAGTGTCTGTGAGGGGCACAGATTAAAAGATAACAGGTAAAACCTGTGAGACTCTCAGGTTTTGTTCCTGTCTTTTGTAAGAGAACTATAACTATTACTTTTCTCTTGCAGACCTGCTTTATATGTACCTTCCTACGAATACTTAACTTTCAGAACCTCAATTCTATAAGAAGATTCATGCCTTTTACCAGGAGCAGATCACTTACTCACCACTCTGTGTAGCTCTGATTACTTGACATGATGTACTTCTCTGAGGAAGATTTGCTTACCCCTGACTAGCCACTAGCCAGTAAACACAAAACCCAAACTGGATTTAACAAGAGTTATTCACATTTAGCTGCAGATTTGGGGCCTTTACTGAGTGTGTCAAAGGACTTCTTTTCTAGCTACTTTATGAACTACATTTTACTGTCTTAATATACAGATGTTACATGCCCTACCACATCTATTGAAAGTAGACCAGCTGAAATCTTCATAATCAAGTAAACTCTGCATTTGCGTGGGGTTTGCGATCATTAAAAAAGTTGTCAAAAGACAACTCATTCAAGAGGAGGACCAGAAAACTGACAATCCATACATGCAAATTTTTAAAAAAAGACAAAAACCTGAAAATTATAGTAAACGTTCTTGAGGAAAAAAAGCAAACTAACTGACGTAAATCACATGTGGAAAGTGAAAAGGAGTGGTCCATTGAAAACCCTGTTAAACTGTAGACTTTCACTTTAAAACGTTAGGGGAATATGGAGCACACTTCAGGGAAACATGCAATCTGGGCTCAGAACTGGTCAGTTTTGCAAACAGACAGCTAGAGTTAAGTGGGGTGAACTGTGCCTCTCTATTTTAAGGAACAGCCTGTTTTGTCTCTCTCTCTGCTCTTAGAATCTTGCAAGTTATCATTCTAAGAAATAAAATAGTGTTACGTTGCAATCTCCGAACAACAGAATTTCATGTTTTTAATCTAACTCCTCTATATGCATGCCGTGAAACATAACTAAAGGTTCCATATTCCCCACGGAAAGTTCAATATTTTTAAAAAAATCATTCATTATTATAGGTACATTTTTAGGAACAAAAGTAGTACTAAATAAAGCATAAAAATGAAAATATATTGCAACTTTCAAGTTGACAAAGCACTTAATATATTGATTAGATACAACACTAATTAGCTATATGAGGTAATTTAATGGTGAATCTGTATATTGATTGTTAACCTCAAGATTGGTTTACACTTACCAAGTTGTTTTTTATTGGTAGGTTTGCTGCTTTTCTTCTTTAAAGACTCAGTGCACAATGGAGAATTTGGCAACAAAGAGCAACTAAGGATAAAAATCAACAAAACTTAATTAGAAACAGACTTTATATTAGAATAAGATAGTATAAGATAGGCTAGTCAATTATTTTTGTCCAGGTCCAAATTTCTTAATCAAAACATAGTCAAAGCACAGGATCCAGAGAAAATAATTTTTAAAAACCCCAACAATAATTATAACAACAAACAAGGAGACCTGTGGCACTTTTAAAGACTAACAAATGTATTTATTTCATGAGTTTTCATGGAAGAAAATCCCACTTCATCAGATGCTTTGAAGATGGAACACTTACAGAATGGGAGGAAATTAAATGCAGGGAAATGTAAGTCATAGGATCAGGCCAGACTAAAGAGCCTGGCATACCCCAGATTAACCGTGATCCAAGGAGATGTTTCCCCCCAGTAAGGGGGAAGGGACTGAGACCAAGCCCTCTAAAAACCAGCTAGCTAGACAGGTACGTAGGTAGGAAGAACAGATTGTAGTTTCAAACAGAAGGGTACATCTACACCCTGTCTTAGGACAAGGCAGGAATTGAAGGCAGTTTGGCCCCACAGCCCTATATGGTCTCAGTGCCAGCCAGGAAAATATGTAGAGCACATGAATGGGCCAAGCAGGCACTGCTATCAAAATATCTGATCAAAAGTGCATGGGGGAAAAACAGCGAAACACATGAAATACAGCACGCAAACCACCAAATACTTGAAACCACCCCATACCTTGCAATAACAGAAAGCTTCTCCTTTCCATTAAAGAGAAAATCGCTGCGGTGAGATCTCATCAAAGCAGCAAGGTTAATCTCCAGCAAAGCAACTGTATTTTCAAACATTGAGGTAAGCAGACAGAAAACCTGCAGTGACAAGACCATGATGTAATATTCTCCTCACTTCAAAATAAAGCTAAAACTCTAGATAAAGGTTATTGATGATAGCAATTATCATTCATTATTTTTGTCATTCATGAAAATAGCTAATCAACCAGTAACTAGCTTTATTTGGGTGGATCTAATCCATCTAACAGTTGGTTAAGCAGTACTCAAGATAGCAGCATTGCCCTCCTAAACATATACATAGACTGGATCAGGATTTAATGGCTTCCCAAATAGGCCTGCAGCCCTGGTATGAAGCATGAACTCTAACCCCCATACAACACTGGTACCATGAGAGTAACATAAAAACGAGGTGTATCTGGAAGGAGATGGATTTATGTCAGGATCCTGAGCTGCAGGGATGACGTGAGCAGCAGTCATCTTTAAAACAAAAACATACTCCTGTTTTGTAGGCCCTTGGCTCAGCTCACAGTTCTGTGAGCAGCAAGTACTGCAGCAAAGAATAGGCCATACAGGTATATATGCCCTAAGCAACAGGCCATACTTTCTTGATAACTTAATACACAAGCTGCCACACTATCAAATAACTTTCAGAGCTCTCTAAAAAGGATAGGAAAAAAGGGAGCAAGACTCCTTACGTCTTCTTCCCAACCAGACACATGCACCTGCCTCACTTGTTGCTCCTGGCACTGACATAACATGTCAAGGTTCGTGTATTTAAAAAAAAAAAAAAAAAGACTAGAAAAGTCTATTTAGGTTTTTATTTACTAGTAACTCTAAAAGTGCCTGTATGGTGGGGATTTTAAAGTTACTCATTGATTATCCAGTAGAATCATCAGCCACCTTCAGTAAGAGTACTACACAAGTTACAGCAAGTAAAACAAAATTTATTCATCATGCTTTCAACATTTTGATAGCAAAATTTTAGAAAACAAAGCACGAAGTTTTAAAAAACAATAGAACTTGCATTTGCACTGTTTATCTATCTGAAAGTTACTGAATACTTAACTTGTTTAACAAATATAGTAACTGTGTACTTACCTTACCGTTAACTGCCTTCCTCATTAATGTGCATGATCCAGCAAACTGAATGCTGAGGCCACTGTAATCTTTACCAAAAAAAATTGCAAAATTGTATTGTCCTTTTTCTAATAAGAAATCCCATTAAAACAGAGAAAATATTGGGTGCAAATCACTTTTATAATAATTTTACATCAGTGTAACTCCATTGTCTTCAGTGAGGGTACTCCCAATTTACATCAGTAAAAGTGGGAATATGACTCAAAGCCCTTATCGCAAATAATCATCAATAAATCATAAAGTCAGATGCACATTCACTGCTAGTTATTACATAAAACACTGGGCTACTGCAACTGATCACAGTCAGGAAAAGGGACAACAGGTGAACTATAATAACATTTTGACAAGGAACCCTGGTTTTCAGCCCCATGTAACTATTTTGCATACCAATCATTAAATCATTCACATCAGTTCAGAAATACAAATACTGTACTTACAAATCATAAACTGCAATTAAATATTTTATGGTCATACCTTTATAATGTAAAACAGCTTCTAATTCAAAGTTTGCCAAGTTAATTATGAAGATACCAGTAGAACTTCCTATCCACAAACATCTGGCATTCACAGCAGGAAAACTAATTGTAAAAGAAGGAAGAAAGATTTATCTGTAGCTTTTCCCTTTTATCGCTCAAGGAAAACACAGAAATTGCTTTCTGCAAACATTCTATTCCCTATCCTACCTCCACCCCTACACAAAGAAAAACTGCATCCCAAAAAGATGAACCTGAGTGTTACAATGTTAAATGCAGATATATTTTTTAAAATACAAGTAAATTAGAAGAGTTGACAGGCTTTGAGAAGTACTGTTTTTCTAGCTGATGGAATGACATCCTAAAAGTAGAACTGGTCAAAATATTTCCAATGGAAAATGCTATTTCAACATAATTTCCATGGGAACATAACAGTTCTGTCAATGTTTTCAGTAGAAGCCATACAGGCTGGCCAGCCGGTAGGCCTTACCTCCCTCCCTCCTGGCAGGCAGGCTGCCCAGCTCCCAAGCAGGCTGCCCCATAATCCTAGTTGGCTGTCCCCTAGGGGGACTCCCAGTTTTTCTACATTATACCAACTGCGACAGGAAATTACCAACAAAATACTAGTTACACTAGATACAAGTGACCAGTTAGAATACCAGTTGAACACACCAAGTATCTTACAAAAAACAATTAGAGTATCAATTACTAAACCAAGTAGCCATTACAGTACTACTTACCAGTTAGCAATTTTAATAAAAAATATAATGTAAAAACATATTTATATAATGATACGACATAAAATACTCAAAATATTTTACTTTTATATTCTAAATTAATATAACTAAAGTCTGGCTGATAGCCAAACCAAAATGATTTTGATAGTATCAAAACAAAATGTCATTTCAATTTATTTGAAATCAAATTTGGGGATTTCATTCTGCAGGAATTTTCTATTCCCTCCCTCCGCCCCCTACTCCAATTCTAAACAAAGTAAAAAACACACACATATATTTTGGAAGTCTTTGCAGAATGAGGATTTTAGTTTTGTTCGTGACTGCTACTGTCAGACTAATAAGTAGTTAACAAAACAGCAACCAACCATCAGTCTCTCTTTCACAAAGTTCTCCAGCACATAGCTTACATGATCTCCTCTGCTCCTATAACCAACAGTCCTGTCATTAACTGTGATTCAGATATCTAATACCCTATCATGAATCTGTTCTTACCAAGAGTGATAGGGTGCTGAGCAAGGAATGCTGATTCCCCCTCACCCCCCATCATGCCTACAATGTCCATATGAGTGTGTTAAAGTAGTAACATTGGTCATTTTATAAAATGAAATACACAATTCAAAAACACAAAGGAACAGACTGAACTGTTGCAATTACAGCCACCACTGTCATGGAAAGAATTAAAACTAAACTATGAGACTGTAATCCCCAAGAGTGAAAAATGTGCTCTGGAAAAATATAAAAACTTGTTTTTGATAAAGACTAACAATGTTTTGATGTCAAAATAAACAAAAACTGGGGTCAACATTTTTTAAACTTTGTATTCCAAATAAAAAAAAAAAAAAATCAGTTGACCTTTAGGTACTGCTTATGAAATTCAGCCTCAAGAGTTGAAGTGAGGACATGGAAAAGCACAAGACTAAAAAGTTTGGTATGCAAATTGTCACCACAGATATACAATTTCTCTCCCTCTCACTCTCTCTCTCTTTCAACACCACACTCAACCCCTGCTCTTTTTAAGTATCAGAGCAGGAAAATATGCATATATATATATATATTGTGGTTTGAGATACTTCTGTCATGCTCTAGCTAAAAATATGTTTTTATTGCTCAGTCCCACATGTGTGGGCTTCTACTTTAAAAAAATTTTTTAAACCAGCAGCTATGGTATCGAATTATGAAAAGTGAGCACTGTATATTTGAGACTTGATATTTTGATCTCATACTAGTTTCACACTGGTGAAATTCCATTTACTGCAGTGGTCATACTCTTGAAATACAAAGATTTAGGAGGAGTATTAGGCCTACAACCTGTGTAACAAGTTTTTAATGCCTTAATGTTCAAAACAATAGATTAATTGAATCAACAATTTGGAAACTATAGGAGAGGCGGATCAGATATTTTGCACTTTCTAAACAAAACATGCCTAGAACAATGTCACCTGAATGTCAATCAACAAAAGGGAAGGCAGGAATCTCCTCTGCCCGGGCCACAAATGTCTTTGTACCAGTCTAGCGATTTCATTTAAAAACAAACAAACATACATATCACACCCTTAACTGAAGCTGATATACAGTACCCTCATACCTTTAAACTGATGTTAACTGTGACTGCGTGTCTTATATTGTTGTATTTTATTCCCCTTCCCACACAGGAACGTGTTATACTAGTGCGTCCCCTTTTTTATGGGTATAAATATGACCTTACCTACACTTGCAATGGTGTGTCTACACACTGCACTGAAATGCAGGCTGCATCCAGAGAGGAACTGCTACACTCTTTACCCCTTGCCTCTCCCCACTGGAAGCTTTCCCCACCACAGTGAAAGGCACCAGCGGTAGGAAAAGGCTCTAGCAAGAAGGAAGTATATAACACTGCACTGCTAAAAATATCAGTGTAGACCTGGGAAGCACTACTTGGACATGTGGAGAGCCATGTAGAGTACATACTCTTGGGTTCAGGTGTGTAGGGCACTCTAGTAACCTATGACATGCCTCACCATCAACACTTCTGTTTATACCAGTGCTAGCTGGGCATGCAGGGTCTGTATTCCTCCCACTGTGTCCATGCCAGGGATATTTTATTATTTCAACTATACCAGTACACTGAAAACAATACAACTTGTGTTTACACAAGCCTCCACTGTGTAATATTAGCTCTTATAGGGAAATCTGGGAGAGATCCCTATATTTAGATTGCCTAACTGTATTTTTAAAAAACACCAACCTTGTGAGGTTTTTTTTAAGAAGCTGTAATATTGCCACTGTTTAAGGTAGGAAGGCAAAGCACTGTGGCTACAGATGTGTGTTTCCAATGGCTTTTTTAAAATTGGCAGGACTGCACAACTTATACCCAAGAATATTAAAAGGATTGGTAAAGGAGCTCTCTGAACCATTAATGCCAATTTTTAAACATATCATGTAACACTGGAAAAGTTCAAGAGGACTGGAAAAAAGCAAGTATTATAATAATATTTAAAACAGAATGACCTAAGTAATTATAGGGAAATTAGTCTGACAATAATCCAAGGTGAAATCATGGAAAGTCATTGTCAGTAGAATTAAAGGTTGATAGCATAATTAATGCCAATCAATGTGGTTTAATAGAAAATAGGATTTGTCACACTTCATTTAGTTTTTGGATACTATCACAAGTTTGGTTCATAAAGCTTACAATGTTGACCCAGAATATTTAGACTTCTATAGGTCATTTGACTTCAAACAAGCTCAAAGATGTTAGAACTTAATACCCTTAAGGCTACACTTCAAAATTAAGTCAACCAAATTATGTCAACATACAGCCACCATAGTAATTAAATTGCTTTTCTTGTCCACATACACTCTTATATCAGCAGTGCGCTTCCTCACCAGAAGTGCTTGCACCAACTAAACTGTCAGCGTGGGCTATTATGGTATGGCTTCTGAAAGACAGTAACAGTCAACGTAAGCAACGTAGGATCTACACTTATGCTGTGTCGACCTAAGCGCTACACCTCTTGTGGAGGTAGAGTTAAATCAGTGCAGTGCGTGAGTTACATCGCTGGGAGCAACATTTTAGTGTGGAAGCTGCTTACAGAGTTAGATCGATGTAAACTGCCGAATATCAACCTAATTCTGTACTGTAGATCAGGCCTCAGTCTCACATTACATCCTGATTAAAAATATATATCAGTGTAAGCTACATTAAAAGGAGTAAAACCTGTTTAACTGATAAAGACTTCAAATGGCAAAAAAATGATATTAAAAAACCAAGTTTTTTAGAACAGACGACCTTAAAACCAACACACTAAAAAGGCACAAAACAAGTACAGAACTAATTCAGATTGGTCAGACTTGTACGAGGCATTTTAAGCACTGTGAATGCATATGTTTGCCAAAGGTAGGGTGGTCACTGTACATGCTACAGTGGCCAGCTGACCTTTTGCAAACGAATGCAGTCACAGTGCTTAAAATGCCTCGTACTAGAAGTCTGACCAATCTGAATTACTTCTGTACTTGTTTTGTGCCTTTTAGTACACTGGTTTTAAGGTCGTATGTTCTAAAAAAAACTTGGTTTTGTATATTATTTTTCAATCAAGACTAAAAGTAGATCAAATCAAAACCTATAAACAGCAGCTTTTCAACCCCAGGTAGGATTCAACCAGTGACTGCTGTGTTCTCTGCTCCTACCCTAACCCCTTTATCTTAGGACCAGATGCCTGGCAGGTTTTGTGCTGGGCGCAGGTTGCCATTAAAACCTATAAACATTACACCATCTGCTGGAGAAAAGTGGGAAAGCATAGGGAATACAGACAGACAGACAAAGCAAAGTTAATATAAAGGTCGTCTAATAAGAACACATCATCGCCTTACATAGTGGTCTAGTGAGGCCCCAGAGGAATTTGTTCTTCACTCAATGCTATTCAACAGCTTTCTCAATAAACTAGAAGATATAAAATCATGGCTGATAAAATTTGCAGATGACCCAAAGATTGGGGGTGTGGTTAATAACAATAGAGCCATAATCAAAATGTTAGGCAAGGTTTTCAACCAAACAGTCAATGATAAATTATCACACTTACAAGTTTTCTTCTTTGCCTAAATTGATTGATTCGTCACAGTGTTCAATTCTGAGGACTGGCAATGTGGTTTCCACTGTTTCCTCTGGTCTCATGTCATTTGTGCTGTACAGCTTAGAAAACTTCTGTATTTGATCTAAAGAAGACAGACACTGACCACTGTCAGACTAGCAAAATGGATCAAAAGTGACAATGAAATAAAGAATAAAAAAAGAAGTAACTCAGTGGTAGGATGGGTCGGGGGAAGTAGGGAGGGGTCATATTTAGAGGCCTTTATTCCAGCAGAAGGGAATACTAAAGCCAGCATACTAGAAAACACCTCATCTGTCTCTGAAATAACATCATTATTTTAGGGGTGACTGATCACAGAAGCCCAGTCCTGTCATTATCAGGTGGAAATAATCACTCTATCATCGAGATACTGATGTGGGAGCAAAAGCAAAGGGCAAAAATAAAGATTCTTAGACCTTTCAGATGAACTAACAAGTGTTTACGCCAGCTGCTTAAATAATGAATAACTCAAGAGGACCCAATTCTAGAATCTTCCACTATCTTCAATGAGATCAGTATCTAATCCACAAAGTACAACGTTTGATATACACACACAAAGAGCAAACATCCTCTTAGATATATGTGCATAACTCCTATTGACTTCAATGAAAGTTGTGTGGGAAAATCTGAGAGCGGAATTCAGCTAATGGCCTTTATAAAAAAAAAAAGAGTACACATTCAGTAACATGCAATATCACTAAAGCATAACATAGGAAAAAGTGTTCTAGAGACATCACAATACCTAATTGGTGTCTAGATTTTCCTGTTTTGCTGTAGAATTTCTCTTGCTCTTTCTTTAAGTTTATATGTACCACACAACGATAATGATGCTCACTGAGCAAACTGAAGAGCCAAAGCTGAAGGAGGAAGTAAAAAACAGTCACAACAACAGCTTTCTGACATTGACAATAACTCCGCAGTGTGGATGAGTGTTAATATTCAGTGTCTGGCCTCAAGTTTAATCAGCCTAACTCAGATAACACCACTTAGCTGCCAAACTGGAGCACATATTGCTTAAAACAGCATATTTTAGGAAATTTTAATTTCACAAGTGCCGAATTTATAATACAAAGTCAATCATATGTATTCATCTTTTAACAATATCAAGGAAGATTTTCAAAGGACAAGTGACAGTTCATCTAACTGCTATTTCCACTTCTGAAAATCTCCTCCATCATCTTTTTCTCATAATTATAAAATTTAACATAAAATATTTGGACACCTCTCTGTGAAATCTCACTGGCTCATATAGGTAGGTCCTGTATTGCTTACATTTTGTAGTCAATAAATATTAACTAAATTACAGATTACCATGAATCTTAATTTGCAAGGACTCTCAGCAAGATGATACCAAGTTAGGCTGTCTCAAAGGCTTCTAGCTTAGACTGAAAGTTGTACATACTGATTGTCCTCTCAATAGAAAATGTTATTGATTTTCACACATTTTGTTTTAAAACAAACTTGCAACTTTTCAGTTTGCACTCAGTTTTTTCAATGTATTTAGGAAAGATTTTCCGTTAAATTTTAAAAGCTCAGAAGTTCTACGCCAACAGTAATCAAAACAATTAAAGTTCAGAGCAGCAAATTACGCTAAAGTTATCTTTATAAAAATACACAGACTGTGAAGCTTCCTGATACGTCCTGGTATTGTGACTAAAATTAATATTTTCAGCATTTGCTTGACTCTCACCTGCCCATCTGCGCATCCTGTAATAAGCTGTTTATTTTCTTCATCAATGAATAAACTTAGTAAAGGAAATGCTGTTCAAAAAAGATGCAATTATTTTTATACTACATATAAATCAGATTTTATATTTAAAAATATGATCCCAATTCAGTCAATGGCACTAAGCAAATGCATAAATGCTTTCTTCAATTGTTAAAAAAAACAACCTCTTTTCATCATATGTGTATCCTAATTAGAAAAAAAACCAACATAAATAACATGGAAATGCTATGGATTGTAATCATCCTAAGAAAATATTAACACAGCACTTCCATAAAAGGTATTGCAGTAGGTACACAGTAGGTTCTCTTATGCCATTCCCAATATCTGATGAATGACAAGAACAAGTGCACAGATAGAATGGGGACTAGCAGAATATAAAATATTTATATGGACTAAATGAGACAGCATCAATTGAAAACATGTCAGTAATAACAGATAAAATGTGCATATGCAATACCTTCACTTAGGCTTACTTTTTTCTTAGTGTGAAGATGCTTTCATTTGAAAGGCAGCCATACAAAAAGAAAACCATACCTGTTAACACTGCTGATTGGTATATTAGCAGTCCAGTACAATAGTCCCAAACCTGAGGGAAAAAATATGTTAAAATGTAAATGTTTATGTAGATAATTATGAAAAATAAAAATGTTATACAAGAGAAAGTTATATCTAAAGGAAAAAAAATACAACGCTGCAAACTGATATAAGCTATAAATCTACCTCAAGTGATGACTCAGAAATACAAACATTAAAGAAGGTAATGAGTAGGCAGGGCTCTGTTCAACATGCAGCTTATGGGATGCGTTTGTTAACTACACAGCTTAGGCCAGATCTACACACAAGATCTAGCAATTTAACTAAATCATTTTAGAAACAGATGAGTTAAATTCGTAATATCCTCCTGTGTGGACACACACATTGTTTTAAGAATGCTCTGTATTATTTAAACTTATGTCAGTCAGAAATACTTATTCAAACAATACACAGCATACCTGGGACTCATTGCCCGGGGATGCCATCAAAGTCCAAAGTATAACTGAATTAAAAAAAGAATTAGATAAATTCACAGAGGACAGGTCCATCTATGACGGATATTAGCTAAGATGGTCCAGGGATGCCCAAAGTGCCTACCTCACCTCTGACTGCCAGAAGCTGGCACTAGACAACAAGAGAGGAATCACTCAATAAGGTGCCATATTCTACTCATTACTTCCGAAGCATCTTGCATCAGCCTCTGTTGGAAGATAGGATGCTGGGCTAGATGGACCACTGATCTGACCCACTATGACTGTTCTTCTGTTCAATATTTAAAGGGGAAAATGACCATTTTACTCCAAAAAGACAACATTTGTTAAAACTGGACTATAAATTTCCTTGCCTTAAAGCTTCTGTCTTCAGAGACTGATACAAGTATATTTTTCTCCCAGGTGCAAAACTCAGCTGCAGTTACTGGTGCCAGATGGCCTTCCAACTCAGCTAATATGGCCTCATTCTGTGATTAATTGAACAAAAAAGAAAAGTAGATCAAACTTCAGAATAAAAAAGTTTCATTTGTTCTGCCTTTTAAGTAATTAAAAAATACCACTTAAAAAAAAAAAAAAGGAATGTTTTCTTACCCACTTGCATCCATATGTATTGCATCACTGGCAAAAATCTTTGTTTATTGTATTCCTTTTTCCAAACATGCCAACATATAAAAATGCTTTCAGGTTCATCAATACATTTCTTAAGTATTACCTTCAATGAATTTGCAAATCATTATTATTTCTGCTAATGTTTTCCCCAATAATGAGAATAAACCAACATCTCTCTAACTTTTTAATTCTTCTTTCTTCCACTCCCCTACCCAATTCCTTAAAGGTGAATACCATACTATATTTTTCTTAGCACCAATTCTGCTCTCAAAGTTATGCAATAATTATCTACAATTCTCTTCCAATTTACCACCCTTTCTCTTTTGAGTACAGAATATTTCTTCTGAGAATTTACACGTAAATCTGTTAATTAGTTTGAATTAAAACTATTTTAAAGGGTCCTTTTAAAAATGTAGTATCTGAATCAGTCTTTTCTTTATCAAAAGATATCTTAACAATGGAAATAAAAGACAAGCTTTACATATTGTTAAATTTAATTGAAAACTGCATATTTGAAAAATGGTTAGGTTGCAATTAAACTAAATTCTTAATTATTGTTGTACCTAATTGCTATGATACACAGACTGAGGTCAACAGTTCAAGTAACTCTTAAAAGAAGCCACTTATATAAAAAAAATACCTCAATCAACCACCACCTCCTGTACATCTAATTTGCATGCAACTATTATATTGGACATAGTAATTCAGTGGTATGAGGAATACTGGACATGTGTCAACAGTTCTTACCTGGTTGCATAGAATCTTTAAAGCCCAGTAATAGTTGGGAAACATGCTAACATAATCATAAGAGTTTCAAAGGTTCCCATGGCACTGTTGCCTCAACTTCACTGTGCATTAAGACAACCTACCTGAGAGAACTGCAGAAAGACACCAGACTCACTAACACAGCAAGCCATAAAGTTATAAAGCTGCTTTGAGTTGTTATGATTAGCTGATGCACTTTACTTTGGTGTAATGCTGCACCTTCCCTTAAAAAATAAAAATTTAAAAAAAACCCATGGGATTGATACTATATCTCCTCGGAACCTTAGAATATGGCATGGGAGCATTCCTAGCATGCTTTTTGTATGAAACTTTAGTCATTAAAAAAAAAACTTTGAAAATTCCCACTTGAAAAACTATGTATTGAAAAGGAATTTTGATTGAAAATAAACAGTCACTTTGGGGTAAAAATCATTACGGGGATGCTGTAATTATCTCAAAACCAAACATTATAAGACAAGCAAATTCAGAGTTAAAATTACATGTAGTGTAAGCAGGAGACCTTGGAGGCTAGTCTTATGAGGGAACAGATAGTCCAGTCGTTAAAGTGCTGTCCGAGACTAAAGGGATCTAGGTTTAATTCCCTGCTCAACTACAGACTCCCTGTGTCAGCTTGAACAAGTTACTTAGGTTGATGTAAGGTGTCTTGCATTTACCTAACTGTGCATGTGTTTATACTAAAATTTGTCTCCCAATGATATAAGCACTCTGTTATGATAACACAGTAACACCATCCCGTAGGTGTAGTTTGACTTCTGTGACTGGGCAACTCCAAGTGGGCCATGGGGGGAGCAAATTCTATGCCTGCCCAAGGCTTGCAGTTTGGGGTGGCAATGACCCCCATCCCAAATTATGCCCATGGAAAAAGACCCCGAAGTATCTGCAGGAAAATGAGAATGAGAGAGATGCATCAAGATATAGTGGAGTTTTGCCAGCAACAAACAGATGTTGCAGATTCTTATGGATCTACAGGTTCAACAATCATGGGCTTAGCTCTCCTTGCAGTTCTTGGAGAACTCCACTATAGCACATTTAGGTGCTATATGCCTCCCCCTACCATTCCACACTGGGGGACAGTAAGAACAACGACAACTTCGCAAACACTGGCCTGTGAGAGCCACAGTTGCTCTATATGTAGTCAAAATGGAGCTGAATGTTCTTTCCTCTTAATAAATTAATGGAACAGAGCTTAAATTAAATGTATTTGCTTTTAAATTGCACAGATTGTGGGGAATGCAGTGGTTTTGTTACTCAAAACTCTGTTTGTAAAATAATTCATCTTCGTTAGTTCCTAACTTATGCTTCGAAGTGCTGAGTGCTACTGAAAACACCCACTTTGTTGTTGTTATTGTACAGTGTGACCACTTACAGGATCAACAAACATACCACAATAATCATAAAATGTACAGCAAGCACTACCCAATTCGTAACAGGCCCCAAAATTACAGGGCCACAAGAGCACAATACTGTGGCTACCTATTAAAGTACTCTTTAAAAGCCTATCTGAATTGTATAGCTGTTTTGAGCTCTTCTAGTAGCCCTTGTGTCTGGCTGCTCAAACTCAGTAGACAGCTGCTCCACTTCTGAATACTTACTGAGGTTCCTTCCTCTGCATCCACTTCAGTGACAACTTTTCCACCTTTGCCTCATAGTTATTCTGCAGGACACAATGGGCAGCTATAACCAGTGGGATATTTTTCTTATTGACATCCAGTCTTGTGAGGAAACAATGTCTTTGTCCCTTCAATCTACCAACAGCACATTCAGCTGTCATTTTGCACCTGTTGTTGAATCTTGGCACGTTGATGTCATCAAGGTGGCCAGCGTATCACTCCATGAGCCAGGGGAACAAAGGCTAGACTGAGTCCCCAAGAAACACTATTGGCATTTCAACATTGCCTACCACCAGATAGGAAAGGAAGTCCCAGCTCATAGCTTTCCTAACAGTCCTTTGTTATTAAACAGGAAGCATCGTACATCTTCCCTAAGCAACCCCATTGATCTACCAATGCCTACCTAACTACAGAAAAGAGCTCTTTCTTTTGATGCACTCTGGAGCAAGGTGGTCTGATGCCAAAATAGGGATGTGTGTGCCATCTAGCACTGAACTGCAGTTCAGGAACTCGATTGCTGGAAATCCATCCATTATATCCTGTACATTGCCAAGAATCACAGCCCTTCATAGTAAGAGGTGATTAACAGCTCTGCACACTTGTATGACAATGACCCCCACAATGGAATGCCAAAATTATTTCCCATTGACTGATAGCAACCAGGCATTGCAAGTTTCCACAATCAGATAACCACTGCTTTCTTCACTCTCAGTGCAGCTCTCATTCTGTTGTCCCTGCACTAGAGACCTGGAGTGAGTTCAGCACACAGACCCAGGAATATGGCCTTTCCATCCAAAAAGTTCTGCAGCCACTGGTCATCATCCCAAGCCTGTATTATGATACAATCCCACCAGTCAGTGCTTGTTTCTCAGGCTCAAAAGCAGGGCTCCACTGTCTGCAGCTGCTCCATGAATTAATGCCACCCAACAACTAGGAATTTTTGTTATGCCCACAGCAGTCTGTCCTCCACTATCCAGTCAGTCCCCCACTCCCCACGATTCGGTTCTTCTTGTGGCTCTGCAAATACTAGAGGATCACGTGTCCTATGCTTGCAATGCTTATGACAATAGTGCAGAGCTTTGCAGATTCCATGCTTCTGAGAGAGAGTTGGTGGACAGCAAGGAGGGCTGCACAGGTCCAAGGGATTTATAAAAGAGGCACAAAAATTATGGGATAAATATGACATTATGGGATGGAGAAAGTTGCATGCTGGGAAGTTGACCATTTGCTCCCAGTCACCCCTACACAACATGTTTCTGCTTCAACATGCAATACCAAAACTTCTCAAAAGACATTGTACTGGTGGTGAGTTGCACACTGGGATACCTTCCCATTGTGCATAACACTGTGCTTTGACCAAAGCACACCTAGTGAGCACCCTCAGCACTGAATGAAGGAGCCAAGTTTGCAGACACACAGCAATATATGAACTGCAGCAGCTTTGTGCTACTGTAATTTACATTGTCCAAAGTTTGTAGTGCAGCCATGGACTTAATCTCTCAGTGTATCAACCCCCCCATCTGTAAAATGGGGATAATACCACTTCCTTATCTCACTCCAGGAACAAATACATAAAAGACTGTGAGGTGCTTAGGTTCTACAGTAATGAGAACCATATCAGATAAATGGATACAAAATCCACACAGTAAAGCCCCCCAAACAACTCAAACTCTATCCTGTAGTGGGGTCGTGGTGGGAAAATGAAATATGCTTTTAAAAATCGGTTTAATTAAATCTGGGACCACAAAACACTAAAAATATCTTAATCATAATGATTGTGTGACATCACTTCAGGTTAGAGGTAATGTTGTTTAACTGTACATTTCTTACCTTAACATATTTGGATTTCTTTTAAGTATAACCTTAACTCTGAATTTCCTCGGTTTCTAATGCTTAATTTGGGAACAGTTACAACCTCCCTGTAGTTTTTTCTGTCCTTAAGTTACTCATACATACTGTGATCCTTAACTTTATCTTAAAATTGTCTTTTGTCTGAGATATACACTTGATCTAAGCCATTTTAGTATTAGACCGTGCCCATTTTTATCTATGAGCAGATGAATACTTTTGCTCAACAATTACTAGGTTTTCTAAGAAAACATGTTTGCAATTAGCATAATTTAATCTGAAAGTGAACATGTTTCTAGAAATCTTTAACATCTTGCTTTCAAGATAAAAGACAACTCACCTTTGCATTTAACACGTATATCCGATTTCCAGCACATACTGCCACAGCTTGGTCATCTGGACTAAATCGTACATAAAGCACCATTCCCAAAAGAGTTCCTATAACAACTCCTCGAGGCATTCGGCCTATAATGATTTTAAAAGATTAGTATTGTATCACAAAAACAAAAATGCAAACTTTATATAGTGTTAAATTTAAAGCAGAACTATAAATTATGAACTGTGCTATTATTAAGCACTGCTTCTGTCTCCTCCACCTGTGCCTATATCCAGACAGACATACTGACCGTGGATATCGCTACCCAGATCCTGGCGTGGACTTGCAAGGACTGTGGCCTGCATTTCCCACTCTCAGATGGTCAGGCTGGGGAGATCATTCAATATAACAGGTGTCTCCTGGTGGAATCTCTCAGAAAGCAGGTGGGGAAGTTACAGGAGGAGGTGGCCAGGCTCAGGAGTATCCATGCCCTGGAGAAGTTCCTGGATAGCATCCATGAGGAAACATGCAAGGATGAAGAAACTATCCAGAGGCAAAGGACTGCTGCCACACCCTCGGAGAAGAATGAGATGGCTCAAGCAGAGGGTGGACACTGGCTGCTGGTTACTTCTGGCAGCAGACAGTGCTCCACCCCTGCTCCCATCCCACCCTCCGTTGTGGTAAAGAACCGTTACGCAGCACTACAGACGGCAGATGAGGTGGAAGAGGAGAAGCCATGCACCCCCGATGTTGGGAGGATCACAACCATCACACCCAGGAGAAAACATCGGGTTGTGGTGGTTGGTGACTCTCTTCTGAGGGGGATGGAGGCACCCATCTGTCGCCCAGATAAGGCCTCTCGGGAGGTATGTTGCCTGCCAGGGGCCCGTGTCCGAGACGTTACAGAGGGATTGTCGAGAATCATCCGCCCCTCTGACTACTACCCCATGCTACTCAACCATGTGGGAACCAATGATACTGCGAGAGATGACCCTCTGCAGATCAAAGGGGACTACAGGGCTCTGGGAGCATGGGTGAAGGAGTTTGGTGCACAGGTGGTGTTCTCCTCGATCCTTCCAGTCAAGGGTAGGGGCCCGAGCAGAGACAGATGCATCCTGGAGGTGAATGCCTGGCTGCGGAGATGGTGTTACCGGGAGGGCTTTGGCTTCCTCGACCATGGGGTGCTGTTTCAGGAAGAAGGACTGCTAGGCAGAGATGGACTCCACCTATCCAGGAAGGGGAAGAGCGTATTTGGAAGCAGACTGGCTAACCTGGTGAGGAGAGCTTTAAACTAGGTTCGAAGGGGGAAGGTGACCAAGGCCCACAGGTAAGGGAAACTGAGGGAAACCTGGGGGAAGGGATGGAACTTGGGGGGTGCTGGGGCTGTAACAGCAGGAATAAAAGAGGGGGTAGTTGGAACTGGGGGGGGAGAGAGGATCAAATAATTGTTATTTATTTCCTGATGAAGTCATAATACCTCAGGCGAGTGGGGAAGGAGGACACCGGGAGAAATTGCAAGGAGGAAGATGCGACAGGAGGGGGAATCGACAGGGCAAAGTCGGGCAATGGGCCCGGTATCTTAGGTGCCTCTACACAAATGCGAGGAGCCTGGGAAACAAGCAGGAAGAATTGGTAGTACTGGCACAGACAAGGAACTATGATATAATTAGAATAACAGAAACGTGGTGGGATAACTTGCATGACTGGAGCACTGCCATGGATGGATATAAATTGTTCAGGAAGGACAGGCAGGGAAGAAGGGGGGGGAGGAGTAGCGCTATATGTAAAAGAGCTCTATGACTGCTCGGAGCTCCACTATGAAAGTGGAAACAAGATGGTTGAAAGTTTGTGGGTTAAGTTTAGGGGAGAATGCAATAAGGGAGATGTTGTGGTGGGTGTCTGCTACAGACCGCCAGACCAGAAAGAGGAGGTGGATGAGGCGTTCTATGGACAACTAACAGAAGTTTCCAGATCGTCGCAGGCCCTGGTTCTTATGGGGGACTTCAATTATCCTGACATCTGCTGGGAAGATAATACAGCAGTGCACAGGCAATCCAGGAAGTTTTTGGAGAATATTGAGGAAAACTTCCTAGTACAAATGCTGGAGGAACCAACTAGGGGCCTTGCACTTCTAGACCTATTGCTCACAAACAGAGAAGAATTGATACATACACCCTGGACTTCAGAAAAGCAGATTTTGGCTCCCTTAGGGAGCTGATGGGCAGGGTCCCATGGGAGGCTGATCTGAAGGGGAAAGTTGTCCAAGATAGCTGGCTGTATTTTTAAGAAACCCTGTTAAAGGCACAGGAAGATAACATTCCGATGTGCAGAAAGAACAGTAAATGTGGACGGCGACCAGCGTGGCTTAGCAGGGAACTCTGCGGGGAGCTGAAACATAAAAGGGAAGCTTACAAGAAGTGGAAGCTTGGACAGATGACAAGGAAGGTGTATAAAGATATTGCTCGGGACTGCAGGGATAAAATCAGAAAGGCCAAAGGACAATTGGAGTTGCAGCTAGCAAGAGATGTGAAGGATAACAGAAAGGGGTTCTATAAGTATATCAGCAACAAAAAAAAGGATCAGAGGTGGTGTAGGTCCCTTACTGAATGGGGCAGGCATCCTCATGGAGGATGATGCGGAAAAGGCTGAAGTACTCAATGCTTTTTTTACTTCAGTCTTCACAGGGAGGGCCAGTTCCCAGGCTACTACACGGGGTAACGCGGAATGGAGAGAAGAGCGGCCCTCGGTGATGGAAAGTCAGGTTAGGGAACACTTAATGAAATTGGATGTGCACAAGTCCATGGGGCCGGATGAACTGCATCTGAGGGTGCTGAGGGAGTTGGGGGAAGTGATTGCAGAGCCGCTGACCATTATCTTTGAGAACTCATGGCGAATGGGGGTGGTGCCGGAGGATTGGAAAAAGGCAAATATAGTACCTATCTTTAAGAAAGGGAAAAAGGAGGATCCAGGGAACTACAGACCGGTCAGCCTCACCTCAACCCCTGGGAAAATCATGGAGCAGGTCCTCAAGGAGTCCATCCTGAAACACTTGGAGGAAAATAGAGTGATCAGGAACAGTCAACATGGATTCACCAAGGGCAAATCGTGCCTGACCAACCTGATTTCCTTCTATGAGGAGATGACTGGATTTGTGGATGCGGGAAGAGCCGTTGACGTGGTATACCTTGACTTTAGCAAGGCTTTTGATACGGTTTCCCCAGCATTCTCTTCGGCAAGCTAAGGAAGTATGGGTTGGACGAGTGGACCGTAAGGTGGATCGAAAACTGGTTAGATCAATGGGCTCAGCGGGTAGGAATCAATGGCTCGATGTCTGGTTGGCAACCGGTAACGAGTGGAGTGCCCCAGGGGTCGGTCCTGGGGCCGGTTCTAGTCAACATCTTCATTAATGATCTTGATGATGGAACAGACTGCATGCTTATTAAATTTGCGGATGACACCAAGTTGGGGGGAATGGTAGACACTCTGGAGGGCAGGGACAGGATCCAGGGAGACTTGGACAAATTGGAACACTGGGCCAAAAAAAACCTCATGGAGGTTCAACAAAGACAAGTGCAAAGTTCTGCACTTAGGATGGAAAAATCCCATGCACTGCTACAGGCTGGGGACCGATCGGCTACGTAGCAGCGCTGTAGAAAAGGACCTGGGGGTTATGGTGGACGGGAAGATGAATATGAGCCAACAGTGTGCCCTTGTTGCCAAAAAGGCCAATGGCATATTAGGCTGCATCAGTAGGAGTATTGCCAGCAGATAGAGGGATGTGATAATTCCCCTCTATTCGACACTGGTCAGGCCGCATCTGGAATACTGTATCCAGTTTTGGGCTCCCCACTACAGAAAGGATGCGGACAAATTAGAAAGAGTCCAGCGGAGGGCAACAAAAATGATTAGGGGGCTGGGGCACATGACTTATGAGGAGAGACTGAAGGAACTAGGCTTATTTAGTCTACAGAAGAGAAGACTGAGGGGAGATCTGATAGTAACCTTCAACTACTTGAAGGGTTGCTCCAAAGAGGAGGGAGCTAGGCTGTTCTCGAGGGTAACAGAGGACAGAACAAGGAGCAATGGTTTCAAATTACAGCTGGGGAGGTCAAGGTTGGATATTAGGAAAAACTTTCTCACTAGGAGGGTGGTGAAGCATTGGAATGGGCTATCTTTGGAGATTTTTAAGGCTCGGTTAGACCCTGGCTGGGGTGATTTAGGGGGAGTGGTCCTGCTTTTTAGCAGGGGGTTGGACTAGATGACCTCGTGAGGTCCCTTCCAACCCTATTATTCTATGATTCTATGAACTGAATGGCTATTAGAGAGACGTCAATAACCACTCATTAGTTAAGGATATGTTGAGCTTTTAATTTAAAGCAGGATTTTATTCCCTCTATTTCATTCTTTAATTACCACCACCTTTCATCTCCAAATTTACAATTAAACATTCAAAAGACAACTTCCAGTCAACCTTCTGAGTCAATTGTTTGCTTAATTTTCTACTAATAGCATTTCAGTCATCCAGTTTTCAACTTTAGCCCAAAATAGCTTGCCACGTTTTGCCTTTTTATAACATAACATTCAGAAGAAAAAAAAAGCATCTGAAAAGTGAACAACTTGTGCTCAGGAAGGTCTGATGACCAGCTTGTGAAGGGGTCGGCTTAGTGCCTCAGAGTTTCTGATGGTCTAATCACCCCAGAGAGGGCACCAGCCATGGCCTCAATCACTCCCTCAGGCTGATTGCTCCTCCAAAGCTCAGTTACTACAAAGGAGCCAGGGGGAGGATATATCACTGTATCTTGAAGGCCTATGACCAGGAGTCTTGTGGAGATGGTGGAGTAAGGCTCCTCTCTCATCCAAGCAATTGAGAATGAGCTGGGCAACGGGGACTAGCATGTATACTGCTTATTCCCACCTAACTGGGCAAGCACCGGCAGAAAAAGGGTGCAAAGTCCTCTGGACTAAGCAGGGTCACCCAAGGGACAAGTTGGGTATTGCACTGCAGCAGGTAAAAGGACACCCTGCTTCATGAGGAGAGCTGGGGACTCCTGGATTAAGGAAAGAGGTAATAATTTACTCAATTACCCAGCTCCAAGAAGAGAGCTAAGGTGCTTGATTTGAGAAGAGATAGTGACTAGCAAAAGTGCACACAGCTCCAGGAGGAGAGCTGAGGACATCCGGCTTAAGAAAGGAGACAATAACTGCCTGAGGTGACCAGACGCTAGGGAGCAGTCCATAAGAGGAAAAGAGAACTGTAAATTGAATCGGAGGGGGAGGGAGACGGAATCTTATTGTTTGTATTCATGTGAAGGGGTTGTTTACTGAGGGATTTGAGTACCTCAGAATGCTGGGGGACTTCGAGTACCTCAGAAGGGTACTGATCTTTTAAGTGATCTAGCCTAAGCCATAGAATACCCAAAGGCAGCCACTAGCAGATGGTAACCAAAGAGAAAACTCAGCAAACACACCCAGCCACAAGAGTTTCTTGGCTGGTAAGCGCTGGGAGGAGGGAACCAAAACAGATAGGTTATCTCATAACTGCCTACTGCAGAGTTCTTTGCATCTTCCTCTTTTGAAAGTTGCTGATACTGACCACCAATGGAGACAGGATACTGAAACAGATTCCAAGAACAGAAGGGACCACTGTGATAATCTACTCTGACCTCCTGTGTAACACAAATCATGTATTAAAAAAAAAAAGTCCTGATTTATAACTTGTCAATGATAAGAGAAAATTTGTAAATTGTTCCAATGATTTAATAACTCTCCCTGTTAAAAATGTATGCCTTATTTCCAGTCTTAATTTGCCTAGCTTCAAACTTCCAGGCATTGGATTGTGTTGTACCTTTCTCCATTAGACTGAAGAGCCTATTATTAAAATATTTGTTTCCCATGTAGGTTTGTAGATTGTAACCAAATCACTCCTTATCCTTCTCTTTGTTATGCTTAAAAGACTGAGCTCTTTATGTCTGTCACTATAAATCATGTTTCCCAATCCTTTGTTCTCATGGCTCTTCTCTGAACCCTCTCCAATATCCTTTATCAACATCCTTTCTGCATTGTGGGCACCACAACAGGACACAGTATTCCAGCAGTGTTGCACCAATGTGAAAATATAGAAATAAAATAACCTTTTCTACTCCTACTCCAGATTCCCTTGTTTATGCATCCCTGCAATGCGTTAGCTCTTTTTGCCAAAGCATCATACTGGGATATCATGGTCAGCTGCTTATCCACCATGACCTCCAAAACTTTTTCAGAGACGCATCTAACGAAGTGGATGGCAACCCATGAAAGCTTATGCCCAAAGGAAGTTATTAGTCTTTAAAAGTACCACAGGATTCTGTTTTTACTGTATACAGACTAACACAGCTACCCCGCTGGAACTTTTTTATAAAAACGCTTTACCTTGCAATACTGCCTTTGTGCATTCATCCAGGTTCCACACTATCACATAGTCACAAGAAGCAGAGCACAGAAGGAGTGGATCGATTTTATTTCCAAATGACAGTGCAGTGATCGAATGGTGATGTCCTACCAAGTGTAATGGCTACCAAATAAAAGTAACATTTTATGTCCATAGATTATTTCTAATGATGATGAAAACATAGCAAATAAAAGGAAAAATTACAGCAAACACTTCTCTGAATAACTAGCACTGCTCAGTTATTCATCCAAATTGACTATTATTTAATACTTAAAATCCATTCACCAAACTGCATTGTGGCTTACTGCCATGCTTGCCAAAATAACAAAGTCATAAATCATTGCACACACTCCAGACATAAAATGTGTAGTAAGTACAATAGCCTGCACTGCAAAAATGATATACCCAAGCCCAATGTTATTCTTTTTTTCCAATCCGTTTTAGTGTTCTTTTAAAATATTATATGAAAACGTAAACAAACAAGTTTTGGGTTTTACCTGATGATGAGCAGGGCTATTGCCAGTGGTCCAGATGCACAGCTCATTTCCATTCAAAGGAAAAGCGTAGTAATGTAGACTACAAGCAAGCTGAACATGAGACTCTGACACCTTGGACCTAAACACTTGTTTCTCAAGAACTATGTCCATGGCTACGTCCTTCTTCAATAAAATAAAGATCCACCAGGCTTTCCATAACACAACTGAAATAAACATGGACATTAAAATATCATTGTAAAGTTCTCATTAAAATTAATTTTCTTGTTTTGTTTTTTTCACTTTGCCACCTTCTGAATCACCCAGTACAGACTACACCCAAAGAGAGATTACTGGACATTGTACCTGATTCTGAAATTGCTAAATATCCTTGAACTCTCATTTAAATAACTGCAGGAAAAGGGTGCTGTTTTACAAAGAAGGCTCTCTGCATCTTGCAGGGCTGTGTCCAGAGATTTCTTGCAAAGGAATGACAATATTACAAGAATTAAAAAAAAAAAATCTAATCGTGGTCTACATAAAATGTTAGAAGAGACAATCAATATACCTTAAAGCAGAGGTTTTATATCTGAAGGTCATGACCCAAAGATGAGTCAACAGAATGCATTAAAAATGTTATGCAGGAGGCCTGGATGGCAAGGGGTATAGAGCCTGCAGCACACTACCCCACAATGAGCTCGTAGCTCTAGTCCTACAGTGCTGGCTAGGCGTGGACCCCATCCTAGGTATTGCAACTTGGTACACAAGGTTGCAGCCCCATGCAGATTTCACATAGATGCCGTTCCATCATGTTAATGAGGGACCAGCTGGTGTAAATTTGTGCAAGTGGCACTGCAATCCAACCCGGATCAGGACACACACATAAATTTGGCCCTGCTGCCCACCCTCCTGGGCTGGCCAAAAGATTTTGTGGGAGCCAAACCCAGCCAGCTCTGCAGTCCTATTGCAGTAGTGTGTATATTATAGGGCAGGAGTAAGAAATACTCATTAAGCCAGACGCAGCGGGCCCTACAGCTAGTTACTGGGTTGCGGAGGATCGGCTAGATTTACCAAGGGGTCCCGAGCCTAAGGCGGCTGAGCTCACCACAGCCGTACAGACTAGTCGGCGCTTTGCTCTCCATAAAACACTCTGCTGATCACGCCCAGGCCACAGCCCAGCCCGCGCTTACCGGCGCCCCTACCCTCGAGGGAACGTCCCGGAGTCGCCCTGCACCCGCTGCGCAGCAAAAGGCTCGCGCCTCACTCATCAACACGTGAGGCGCACCAGGGACAGTCACACTCCGGGCACCTTCGCTCTCGCTGACGGGCCCCCAAGGGTCGCGGTTACCATGGAGACGAGAGGCACGTGGCCAAACAGTCACGTCACTCAGAGTCGCAGCTGCGTTCGCCGCTGAAACAGTTCCAATCCGGCCTCCCTCGAACGGGTCAGGGACTGGGAGCTCCAGAACCGGGTAGGTATGTTTGTTACGTCATGATGCGTCATAGCCTAATAATGAGGGAGTGTCTTGCTTCTGGCGCAAAAAAGCTTACGCGGCAGCTGAGCTCGGGGCTCCAAGCATGCGCAGCGAGAAGGCAGCAGGAGCTCAGGACCTAGAACGGGGTGCGCCCTGGACAGGCAGGGAGGAACCGTGATTGGGGGAGGGGGCTCCCCACAGACGCAGGCAGCCTCAGGCCCCCAGGAGCCTTAATCGAGCCCTGCTTTCGGCAGTTGTCCCACCTCCATGGGCAAGAGACCCGTGCAATTCTCTGTAGGCAGCAGATACTGGACTCAGTCCCAGCGAAGAAGTCATGGACGAGAAGGTTGAAATGAACAAAATAAAGGAATCCCGCAGCACTTTTGTTTGTATTGCTGATCTAGACTAACACAGCTACCCCTTTAAAGGTTGAGTTGGAGGATGATGTGGAGAATGGGACCATGTCATCTGGTGACATGGGGAGCCAGGACCTTCTCTCGATCCAGAAGGGTTCGCACCAGTTCCAATCTTCCAGCCCTAACGTGCAGGATGCTGGAGAGGGGAGCTTGGTTTTTTTGAGCTGATGCTGCTGTTACATGCGGTATAGCAGCTGTTACTTGCTTTGTTTCATTATACGCCTAATTGAAGGGCTAGACGTGTACAACCGTAACTGTTTGTACGTACTTCCCATTCCTGTATTCAGGTAGGCAGGGAAGTGGATCTGTGGCATGGAAATAAAGCATGACATACAAAAGGAAAGGAATTAATAAAAGATCTACAATAATATCAAAACCAAGAGCTGATTGGTTTCCAAGGAAGGGCTCAGAGATAACTTGCAGATGGAGATGAGAGCCCATTGGAGCAGTAGCTAAAGAGTTCCCAGACATAATAGGGAAACCCAGGTACAACGTATCCAGGCTGGAATGGTCAAATGGATTGATAAGGTGACCAACAATCTGACTGCCATAGATCAGAAGTTTTTCCCAAAATGGTAGAGACGACCAAACAAGCTTTTACTAACTTGGAATTTGCTAATAGAAGAGCAGCAATAAGGACTTAAAGAGCTGAAAAATCAGATCCAGAAAGAAATCAGAGACTCACAGACCATGGTGGAAGGCAGCAGCTGCCTGGATGAAGAATTGAGGATGCCTCTGGACTAGGCAGGGGTCTACAACCTGGAACTCCCGAGCCACATGTGGCTCTTTGTCTTCCCCCTTGCAGCTCGGGGCCCACCCCAGTGGGACCCTGCAGGAACCTTGGTCCTGGTTCCAGGCTCTTCCTTCCACCGCCTGTGGGGGTGGACCCTGCGGCAAGCACCCTCCCAGCTCCCAGATTCTCCTACCCCCACCAGGAGGCTACACCCATTGCAGCTCTCAAAACACTTGGCTATTGAAGCAATTTTTTAAAATGTCTCTTATTTTTGGGGTTACCGACCCCTGGACTTGGGTAAAACTGCACATTTATAGTTGTTTTCTACCCCACTTTTAATCCACAGAGATCCAGAGGGTTCTAGCTCAAAAAATGCAAATATTCATTTACCTTTAAGGGAAAAACTTCCGAGTGACTTATGTGGATAAGTTCAATATTACTGCTCAAATGAATGACTGGGAAGATGAACAGACAGGGGTGTTTCTAGCAGCCAACTTATGTGGCCTAGCTCTGATGGTGCTTCAGAACTTACCCCAAAAAAGTGACAGTTATCCAGACCTGGTACAAGCTACTGACTTGCAGTTTCGAGCTGGCCCTCAATCTGAGCTGGCCAGGCCAATTGGATTATCCCAGGGCCTCAATGTGTGACTAGCCACTTGGGTCAAAAAATGTGTGATAATACAGTTTCCTTCGCTACTATTTCAGTTCTACATTAGCCTCACATATAAGAGTATCAGGTAAAACTTTTTATTTTTAACATTGTGATGACAACAAAGATATCATACATAAGTGCTGCAGCCGTTAATATTATGACAGCTTATTTGCCAACCAACATGTGAAGATAAGTTCCCATATCCAAATTAAAATGTGCTGTTTAGGCAAGAGACTCATAGTACCTCAGAATAAAGAGCTAGTTTTGAGTCATGTAATCACAGATTGGGTAGCTATTATAGGCATATTAGGTAGCAAGCATTTTCCCATTTCTTCCTTCCATGTGATGTTACTTGCACCTTTCTGTTTCTTTAGCTATGATATAATCATTGAGGAACAGATCAACAGCCCAATGAAGTCAGTGAGGGTGCATCTACACTAATAAATTAAGTCCTCTTAAGCAGGCTTAAGTCCACTTAATATACTCTGTCTACACTGGAGTTTCCTTAAGTCCACTTAAGCTGCTCCTTAAGTCGACTTAAGGAAAATTTAAGTCGACTTAAGACCTCATTTTAAGAGGACTTAAGTCTTAAGTCAACTTCTTAAGTCGACTTACAAGATAAGTTGACTTAGGGCAGGGGAAAAAGGGAGCCCCTGCTCCCTTCTCCCCAGGAAGCCTGTAGCAGCTTGTCCTGGGAAGAGCCAGTCCCACACGGGGCTGGTTCTCCCCAAGATCCACAAGCCGCTAGCGGCTCATCCCAGCTCCCTTCTCCCGGGGACCGCTCAGCGGGTTTTCCCTATCAGCTGGAGTGTGGTCCCAGGCAGAAAGGAGCCGCAGGGCTCCCTTCTGGCCAGGACCGCTGGGGTCTGGGGAGAAGGGAGCCCCGTGCTCCCTTCTGGCCGGGATCTGAGCAGTCCCAGGCAGAAAGGAGTCCTGGGCAGAAGGGAGTCGAGCAGTCCGGGCCAGAAGGGAGCTCTGCGCTCCCTTCTCCCCGGACCACTCCGGGCGTGCTGTCTCAGGGAGAGCCCCCCTAGCCTGGGGAGTCGAGGCTCCAAAGGAGCCTCACTTCCCCCTGGACCTAACCAGTCGACTTAGAGAGTCTAGTATAGACTCTCTAAGTCGACTTAGTAAGGCCAGCTTTAAGTCAACTTAAGAGTCCTGTGTGGACTCTCTAAGTCGACTTAGTAAAGTCGACCTAAATTTCTAAGTGTAGACATAGCCTGAGAGTCTTTCCATTGACTTCAATGGATGAGGTGCTAAGCATTTACAACTTCCATTGATTTCAGTGGATGTTACAAGCCTTCAGTACCTTTTAGGGACTTCCCATAGTAGAGAAACATCATTGTCAACTTTGGAGGAGGTCACTTGTCTTTGAAACACTCCCTCACTGCCCCTCCATACATGTGGCTGCAGCTAGAGTTACCCTTAAAAGAGATGATTTGGATGGATTTGGAAAGTAGTGGAATTTCAGCTGTATTCAGGGCTTCATTTTCTTCAATAATATATGACTATACCAAAATTTATAATGTACAGAATATGAGGTGTACAAAAAAAAAAGATGAGAACTATGGTGATGCTTTCGCATATTTATATGATTCATGGGCAGGGAAATGTTAGAAGGAATACAGATATCAGCAATATAGTAGAGGAACAGCAAGATCATAGTTAACTTTATATTAGGTTATTCTCTGAAACAGTTATTTTAATTACATCATTGAGATAAGGAGTCTGATCCTCAGCTGCTGTAAACTGGAGTTACTCTTTATCTTTAAGGGAACTACACAGATCTACACCAGATGAGGATCTGACCCAATCTCATTAATTATGGCAGATGAGAAAAGGCAATTTACTTTAAAACAAATGCATAATTCTTTCAGTGTTCAAGAATGATGTTTGTTTGACAAGCCTGGTGTTCAAAGTCGTCCATCCATCCACAATGAACATGAAGTGCAGAAAGTGGCACTGCAAGCTTCTCTATGCTGCTCCCTCAATATCCCTCCATCCTGAACTCGAAGGGCTGTCTGTAGTTTACTCTCCATATCTGTTTACTCCCTGCCTTTCTGCTGGGATTGCCATCAAGGCTACTCAATTGTGCCAGCTGTGTAATGGTCTCTTTTTATGATGTGGGCAGCCATCACCGAACTGAAATCAACGTACATCTCAAAGATGACCAAAAAGTGATCAGATGGAAAAGTGAATTGGTTTTAAACAGGTGACAGGCTTCATATCCTTATTTATTTACAGCATGTATTTTAAACATATTTATGCTTTACTACATCAACTTTTTGATCTTTAGTGTTCAGGAAGATTACTAATGGATTTTTTCACCTTTCTTTTGTTTTGATAGAACAAAAAAAATATTTAAAGTGTTTATTTCTTTAACATTTGTTCACTTAACTGACTGTATTTCATTTTAAAAGCCTGATGCCTTACTGAAAAACTATGAAAATAATATAAACAAGCTCTCACTTTTTCCTCATATGACTTGAGAAATGCAAATTCTTTAACAAAACTGGTAATCCTTTGACCAGATCACTTAGCATCTAAATAAGCAGCCAAGTATTTTTGACATGATGTTCTTAGCTATTTAATTTTCCAAATTTGATTGTCTACATTAAAATTGTAATACAAAGGACAAGTATTTTAACTAAAACTTCTTGTACCAAACCTAAAAATGTAACTGGTTTTATACAATTAACATTATATTGTCAAATAGGAACAGTATGTGAGTTGTGATCTGCCAGGAACACATAGTTTTGTGCCTTCACATTGATGGAGAGTTCATCCTCAAGGACTAGCTAAAGTCTGAGAATGATAAAATTACACATGTATTTATACATGTTGAAAACAAATAATTTGGGGCCTGATTCATCACTCACTTACACTGAAGGAAATCAAGAATAATTTGTTTGAAATCAGTGAAGTCACACTTGTGTCAAAATAGCATGTGGGAGATCAGAATGAGAACCATTTGTTTTATTATACAATTGGTATAATAGTAAACCATGAAAAATTCACATATGTGCAGGAGAGTAGTCGGGCTTATCTCCTCTTTAGACTGTAGCAGCTAGCATTTAGCCGACATGCTATTCAGCCGACATGCTATTCTCATTTCAGCCGACATGCTATTCTCTCCATTAAAGGATGGCAATACAGCTAGCAGCTCCACTCACTGTTTCAGTTCAGCACAATTCTCACTGAATCCTCTTGGTTCTTCTAATTAGGGCTCCATGAGGATGCAGACTGTTCCCTTTCCCCCCTCTCCTGTTCTGCCTCCCATCACCAACCTCAGGTTCCTCCTACTGCCCAGCTCCTATCACTTTATACTTTTCCAGGTAGGGGACATAAGAGTTCAGCAGCACCTGAGTCTCTCTCCCAAGCAAGAAATAGGTAGAGCAGACCATCTGAGCTGTTCTGTGAAGACTAAGGAAGCAGCAGTGAGAAGACACAAATTCTGCCTGGTGAGAGAGGAGCTGAAGCATCAGATCCTTTGCGGAGGGTAACTTGGATTTCTTTCTAATACAAACAGTAACTTGACTGCAGATAGCTTTGGCAGAATTCAAAGTTTTGATGGATATTTGTTTAGTTTTAAGCATTTTTAAATCTTTTTAATTCATTTAAATTTTCATAGTTGTGGGAAGTTATTGTCTGGCTCCTCCTATAATTATTTAATGACAGTAGAGTGAGATCCAAAAAGTTTAAAGTTGTATAACTGTTAAATTGTCAAAAATCACATGTCAAAATGTACATAGTAAACATTTTTAAATCAAAGTCTAATTTTTTTTCTTACTTTGCCTATCTAAATTTTGATTATTGGCAGTGGAAATATTTTATTGTTGATTTAGATGTGAACATGAAATCAACATTTACCAAAAAAAATCCTTTCAAGCCAATCTACAGAGCACTCTGAAGAACAAAACCAAGGGGGCCTTCCATCCCCTTTTAAGGTCTCCATATGTAAATATACAAGTCTTTATATATAGATGGCCTTGACATCAGCACCTCTGAAAATCAGAGGCTTACTAAGGTGCCCTGCTGATGGACTGTCTAAATCTCCAGGCATCAGGATCTACTGCTTAAATTAAACTAAAAGACCAAGCCAGTAGCAGAGTCACAAATACCATAAGGTATGCCATGTAGTTGTAGACATGTAGGTTCCAAGATATTTGACAACAAGCTGTATAAAAACACTTTTTGACTGATTTATGTCCGTGAGACAAGCTTTGGAGCCATATAGAGCTCTTCTTTTCCCAGACCTGAAGGGTGCAGTGTTCTTTGAAAGTTTTAACCTACAGAAGTTGACCTAGATGTGACCGATATTACCTCATGCACCTTCTCTCTATGGTGATCTAGCCACTAAGTCAGAGATGGTGAAAATGTGTTAGTCCTTGTGAAAAGTTTGGCCCAGGGCACAGGGAGCTGGGGTGAGGTTGGAGGCTTGGGGTAACAGAACCTGTTTCCTGATCTGACACATGGCCAAGTTCACCTGAGTAGACGGACATGCACTTGAAGAAGGTACCAACTTCCCCACAAGGTTGACGCGGGGGCAGGGCCAAGCCCGAGCAGGGTTCACAGGACCCCGACCACACCGCGAAGCTGGGGGAACTTCAGAGGTGCGGACCTGCTGTGCCCGGCCAACTCGCGACGGTGACTGCATGGTCTGGGCGAGACTTGGGACTGCTTCGCGTTCAATCTTCGCGTCCAGGAGCCGGAGAGAGCAAGGGGGCGGGGCCTCCCAACTTCCGGGCTCCGCCCACAGGCAGCTGGGCACTCGGCTCCTCCCCCACGAGAGGCCCCGCCTCCGCTGGGTTTGGTTGTCATAGGGACGCCTAGAGGCCGGTAAACACAGCACCCGTCCCGAGTCCCGCCGCTCTCGGACACAGATCTTCCCTCTCGCGATAGCAGAGCAGGCGGTCAGCTCGCGGGGCCGAGCCAGTGTGGGCTGGCTCTGAGTGACAAGCCGCGCGCGCAGGGGGCGGAACCAGAGAGCGGCGGCGGGGCGGGTGGAGTTGCTCGGCTCAGGGTGAGCTGCCGGGGGGTGGGGAGAGGAGGAACGCGCGAGCCTGGGGGGCCACCGGGCTGTTTCCTCTGGAGGGGGGACCTGCGCCCGTGCGCGCCGCTGTGGCTGGCTTGGGGCAGCGAGCGGGGCCTGGTTTCCAGGCAGGAGCCTGGCTGGCTCCCGGAGCCGTGGCTGCGCCGCGCGGACGCTGCCAGGAGTTAAAGCCTGTGGGCTGGGGCCGCGCTCGGGCTGTCCGGGACGGGCCCTTCCGGGGTGCGAAAACGTGGCCTTGTTCGGCCCGTGCCAAGGACCGCACAGGCCGGGAGAGCAGCGGGCCCCTGGCGTGTCTGGTCAGCTCGCTCGGTTCCGGGGCTGGCTAAACTGAAATGTCTGCTGGGTCTGTCTGCCCGCGCCAAAGCGTTGGTTGTCAGGGCAAAGGTGGTGCGACTTTGGCAGCGTCGCTTCAGGAGCCACACCCAGTTCAGCTTGGTCCAGCTGTAGCTTCTCTGTCGCCCTGTGATCCTGGCTTCCGGTACTGCCCTTCTAGGCTCCTGCCTTCTTCAGCAGGGCTATCCTGGCCCGGGGTAGATCCCATCCTCTTCCTTGGGTGATCTATGGCAGAGTCTGTGACTTCCTTCCCCTGCAACCTTTTCTTTCATCCTCCCCAAACCCATGGTCTCTTACTGCTTGTGTGTGGATAACTTCCATTTACTTCTCCATATCTTCCTGTTTCATCCTCTCAGAGATGTCCTACAACTTCTTCAAATTAAAATGGGTAAGGTGCTCCATGCATTAAAATTCTGCTTAAAACATTTTCTCTCCATCCTTCATTACTTTTCACAAATCTACTGCCTGCCTCTTCATTCAGCTGATCGTTTCCCTCATGTACCTTTGCAGAGTTGTGCGGCCTCAGATTGTAAAAGTCTTTGGGGCAGAGGATTCTGCAAAGTTATAGAGCTATATAAACGTTTTAATTCTATAAAGGTAGCTGTAGATTGAAATCTCTTGAGGGGAAGAACATTGTCCTATACAATTGGAAAGCACCTAGCCATTTTGGGATCTACTATAATGCAAATAACATATTGCATATATTAATATTGTATGATAATTTGTGCAGTTTTTATGGAAGAGAAGTCTAAATCAAGAATGGTAATTGAACCTTATTTTGGTCTGAAATATGACAATTGTTAAATTTAGAATACTTAAATTTAATTTTAAATGCAAAAAAATCCAATATTGTCAACTTTATATTCACAAACCAGGCACAGTATTTGAAACTGAAATGTTGACTCTTTGCACACATGCTGTATATATGGCCTTTTCCCCCTTCAATATGACAGGATTTGTTATGGGAAACATAGCTTTGAATTTCATTTATGTGCACAAACTTAACTGTTACATTAACAGTTTTTACACTTATTTGGATAATTCCATGTTTTCTTAAACTGTATGTTTATAAGTTCTGATGGATTCCACCAACTTATTTACTTATACATCACCTATAGTCATATTTCTCAGTAAGTGGAGATCTCTGCATATACTTCTAAACACAAATCCAGATCTGTGCCTCACTAAATGAAAAATAAAATGACAATCCAAACTGTTCTGATAAAAATGAAGTTAAGCGTCTTCAAACAGAAATCTTAATTGAATACTTTCCAACCATAAAATTGCTATTGTACTATGCTTTTCTGACAGGTCTAATTCCATCTACCTACATATTGGTTAAGTTTACTAATTTGAAATAAGATATTCACTATGTACTATAAATTCACAATAGCAAGTTAGTGTGTTTCCTGATCAATTGCTCCTTAAACCTGAGTTTACACTTTATATATTTAAGCAGTTCAAGTATATCTCATATTAGCACATTTAAAATATTGGTGGTAGTTATTAGTCCCATATAAATCAAAGAATATCTGATTTATGTTAGTTTTATGAACTAATTAATGGAGTGTTTTGAAACTGAATTGAATACTTTAAAAACAGGAATTTAAGAGATCTTATGATGGAATGCATTGAAACTTGATTTCTTTTGTATTACCAGGGTATTTACATATGATGTTGGAAAAGTTCCTTTAATGTCAAACAAAGAGGTATGGCAGCACATTGGAAGATGATGTTGGTGATCCTTCTAGCAGCTCAAGCATTGCTTGTGGTTGATAGCTTTGAGGAGGAGGAGGATGTACCTGATGAATGGATTCTTCTTCATGTAGTCCAAGGTCAGATTGGAGCTGGAAACTATAGCTACTTGAGACTAAATCATGAGGGGAAGATAATACTTCAGATGCAGAGTTTAAAAGGCGATGCAGATTTGTATGTATCTGATGCAACTCTTCACCCCAGTTTTGATGAATATGAGTTACAGTCTGTAACTTGTGGCCAAGATGTTGTTTATGTACCAGCCCACTTCCGCCGCCCAGTGGGAATAGGAATTTATGGTCATCCCTCTCACCTGGAGAGTGAGTTTGAAATGAAAGTATATTTTGATAGAACAATTGTAGATTATCCATTTGGTGAGGCTTCCTACAGTTCAGAAGAGATGGAGGCAAGCCAGAAGCACACTCATTCAGCAGAAGATCAGTCTCAGGAGGAGGAATCTATTTTTTGGACTATACTGATAGGAATTTTGAAACTAATACTTGAAATTCTTTTTTAAAATAACTAATTGGACATACACCAGACTAGAGTGCACTTAGTCTGATACTGAACATGAATGGCATGCTGTGAGCATTGGTAAAGTTACCAGAAGAGGTATTCATTCAGTTCACCTTTGCTATGATAAGGAGGGGAAAAGCAAAGCCATATTTAATTTTTATTTTGTATTGAAACACCCTTCCTCCAGTAGTAAAATGAGCAGCAAGCACAGTATTTGTATAGTTTTCTTTATAAATCAGGGTTAAAGTGACTGTTCAATAAAGGGAACCTCATTAAAATGTATCACCCTGAAGAGGTGCATAAGAAAATGGACTTTGATAATTCAATGCATTTTCTATTAAAGTAACAATTTTATACAAAAGTTGTAAAATCTGGGAGGTACAGTTTTAACAACCCCTCTCAATTTAAAATAAACTGATTTTCTAATCTCTTTGCAGTATGAACAGATCTTTAGCAAGTGGCACTTAAATACTGGCAATCATTGGAACTTGAAAGCACTGTAACAAAGAGCTGGAACTATCAAAGTCAAGATTTAAGGTGACCAGTAATTTTAGGTGCCTAGTTCAAGTCACTTTAAAGGCGCTTGACTTTTCAAAGAGTAGGTGTTCACAGCTTTTTCAATCTGCTCTTTTAAGATATCAAAGTGGACATTTAAACTGAGGCACCTGATATTACTTAATCACTTCTGAAAATCCTGACCTGAATCAAGTTTACCTTTTTTATTTTCTCTACACGTAGAGCCTGATCCTTCTTGTCAGAGGAATAATTAATGAATTTATTCAGCTATTTTTGTATCTGTAAATATGACATTGTTACTGCTCATTTAAAGCAACTGAACCTACATTATTGTAAGCAGGAAAAGGCTCTTCTCCATATGTATATCCCTTTTCTTAAGTTTATTCACAATTTCAGTGCAACTTCCATAGTTTCACCTATCCTTTATGGTTGTTGGTGCATATTTATGAATGTTAGTTCCATTTAACTCCTGGGGTACAAGCTATTTTCCAGTGTGGTGTTATAAATTGCCTCTTTGACACAATAAATGGTGCCTATTCACAAGACTTTTTCTGAAAAGTTTTCTCTCTACAATGGATGTTTGCATTGTCAATCAAAACTGCTGTGTTCAATTATTGCCATCATAGGAAAACTCGTAGCCCAAATCATAAAAATTTTATTTCGAAAACATATTTAAGTGGTTTTGTTCCTTATACAGAGTGATTGGTTAAATAGCACCAAATTTATCACTTCAATTTGTGCAGTTAATAGTATTGGAAGGTAAACATTATTTCATTAGCCCTCTTTGCTGTTTTTCCCCCATCTTCCTCCTCTTCTTGATGTGCGATGGTCTTTTTGACAACAGTCACAAATCCAGCGACCTAAGAAAGTATAGTTGACAGTTAATATTTTTATTCCTCCTGTAGAGCCCATGACTACTTTAAGATTTATAAATATTTTTGCACTACCTCTGCTGATAACATGCAAAATATAAACCAGTGTCGAAAATATTTTCTTCCTTTACATTTGAAGATAAATTGAGTACATAAGACAGTAGTCCTGGTCAGAAACAAGTGTTATACACCATTCCCCAAATACTCATTGTATCTCAAATTAGGCTTCAGAAGAATTAAGAGGCTCTGCTGCTGTGGGATGGGTCTGAGATAAAGAGCAAACACTTCACTACTGACTCAAGCAAAACTGAGTGCATCAGATTACAGCCTCTAGTAATTTCAATGTATGGCCCAATTACTTTTGAGGAGCATCAACTGCTATTCTGCCTTTAATAGGACTCAGTCAATATACAGCCTTGTGTAAATCAACAACAGAATTTGAATGGAAGAGCATTCAACAGCATTGGAATAACTTAACTCTACTACAGCTCACAGCATTGTCAGGATGTGTATTGGTGACAGGCAATGCTAGCACCACAGTACATCCCAGGTATGCGCATCCATACAGTAGCTGTATTTTGCAACACGGTTTTAGTTTAACACCAGACTGACTACTCCTCTCAGTGATCTAGTTCTTTCATTCTGATTCTATACTGCCTCTACACTATGTGCTGTCATATACACAGGTTAAAAATGCTACCAGGTCAGTACTGATATTTTGTTAAAGTAGACACATAACATGTAGTGCGGAGCACCAGCTTTGTTTCAATTTAAAGTTTAGGCATGTTCTTGGTTTACTTAGTTGACAATGCAAGTCATGATGTAAAAAAAAAGAGCTAATGGGTATTTACATATATGGAAGGGAGCACACTTTTTCCTTCTACTTTAGTAAAGCATTTGCTATTGTTAAAGCTTCTGAAAAGACAAAGGTACTCTAACAATGCACAGCAATGCAAAGTTTGTGTTCTTTTATGGATGTTAATAGCTATCTTGTGGGAATCCTGAAAGAGTGGGCCACAGCCCTGCTCAAGTTCTGATAGAAAGAGTCATATTGTAAAACAATCCTATTTCTTCATTCCAGGTTACTCTCTACATTACTAAAATATGCAGAAAAAAATTCTAGAACAACTCAGTTGTTTCTGCTATTTTGGACAATTCAATGAATGCCATCTTATACTGTAGAGGCTACTTAATGTTTACATTAAGCTAATTCATACACTCGATGAAAGTGTAATTTTGTAACAATAGAAAACCCCAGCCCTTAAAGACCAATTTTTTGCTTCCTTACCTGAAGGGATAGCACCAAGCCCCACACAAAAGGTGTGATAACCCCGGTCACACACATCACAGAACATCATTTCTTCTTCATGGTGAGGCTGCCCACATATAATGCATGTTTTACATTCCATACACTGCCACGCGTAGGTCTTAATCATAGCAACAAGCTCCATGGTCATATCAAGACAAGAAGGATGGCCTAGATTAAAACCAATATTATTACTAGTATATTGAAATAATGTTCTAAAATAGTATCTATCGCCTATTTTACAAAATTCAGTTTTAGCTCACCTAAGACTCAGTTCAGTGAATGTGTTCTAGTACATAAGTATGATTAAGAAATTTTAAAAAGCAAGTCTTTTTTTAAGATGACAAATGTTTGTATGCATTTTTAGTATTATACAGAATACTTGCACTGTAGTATGATTTAGCAATTAAAAATCCTAGGAATCCAGTTAAAGAAGATACTTACCACTGTTGTCACATTGGGAGCAGTGTATAAGTGCTTCAGTCTTTCCTTTCTTGTTGGACTCCTTACCCTTCAGACAAATTCCACATATAGCATTTGGAGTGACCTTTGGCTGGAAGGGTAGAAGAGGGCTATAAATTCATCCCAGAAGAATTTATAATGGATTTAACAGGAAATTTGTTAATGTATCTCCATTTTAACTTTTGTAAATTACTAATGAACTTTCTGTATGCTGTGACTGAAGTGAATCTTAAGACAAGGTGATACTGACAAACACTAGTTATTTTAAAATTTAGGAAAGATGCATACACATTTTGATATTTAGAACATGGGCACAGCTAGCTATATGTAAATCATTTTACAAGAAAATGAAGCCAAACCAGAAAGTGTATGGTAGTTCCTCTCATAAACTTGTCAGTTCCCTTAATAGTGAATACAAATAATATACATTATATCATGATAACTTTAAAGCTAAATCAAATTTGTTCATGTAGAATGAATAGGAGACTGTTTATATGAATCTTCAAATTCACAAACTTCCATGTATGTGAGGAAACAAATACCCTTTAACAAATGCAGAATTACTTAACCCATCTGCATGGAAGCTTAAAACTAGTATCACACAAGAGATAAAATTTCATACACTTAATTTTTATTGTTTAAGCTTCCAAAATGTCTAACAGATAAGTTAGATGTGTTGTATTAATCAGTTTTACTGTTCCTTTCTTCCATATCCAAAGTTACAATTGCTGTTGCTATAGAAGATACTGCAATTCTACATTTACAATGCTGCTAAGAGAAAGTTTGAGAAAGAAAGGAGTGTTCAGTTTGTAAGAGCTGTTGAAGGCAAAGAGAAATCCCAGGTGGTTAAAATTGGCTTGAAGGGTGGATATTTGTATAGTATTTTTGTGACCAAACCCAAATAATTAGCTAACAGGAACTTTACTTTGAGAAAGAAAAAAAATAATTCAGGTATCAAATTCTTTGTCAAAGGACCACTCAAATAGCTTTAATGCCAGATTTCAACCTACTGCACCTTAATAAGGGTTTGGATTAAAATATAACACTGATATTCAGTCCACCATTGCCAGAGAGTTTTAAAAAGCCAATGTCGATCTCAGTGATATTTGAATTTTGCTATATAGAACCAGCCATCTAGTCAATGGAGGAAGTTTGAATTAAAAGCCTACTCCATAAGAAATTGTGTGATTGCTGAGAAATAGTCATAATGGGACTTGCTCCATAAAAACAAACATTTGCCAAATGGAGGTGGGGGAAATAAAAGCAGTAGAGTATTTTTCAGCTTAAGGGGTATTAATAAAAATGGCAAAGAAAAAATATTCAGTACTGTCTTTTATAAAACAAAGTATTTTCCAGTCACCTCTTTTCTACACTTAAAATAATTTGTCTAAGAATTCTTAATCGTTCAGAATTCATTGCCTTGTTTTGAAAAATTTGTAAGCTACTAAACATACTATATAAATTAAAATATGGCTACAATCTGTTTTAACTTGTCTGGTCTGAGGAGTTTTAAATAAAAAAACCCCACCAAATGTTACAGAGACCTTCCTTTTCAAAAGATGACAGAGGCATTCAAAAGGACTTTTTTTTGCTTATTTATTTTAAAAAAAAGCATAGTCAAACCTGTTTTATACATAAATATAGTAAAACCATAAAAGAAATCTAACATTCACAAATATCTCTACAAAATAAATATCATGGAAGTAAAAGCATACATAGAAAATTCTTACTGGAAACTATTCTACAACTCCTACATATATAACTTATACCCTGCTCCTCCCAACAAAAGGATAGTGGCACATGCTTAAATCTCAGTCTTGCAGTGTGTACCCTCTTGTTGCTTACTGCTACATTCTAAGAATAAGGGGGGGGTTTGTGTGTTTTTTACCTATATCTAAGTAAAACAAACCTCTCTAAAATAGCAAGTGCACTTCTCTAATCCAAATTCTATTTTTTCTATGAATTATTCATATTATACTGCCATAATATACAGCAGCATATTCCCATTCACTCCACTGAAACTAAAGTGAACTAACTTTGGGTTATTGTACCTGTACTAGTATATGTGCAGTTAATACTTTGATACATATAATTATAAAATTAGACACTGACTTAGGTATATTTATTTTTAATACTTCCCTCTATTTCTACTCCACTAACGTGTTCATTAGAAACAGTGAAATAGTCACAGCATATTGAAAACTTAGAGAGCCCCCAAAGATATCGAAGCACTCAGTTTAAAATCAAACAAGAAAAGGAAAACAACAAACAAAATGCAATGTGTATTCACATTTCAAGCAATTCAAGTTCTATCATCATAAAGAAATTAAATGGCTTTTGGGGAACACTATGAAAAATTCTGTCTGGGAAATTCTAATATCCCATTTGACTATTCCTGTATGGGAAATCCTAATATCCCATTTGACTATTTTGCATTTTGTTTTCCAAATCACCTTCATCTTTTCTTGATAAAGGGCATGGCAGAGGAATTACTTTAATTCAGAGGCAGCTTTTGGGGTAGGCAAAGCAGGCGCACACCTAGGGCCCCAAGCAGCGAGGGGCCCCGTCGCCTGCTTTGCCTATCCCAAAAGCCGCGTCTGCCTCAGTCAGCAGAAGGAGGAGGAGCTGTCCCCTGGGGCCAGGCCCAGTGGCAGGGAGCTAAGGCTGGAGGATGGGGAGCTGGGGTCACAGAAGGGTGCTCCTGCGGGCCCTATGGAGGCCTCACAATGGGCCTTCACCAAAGGCCCCCAATAGCCAAAGGCTGCCTCTGCTTTAATTAACTTGCATACTACTGTGCTGCAGCTCAGAGTCTCAGATCAAGCACTCCAAACAATCAGACGAGCATGAGTTTTCTATGAGGTCCTACTGCATGTGGGCAAGGCATTCCATTTCCACATATAGCAAACTCAAAGCAAAATGTTTTGGTGACGAAGTGTCTCAACACGTGCAAAAAACCATCCTGAAGGTCAAGAACAGAAACTATATGTGCAACTGTAGCCAGTCCTGCATCAATTGGAGCCATCCAAGACGCTACTTTGTGATGTAACGAAACATAACACTTGCTAACCATTATATATCAGTTAAGAAGCTGACACAATAAAAATGGCTTCATGCAAAATATACCAGATTTCCTGCTTAAAAAGAAAGTAAATGGAAGAATTCCATTGTATTATTTACACTGTAATGACTATAGCTATACACATATGTTGATGTAGCAGCAATTATCCTTCAATTTTAATTAAATGTAGCCTAAAGATTACTATCCTATAAAATGCAGGTACAGAGTGAATAATACAGAGAAAAATATTACAAAAAAATTAGAACTTAAAAGGGACGTTTAAAATCAGTTTATAGCCTTCAGATTAAAGTGCCTTTATAGTTAGGCACATTCTGGTGTTTCAATACCTGTTAAATCTTTTTATAGACAAACTCTTACAAGAATGTTCACATCTAATCAGTTTTAAGATATTTAATGTAATGGGGCATATTCAAAATTCTCATAAAAACAATGAACAACTGGTGCCACCTCTGAGGTTTCAATAGCCCGATGCATAACCTTTGAATAATGCTAGATACACTGAAACTGTGAAGACATGTGCCATAGAAGTATTTCGGCACTGTAAGCCATCAAATTAGTCTGCCCTAATTGTTTTGTTACTAACATAATTGGTAGCTTTAAACTAATGAGTAGTAGCCATTAGGATACACTTTTGAACTGCAGTATTGCATTATCTGTACAACCCTAATCTAGAAGTTCAGAATCTTAGGAATGGTTCTGTTTAATTAGTTCTCTCTATGTATTCAAAAAGGCCACCAGATAGAGCAAACTAATCAAAAAGACAATGTACTTTGTAGTCTTCATACGTAAGAGAAGCTCCTTTTTCTCTCAGACCAGTCACATACAATCTCCAATGTAAAGTTAAACAAAGCTAGCATTTTTTTCATGCTTCATCTTTGGATTTCATATTCTTAAAAATATTGGCATGAGTTTGGGTCTGCAATAAACAATTTGCAAAGTTACATATATAAAAATATATGTATACTACTACAACCATTCAAATATCATAATTTTCATCTGTCTTAAGCAATTCCTCAAAAGAAGAGAGAGAGCTAAAGCTTACTTTTGTTCTAAACTGGGAAGAAAAAAAAAGCATTTGTCCAGTTATAAAATTCACAGAAATCTTTTCCAATCAGCTGAAGCTGCACATTCTTTTTAAAGACTAATTTCTAATTTTGATTTATCAGCTTCTTTAGTTCTTTATAGTAAATTTAGTTATTAGCAAACATTCCTGACTATAAAATTCAAACCATTAACAGCTCACAATTATCTTTGTTGCTGCAAGATTTCCCAGAACATTTGATCTTGATGTCACAGAAAAAATTCTTGGCTTTTGACAGCATCTTTTGGCAAACATTCCCAATCACTCTGCTTCTTTACCCCTTTCCCTACCTATAGCATCTTTGCACACAATGGGCCTTACCCTACTCCCATGTAATCAATGGCAAACTCTTACTGGATCAATGGGAGCAGGATTGGGCCACGTGCATATCTGAAAGTGTACAACCAAGACCCCTTTACTGTACCAAGTTCCACAGACTAAAATTTAAATCATGCAGATGAATTCCAATTTTTCTCAAAAGGTATTTAATCCTCATTTGACTAATGGAAAAATAGTACATTACTAGTACTGATTATTATATCCTAGGTTTGGTAATCACTGCTTTACAGTGATTAAAAGTGCCTCAATGTCCTAGCTAAATTTTAGCTTGAATAAGAAACGATTTGCCTATGGAAATTCCTCTTGTATCATGAATCAGATAAATTGTTATTCTCCCTATCTGTTCTAAGTAGTTATGTAGGGTTGCTTGAACTGTAGTTAATTTTGCACTCCACACCAAAGGTTGCTGCACTTGTTGGTAAGTGAAGTAAAATCTTAAATAATGTAATATTTTGGAATCCTTCAGGATGAGAAACTATTTAAATGCATGTTATAACAATATATTCAACTGTATCACTGTGCTTTACAGTGCCAGTCTTGTGGTCTGCTGCCATACTAACTACTGGTAAGATGGTAACAGTGAATACTCAATGCCAGTTTTACACCAACAGGCAAAACTGACTGCTATATTAATATTAAAGCAGTCATGAAAATATAAGATGCTCTTTATAACAGCCAGAATTTTTTGTGCTGTAATTACCCAGGAACCAATTATAACATAGAAACAGAAGCCACTCCATAGCCAGGGTAACAGAAAAGCCCCTAGTGCAATAAAGCAAAAAAGGAAGGAAGGAAGCAAACAGTTGGAGAGCACAATAGGAAAGCAGCTATGAAGTACAGCAAGCAGAAGTTCCATTTTTTGAAAAAACAAAGTTAAATATTTCAGGGAGAGGCTGGTCAGTAAAGAAGCGGAGTCAGGGGCTTTTTTCTTCTACCTTGTACCCAGGAACTGATTTGGACAGTACAGAACGTTTGGAACCATCTTTTCTTGGAGTAGCACTTTTGTCTCTTGATTTTTGTCTTCCCTGAAAAGAATCCTCCTGGTTGTCATTGGCGCATTCACCTTCAGATACATTGCCAGACGAGTTATCCTATAACAAAAATCCCATAATTTTTTTTGGATAGAAAAACTAGTGTTTTCTAAGCTCCAAAGCAAACAAGTGCTGGTACCTTCCTTTCTACAGGAGCATGGGAGACACTTTGGTATGGCCTTTTTATTGTAACCTTTTATGACTATGTGTCTCACACAAAGAGTCTGACATCACAGCAATAGGGTTCTAATATTTTCTAAAGGATTCTGATGCAAGACCAAGGCTGGAGCAGCATTTATTCTTTGTTCTAAACTGTTTTAATTTAAGACTTCTCAGAACCAAACTGTCTATTTGCCAATATGTTGGATGCACAACATCTATCAAGTCTTTCACAGATGCAGGCCAGCAGAGCAGAAAAAATTAAACTGCCCTAGTCATGTTTAAAATATGCTAGCAAACGGCATGTAACAAAATAAGTGAAAATTTTTATGCCACCCTCATTTAATAATTTCACCAGGAACAACCTCAATAAGTATTCAACATGAGTGTATTTAAAAAAAAAACAAAAACAAAAAAACAGCACAAGTTGGTTTGTTTGTTTGGGGGGGGAGGGGGGAAGAGGAGGACACACCACTAACGTCTTTCAAGACATCGCAGCAAAAACCACAGTAAATACCCACCTCACTAACACTGTAGAAGAGGGAGTACCTTACAATTCCTTAGCAAGAAGGAGGGTAGGGAACATGAGGTAGCTCAGTGGTAGCTGTTGGGAAATGGGAGCCATTCTACTGTTTTGGAAGTGTGAAAATAGTCACCCCCAAAATCCCAGAGGAGAAGCAGAGCAAGAAACCAGCAAATCTCACCCACAAAGGTACTCAGCACAAAGGGAACAACTAGGTGCTCCAGAGAGAGAAGTTTTTTTCCACCTTCAACACACTGCCTCTTTCTGTGAAGGAACTTGGGGGCATGGTGGTGGAGAGAGATTTCCGCTGGTCACCATCTCTCCCATTAATAATTTAGCCACATGGGAACTGAAGAATTGAGAGAACCACCATCAAACCAGCTGCCCGGTCTCCAATTTCATCTGCTCCTTTTAAGTGCAGGCAAGAACTCTCTGGCTTCTGCATTCCCATCAGCTGGAGGGCATTGTGAAGAACCATGCATAAGAAGAAAATAGCATCTGCCAAGTCCCAGTTCCTTCTCATATTGCACTACTGGTGGAAAGGCATTAAGACTGGGAAAAGGAACAGGGCAGACAGCCCACAGTATTAAACAAAGACTGATGCTGAGCTTTTGGGGGGCAGGAGGTTAACAGAGTAAGGAGGAGCGATACAAACACATTTTGCAATTAATTTTAATATTTGTGAAATTCTTAAGAACTTTAAAGATTCAAAGGGGAAAAGCATAACATCAGCTACCTCTCCTTTTTCAGGCTACCATGTCAGCCACTTCATCCAGTTCTTTCTTTAGTTATTAAAGCTTTAATTGCAAATAGTTAAATAAAATTAACATTTACCTGGCAAAGTTCAATATTTTAGCTACTCAATATTTAAAGATTTCTATTTGTTAGGCCACTATTTAATGGATTCCAGATTTTATACTAGGGTTTCCTCATTTGGGTGTTATAAATATTGTGCTTATGGAAGCTGGTTGCCAGCATAGTAGGAACAAATACCAACTTAAGGCTCTCTCTACTGAACTTTCCAAATGGGTGAAACTTTCTTTTAACTTCCAATAAATGGTGTTTTAAAATGAATGAGTATGAACACACAGTTAATTTAGATAAAACAAAGGAGGAAGAATGATTGTTAGAGTTGAACTGCAAAGAAGAAAACTCTCTTTGCCTTTTACTATCTTTATGATGTAAAAGAATAACCTTAAGCTATTTTTCTGTCTTAAAGGAACTTCGCTCCCCCTATTTTAGATTAGAAATACCAGGCTCGCACTTACTTCTCTTTAATAAAAGACTTTGAGGACTGGAATAATGAAATCACATAAGTCTGTAACCCGAACTGCAACTCTCCCTCCCTACAACTGTTAGTATCCTCTCCCCTTCAACTGAGAGGAAAGAGTTGAGTGAAAAGCTGCAGTGTGGGTCAGAGATCTGTATAATCATATTATTCCGGTTCTCCAAAGATTCTTTAGCGAAGAAGAAAATAAAGGCCTGGCCCTGGTATTTTTAGTGTAAACCAGAAACAGGAAAACAGTTATAAAAAGTTAGGTAAAATTTCATAATTTAAAAAAAAGCATTAAAATGGTAAAACCTAAACTTTGCTTTATTTTGTTTTTGCCTCACAGTTCTCCTACAACCTAAACTCCCCATTAAGTCACTATTGAAACTAACTAAAGCGAAAGGGAGAAAAGAGAATCTCATCTTTTGTTAAAGATCACTTTTCAATTTATCTCACCGAATTGCCCTTGATTTTCCGTTTGTCATCACCTCGACTGTCTTCTGCATCATCTGAATCTCCATCGCTGTCCAATGCAGGTAGTTCTGGATCCAAAGGAGGTTCATAAAGGGCTGTGTTTAATGGCAAATAACGAAGTTCATCTGGGGAGTACCTAAAATCAAGAAATTATTATGTTTAATGCCATAGTACTTACACACTGCCTATCAACAAAATATAGAAATACTTAATTGTCAGTGAAAAATGTTTCAAAAGGCTGGATAAGCTCAAAGCTTTTTTTCCATAACTGCATACAAAATTAAAACAATTGTGTGCACAGTAATTCTGTACACAATTCTGAAAATCTTGGTCACCAATGCATCTCCTCCCCATGGTCAAAGAACTATTAGGATACATTTTTAAAAAACACTTCAGCTACTCAGTCCAGTAAACAGTACATATTCCCTCACATCTTAAGGATGAAGGCCTGATCCAAAGCCCAATGAAAAGTCTCTCCATTGATTTTAATGGACTTTGGATCAAGCTCTAAATCCTAGTGTTTGAGCAACCACCTAAATAGGTTTTCCAAGAGCCTGAGAGACATTCACACAGAGACAGACTATGAAGAATTAGTCATCATCACATGGAGCTGCCTGAAAAGGAGGTTTCAAAGGCTTCAATCCTGCAGTGGGGCTTGTTATTTAGGACCACTTTGTCACCGAGTTCCACTGAAGACAACAGGAATCTGCATGGCCAAAGAGATTATAGCTAACAGGAACTAATGCAGCCAGAGATCCTAGATGTATACATTAAAAGAACCACCAAGAGTTGGCTCAATACCTGGAAATAGATTTAACATGTTTCTTGGTTCAAGGTGCTCTGTTCCAGCTGCCAGACTCAGGGTAGGTTTAATTATTTTTAAACTAAATTAATACACCTCTTTCACTACAAATTAAGCACCGACTACTATTTTTCCCAGCTTGTTTCCTGGGATATACAGCATGTAGATGAACATAATATGAACAGCAGCTATGATATTTTTAAGTACCTTTTGTAGTACTCCTGGAATTGGCCTGGTATGAGAGCCACCGGATAAGGACTAACCTTTGTTCTCTCTGTAGGTAAGATTTTGTATTTTCCTTGAGGCACCTGGATAATCTGTATTGTTTAATACAAAACAAAGATCTCATTTTCCACACAAGCAACTTTTTTTTCCCCCCCATATGTTCAAATAAATATTTTTGAACTCAGCCTTTATTATACTGGAATATTTCACACATGCACTTTTGGTTGTATATTATATGTAGCATATTTTATAATTGTACTGTCAAAATAATATTCTATAAAAGACCTAAATAATAAAAGATTATTTAACAGAATAGACATCTAATCTACCTTATGCACTATGACTCTGTAATAAGTTAGAATAAAAAAATACACTTATTAAATTTACAATTACTCTTTTTTAAGCAGCTTTATGGCAAGTAAAACATAAGTTAGTTTTCATATTGGGCATCTTTAAAATGAAATTTTACCATAGCAGCATGGTAGTAGAAAATAGTGAGAACAAAGAAATCTAACTTAGGAAGCAAATTTGTGTACAAAAGCATCAGGTTAATATAATAAGCATATACAAAATAGACATTCACGGGATTTCCCCCTCCCCCTCCTTTTTAATATAAAAGATCGGACCAATGGTGTACTATCCTATCACTGACAGTGCCAATATCAGAGAAGTCTAAAACCTCCAAGTGGACTATTACACAATAATTTACCTAAGGGACAAGCTCCTGCTTAGCTACCTCTGGAAAGTGGTTGGCTTACATTCCTAAGCAAGACTTATAAGTATATTTCACCTGCCTAGTGGAACTATGGAAAATATATTTATTAACAAATGTCTAAACTTTTCCAGAATACTGCTTAAATTTTTGCTTCAATAATAATGTATATAATTTCCTGTCACAACATTTTAACAATCACTAATTATCATTTTTAAATGCATTACCTTTTAATTTCATTAGGCGTCCCCTCATTCCTGTATAATGAGAAATACTAACAAGGGCATCCTAATGACCTGACCTCCTTTATTCTATTTTATAGTTTACTACCACAACACTTATTTATCTCATTCCTAAACTAGATATCAGTAATAGTGCTTCCTCACATGGAAGTCTTTCCAGCTTGAGAAATCAATTAGTTAATGTAAAACTATATTAAAAGAAAATAAAGTGAATAAATAGCTCTATTCTACCATGTGGTAAAATAACTTTTTTAAATGCGTATGTTCAAATTTATCAAATTAATTCTAATCTTGTGATATGATAAAAAAAGATTACATTAGTAGGTTTTCAGAAGAGACACCAAAAAGACTGACATCTTTATAATAAACAAGGAGCTGCCTATCATCATTGATCAATAAATTTAAATCAACCTACATGTGTCTGTAAATCAAAATAGGCTCTTCTTTCTTCCATTCGTTCCCGGTTTAAATTGCTGTTAAACTCTGCAGCTTTCTTAGCAGCTTTTTTAATATATTCTGGGACTTTACTAGCTTCTACTTTTTGTGTGTTCTGCTGTTGCATTTGCTGAAATAAAAGTAATTGTATTAATTCACAAAAACTTGAAAAAAATATATTTTGCAAAAGGCACTAAATCCCTAAACTCAGTAGGTTATAGATCTGGTTCATTAAGATCAGAGGGATCACTTACAGAGTACTCTTTGTAATGATCTGTTATTCGCTGACGTTCTTTTTCTTGCAGTATTACGGAATACTCAGCATGTTTGGCAGGGTATTCTTTAATCATCAAATCAATCACTTCATCACTGCGCAAGGCTGTTAGACCTAGATTAGATAAAAAATACGAATAATGCACACTGCAAAACAAATTGCAAGTCATTTACTCTTTCAATCAGTGGTCTACTGTAAAATTTGACATAAAAACAGACAGCCTAACATATACAACACCTTTCTTAGAACCAAGAAATTATGCTGTAGCAATACTTTAAGAAAATTATAAAACAAAAACTTCCCATCCCTTAATTTTCAAAACATTTTTGGGGGGTTAGCTGTATGATTCTCATTAACTTTAATGGAAACTGTGTGTCTAAAACCGCCTGTTTTGCTTATAAAAGGGTAGGGGAAATCAGCCCAAAATATTAGGCCGCATCTGATATTCTGTTTATAATTCTGTCACATGCCAAATAAACCACTGACAAATCAAAAGATACAGTCTACAGTGAAACAGTGAGTCACTTTATAAAACAGTCAACTTTCTGTACCAAATGAGAGAGCAGAGTTACATGGATTTGTGATATCAAAGACAAGAGAATTGTGATAGGCATTAATCAATCAGTACATCAATCCAAGCTAATGTTAATTATAAAGGAAAGAAGAAAGTATTAAGGAATACTTAATAGCGAACAGCATGAAGGGATTCATTTTAATATGAATATGGTCAAGTACTTAGTTTAGTCTAATTCATATGACCTTGAACCTGAAAGCTGATCAACAAAGGCAGACCCATATACTGGCACAAAGCCCCAATGGGTCTTCATGCTAACACAAAGGTTCTCTTGATCAGTTTGGAGGAGCAGGGCCCTACATTAATAAATAAAATATCCTCATTAGCAAATGAAATCATTAGAACTGGTAAAAAAAATATAAAATGCAAAGAGTCTAGTAGTCTGTTGAAGGTTTCAAATTCAAAATGTTACCCATTCTTAAATTTACATTACATTTTAAAATGTAAAATAAATGTACTGTAATCAAAACCAATTTAAATCTCTAGTCAACAATTATTTGGTTCTGTTCTTTAAGATAGGAATCAAACAGTCTAGCCTAATCCAACTGCATCATTTTATTGTTCTGTCAATTTTTAAACGGTGTTTAAAAAAGAAAGCTGAAAATTCATTTTATTTTCTTACCTAAAGTACACTGAGTCTCTGTGATGACATTTAGTTCTCTGAGGTAGAGTTTCTCCTTGTGAGACAGATCTCGTCTCTCTAAATCTCCAAGAAAAGACAAAACAGCAGTAAAAACATGTAGTGTGTTATAAACTTCTCACCCATCATAAAAAAAGTTTCAAGTGGGCCAAAAACTAGTTTATAACTTCTTTTCCATGTGATGAAAAATGAAGTCTATACAAATAAAATGTCTATTTTAGGTAATATTTAGTTTAGCAGTAGTACAATCCAGGGGTAATAGTAGAAAGTCTAAAAAAATTACATTAGTAAGATATAAGGAATATTAGTTTAACATACACAGAATTATTCCAACAAACAAAAGTATTACAATGCCACTATACAAAATAAATTTTGCCCCAAGAAATTGCACTGAAAGCACACTGACAAGTAATAAAGGCAGAAAATATGTTAGTGAAGAGTGTTTTATGAATTTTAAGATAAGGATTATAGTAATTAATGGTGGAAAAGACAGACTGTCATTAATTCTCACATAAGGGAAGCAGAGATCTCTATGTTCTAACTTCCCTTTGGTATGGAAATTATACAATGCACTATTGTGCAAAAATTAGAAACTAAAACTGACCAATCTAATTTCACTATCCAAGTTGAGTAAAATTCAGAAAGTTATCAATAAGATAAATGCTCAAAAATAAATGAGGGCCAAGATTAACAAAAGTGATCTAAGCATCTCACCATCTAAAAAGAAAGCCCCTTTACAGCCTTTCAGTAATCATTAGTCACTTTTGAAATCTTTGGCCCAGATTTTCAGCTAATATAAGTTATTAGTAACAGAGATAGAAAAATGGGTAAGCTTGATTTTTATCTTGATTGTGTCCTCTTAACTGAAAGATTTGTGTTATATTCCAAAAGTTGTGAGTTGCCAGTTTCAGACTTTTGAATCGACAGATTTAAAAAAAAACAACAACAAAAAAAACCCCACAAGTTTTTGCAAGCTGGATACCTGGATATTTTCGTTTAAATGAGGTCACACCCAAGTATTCACTGACTTGCTCCTGAAGCATATAGTATTCTCCCGTTTCATCAGGTGGCCATTTGTATTCTATCAGATTTTCAGCGGGAAAGTAGCTAAAGCTAAACACAAAAATAGTGGGCTTGAAATGATAATAGTACCTTGTACTGAAACATATACATTGTGTAAAAAAGTTAGAATACTCAAAGTAAATCCTTAACAATGCCATGCTTTAGAACTTGATCTAATTCCCATTTAAGTCAGTACAAGATTCTCAGTCCCAGTCCCTTAGACTGTATCCTTTTCTTATCCCATTTTAAAAGTACACACATTCAATTATGTCACAAGTTCCAGAGGGGCAGCTGTGTTAGTCTGGTCCAACAAAAGAAACAAGGAGTCCTGTGGAGACTTTATAAGTGCCATAGGACTCCATATTTGTTTTATTCAATTATGTGTTTCATTTCGCTAGCATTTCACAAAACTAGTATTTATCAATGAATCATTGGATATCAAATCAAAGAGTATGTAATCCATAATAAGGTAAGAACAAGAAAACACTGGCATGAACATGCATTCATACTGACAGATATTTTAAAAGCTATACAATTATAAAATGTCAAAAAAAGTCAAATGTATAAGTAAGGTCGATCCTCAGGAAACTAAGTGCACTTCTGCATAATTTGAATTAAATAAAAGTGCCATTAAACCAGGCCTCGACAAATCCATGGCGACCAGTTTTAGTAGCCTGTTTCCTAGTTCCACTGCAGAAATGTAATGGAGAAGCGCCCTCTGGTGACCAAAATTAAAATTGCTGGCACCTAGCTATGAGCCAATTTTGTCCACCCCTGCATTAAACTTCATTAAAATGTTAGAACAAGGTTGCTCACATGTCACTTAATTCACCATGCCTCTGCACCACACAGGTCAGAGAAATATATGAGCAACATATAACCAGAGAAAGGAGAGAAGAACTAATGTTAAAACTTACGCAAAAACACAACAAAATAGAATTTAAAAAATAAAACAGTAGTAAAGTGACATTACCCAAGGTCTTGACTAGAAGTTTCACAACTTCGAGAACTGTCCCCTGAGCCCATACGTCGTCTTTTTGATGGCTGGCTGCCATCATTTGAATTTTCTTCCGTGTCATCCTGAAATAAACATGGAGAGCAAGCATTAGAAACAAAGTCAAGAAGTACAGCATGTACTCAATGTATTAGGTTATCACAACGTGAGACTCAGAAAGATGTAATAAACTAATAATTTTTGGGTAGTGAAAGATGGCTGTGACTACAACAAACTTGCTCCCTGGAAGTTCTGTGCTATTTCAAATGCTTTTTATGAACCTAATCACAGGCTGGCTTGCACAGTTCCTTATTCCCTGTACTGGCTACTCATGCTCAACAGCACAGAAGGAAAACCAGGTTCTACAAAGCTGCTACGTTCCCCCATTGTCATAGAGGTGGGCAGGATGGAGATGAGAAGTGGGCAGAGCCAAAGCTGTCACTCTGCCAGTGGTACTTTTCCCAATCAGATTTAGAGACCAGCAACAACATGCCTACAGCTGTAACAGTCTGCATCTCAGGCATACTGAGCCAGACAAAGATCCATCAGTTTACGCAAACCCTGAACCAGCGAAGACACAGACTCTCAAAGTTATTGTCTTACTCTTGAGCTGCTCCTTGCACTACCCTTTCTTAGGACTGATAGTTACAAATCAAGAAACATCAGTGACAAAGAGGATTTACACAGACATATTTAAAGTAACAAAAAAATATATTCTCTCAAATGAGAATATAGTTTACATAAAGCTTTAAATACAACACTACAAAAGAACTGCTTTTCATGAAGAAATAGGTAAAATAGGGAGAAAGAGTGGAGTTGAAATAAATACTCAGGGCAGAAATATATACTGAGGGCATCTTCAAAATGAGTTGTTACAAAAGTGAAGTTACTCTGCCACTGGTACCTTTCCCCAGTCAGATTTAAAGAGAGCCATGGCAAGAAAAGGGATGATATTTAGAATATGTGTTGCAATGAGATTTGCTGCATACTTAAGCCTCATACCTTAAAATGGTGTTAGGGGGAAGGAAAAATATACAAACAGTATTAAAGTTTTACTAAATGTGAAGGACCAACGAAATCATTGGATCTTATATTTGGGACTTCCACCGAATAAATCAACTATATCTAAAAGATGAATATTGTAATATTAATTTATTGAAATCCTGTATAGTTTGCTCTTCAGCCTGTAAACAGATGTAGGAACCACTGAGCATCAGTTATACACCATATTAGTAGCTGCAACTCTGTCACATTGTTAATCAGTAGAAGAAAACAAAAGCCTTCAATGGTTTTAATCTTGTTTAATAATATTTGTGAAATATTGTTGATGCAAGAATTAAGCTCTCAAAAACAGACAGGCTCAATTACACTTAGTATTTATTTATTAATTAATGACAAGTACAATTATATTGTGCTTATACTGATATGTAAAACGCCTCATATTAATATGTAAAACTCAAATATAACACTTTAAACATGGATTTAAGAGACAACAGCAATTCATAAACTAATTTTTCCTCTACTTTGGCTACATAACACTTCATGTCTAGCCTTTTCTCCCTTTCATTTGTGTGGATCTTTCATGCAGCAAAAAAGAAGAGAAAAAACATTTTTTTAAATTAGGAAAAATTTAGTAAGCAGATCTTGAGGTAGATGCAACTAAATCTATTTTTAAAACTTTTTTTTATTGATGCTGTCAAGATGATAGCATTCTTTTAAAAGAGCTGTAAAGTTTTCATGAAAGGAAACACATGGAAGTAGAAAAAATGGGGAGAGCACCACATCTTAAGGCATTATTGCAAAAACTATTTCTATGGAAAAGCAATATTATTTGGTCAAAATCCTGCATTGTTTGCTATTCAGCTTGTAAATGCCTATAGCAACCACTAAATATCAGCTATGTAGCTTCAGCACTAAAGTAAGTTGTAATGAAGGAGAGTACAGAGATGAGTCACCTAATATTAAGTACTAGGAGTATATAGACATGATACGCTGTCTACTTCTGAACAGTTTAGAAAAATGTTTTATCCTATCTCCACTTCAACCATACCATTTTCAATAATTGTTGAGAGTGTAGCAAGTGAGCCCAACACTGACAGCTGTAGTCTAACCAGTTTCTCTTTTTAGATCCACACTTTCTAACACTAGATTTGGCACTACCCAAAAAATGGTTGCTGGGCACCTTAAGAATAGTAAAGGGGAAAGAGATATTTATTCACCTCTCCATTTTCATTATTTTTATTCCCAAAATGATGTCAGCAGTTGCTATCTCACAAGCTTCTAGTTTGTGAGACTATGAGATGAAAGGATGCAGTGTGCTGCAGAGGACATGGCTCTGGGATGACAGTGAAAAGAACTGGGTTCCAGCCAAACATAAGGTCATACTTATTGGATGGGAGACTATCATGCGAAGCAGAAATTCTGAAAAAAGACTTTGGGATCACAGAGAAGAATAGCTGAATACGAGCTCACAGTAAAACAGTATGGCTAAAAGTACTAAACTGGAGAAAAGTCAGAGAAGAGCCATGATATGATTAAAAACTGGAAAACATGCCTCATAGTGTGAGACTCAAGGACCTAATTCTAGTTAGTTGATCAAAGAGAAGAGCTTACTTGCTCACTGTCTATAAGCACCTACATAGGGAAGAGAAATTTTATAAGAGAATTCTTTAATTTATGACAAAAAGGTGTAACAAAAGTGCAAAATTAACTGAAGATAATCAACCATCACCAAGAACTTTTAAACTGAGTGTTCCCCTTTTCAACCTGAGCAGCAAATCAAAATTTGGATCCCTAGGGGAGTTCCAAATAAGAGAAGAAATTTGTGATAAGTATTCATTTGATTCAGTTTTGTTTATTTATAAAGAATGTACAAAAATCCAGTATCTCTGAATCCAGAGGAAGTAAAAAAGAAAAAGGAAAAAAAAAACAGCTTTTTTTTTTTTTTTTTCTCACAGAACCAAAAGTACTCTTTTCAGCCTGCAACCCAAACCATTAACCTCTCCCCACTTTCTTCAGGGTCAGTCACCATGCTTTCAGCTGTACCTTCAGGCTCTCTGTCTTTTCCACTTAATTTCCCCATCTGTTCTGTCTTCCCACACACACATTCCTACCCACCAAAAGCTCCTGAGTGGATTCACACATTCTTTTTCTCTTACTTGGGGCTGTATGCTTAGTTATGTGACCTGAAGGGTGAATTTACATTTATCAATCTCAATAGGGTTTTAACTCAATTCAAAACAAATTTTCACCCAGCTCACAACACAAGATTTTTTTCCCAAAGGCAATGGTCTTGTTCTAGCACGGATATTGGACTTGAAATATAAATTAAGTCACAGAAATCCTATGACCTATGTTACACAAGAGATCCAAAGGAACCAGATGATCAAAAGGATCCTTTCTGGACTTAAAATATAGGAATCTATTTTCTGCTCTGCCATACACTTCCTATGTGACCACGGGCAAATCACTTACCTTCTCTGTACCTTTGTTTTCCCAGCTATATAAATGGGACAATGATCCTTTCCCCTCCTGTGTGCTGACTACCAGTGCTATGTATGATTAGCGATCCTTGCTACCATTTGCAAGCCTCCCTTTTCTAAGATACTTCAGACAGCGTTTGCTAAAGCCTCCCTGAATCTGAGGGAAGGGGCGAAGCAGGGAACCAGTGCCCACCACTGGAAAGCCCAGATGCTTTGGGAACACAACACTTATCCCTGGCTGCCGTTTTCGGCCCGGACCGTACAGGGCCAGCGCCAAAGCTCGGACCCGAGCAACTTTCCGGCCTGCTGTGCCCCAAGCAGCACCAGGAGTGTACCCCCCACCCCGCAGGCCTGCCCGGCCCCGCGGGCTGAGAGGAGCCCGCCCGAGGCTCAGGCCCAGCGAGGCCGCCCCGCCCGGGGAGGGGCACAGGCTGGAGGCGGGCGGGGGGAGGTAACAGCTGCCGACTTTCCCCGCCGGGGGGTCCCGCTGCCCGCGGTGGTGTCCCGGCCCCGCCCCTCTCACCTTCAGAGACTGGGCCCCGGGCGTGGCTGGGTCGCTGTCACAGACCCGCGGGGACAGAACCGCCGCCATGGCCGCCGCCTCCCGGGGCGAGGAGCCGCAGCAGCGCAACGTCCTCGCGTCACTCCCGCCTCCGCCGCCCCGCAGCGCCACCTGCCGGCCAGACCCCAACTAGGCGCGCGCCCGGCGCTGCCAGGCCGGGGTCTCCCTGGGACCCGCCTCCACGCCGGCCCGCTACCGCTGTTCTCCCAGCCCGCGCCTCCCCTCTGCCGCTTCTCCTCCCTCCACCAGCCCCCCACAGATCCAGCTCCCGGAGCGCACTGGTGTAGGGGAGCCCCTGTGGCTCCTTATGTTTTTTTTACCAGTCTCCACCATTAGCTTTGTTACCATAGCGAAGCGGTTTTCAAACTTTTTTTCCTCGGGACCCAGTTGAAAAGAATCATTTATGCCCGCTACCCAACAATTACATCTTCGAGCGATGCGTTCCAGTCTTTCGGTGGCAGCAGCAGGAGGCAATGCAGCCCCAGTACCTGAGGATCTGCAACCCAGTACTGGATTCCAGCCCATGAAAACCACTGCCATAAGGCCTCAGGACCTCTGCAGGTAAGGGGATGAACTGCACCAACAGGAGAAACTCTTCACTGAAGCACTGCACCGGTGCACCACTTAAAGTCTAGCTCTGCCCTAAGTATAAGGCTTCGTCTACACTACAAAGATAAATCAACCTTTGTTAGGCCTACTTACACCTACTGCAGTATGGTTGATAATCACACTATCCTCCTTAAGCTGGTGGTGCACATCCTCATCAGGAAGGCTTCTACCAACTTGAGAGGCTGGTTGGGGATCTGAGCGACTGGGCTCTGGGGACAGTTCCCTGGCAGGAGTTGTGGGAAGCCACCCTGAGCTTCTCATCCCGAAGTAGTGGGGTCCAGCTGCTCAGACTTCTCACCTCTTCTCTTTCCCCTTCCCCAAACACACGCTCCCCAGGATAGTCTTGTAAATTTCAGCTCTGCCATGAGATTGACAAGGCGGTGGTGCAAAGTTGCCCAAACTTCTCCCCTCCCAGAGTGGGGTCCAGATGCCTGGGGCTTCTAAGCTCTGCTCCGAGTGTGGAGCAGGGTCCAGCTACTCAGTTCTCCAAATAAGTGGGGGGACGGGGGTAACTGGGCTCTAGCCAACAGTCAATGTGACAAACAATGTCTATCTACACTGACAAACCGTCAGCTATCTACTGTCAAGTTTTTTGTGTGTGTTATGGCAAAGGAGAGTTTTAAGAAGGGATAGGAAGGTGGCTAATGATAGCTTTGCAGATGTTTATGAGACACAAGTTCCAAGTGTGGAGGAGGGGGCACTATGATTGACCATGGTGCAAGCAAAGAGTCACAGCATCAGATCACAAAACCCAGAGCTGGGAGCATGGCCCTGCCCTGTGCGACAGGAGCCATCTCTGCAGGGTGATTTCCAGTGCTTTTTTGTAAAATAAAAGGTGCCAGTACTCAGCCAGGGCCCTGGAACCGCCAATGGCAGCGGCAGGAGCTGGGGCCTCATTGCTGTGAAAAAAGATGCTGGTACTCAGTACCCCTGAGTACCACCGCAAAAAAAGCGCTGGTGATTTCTCTGGGTGCAACTGAACCCATAAATCCACAATCCTTGATTTGTGGTTTAAAACATCAACTACAATCTGACATTACCAAGCCATTAGGCATTTTAACAGAAAATTAAATATTTTGTATTATTTTGAAAACAAATGCTCTTTATTTTTTTCTGAATTGTTATATTTGAAAAATATCAATGAAATAATATCAGATTTGAGTCATTGTTAGGTTAAATATAGGAGCAGTTCTAATATTCTTTGTAAAGACTTCATAAATTTTGTCCTAGTCATAACGAAAGAGGGAGAGTTGTGATCAACTGCCAATTACATATCCATCTCCTAGGATTTCAGGATGTCACTGCATGAATTTTAAAGCTTTTCTGGCTTTGTTGTCATTAGGAGCCAGTCTCATGGAATGGAAAAAGTCATTGAATCCAGCATTATAATATATCAGCTTCCAGACTAAGGACTATAACACAGCTGATGGTTTCTAATTTTGGGGGCCATCCTGGTACCGGTGAAGTCAATGACAACACTTCCACTAACTTCAACAGGAGCAGGACTGGGACCTTATATGGAATGTTCCAAACTTAAGAATACCAATATAAGCGTTTAACAGACATAAGAAGTAACAGTTGGTTATAGTGGTGAAAACATATTTAATACAAGAAAAGCTTTTAAAAATAATGAATATTATAGTGGCTTCCCCCATTACTAGATCTCTGAAGATGCTTTTGCAGTGGATTTTTATGAATACAACTACAAATGAGAATAAATACAGTGTTACTTTTCTGTTGCAGAGTCATATCAAAGAGCAGTTTATGAACAGAACTGTCACTTGTAATTTGCTGGAAATCCATTCTTTACCAACTCATGTAAGTATTCTGCACCTTGCAAAACGTGTCCTTAACATCTGTCATGAATTCATAAACATAGCATTATGACAAATATATACAGTAAGCATATACTTTTTTTAAAAAAAGCATAGAAAAAGTGGAAAAATTAAATTTATATGCATTTCAATATAGCAATTGTTTTTTACTTAAAGGTTCTAAAATAACTATAGCTTCATGAAGATTTTTTAATAATACACAATATTGTGATGAATGTTGAAAGAGGTTGCTTTTCGAAAACTACTCATAATAACAAGCAATTATCAAAGCCAATGAAATAAAGGATTCTGTTTCACATTTAGCTGAAACCCAGTTGTCCCTTGCAACATCCCAGACCCCTCTGCTGGAAATCTATGAGGAAGAAAAGAACAAAATACTAATAAATTGATTAAAAGAGCACAAGTCTAAGGATATTTTTTTTCAGATTAGAACTTTACAATGAACATGTAGCATTATATAGATGCAGCTAGTTTGTTAAATAAATAAATAGTTAAATAAAATGCATATAAAATTGCAAATTACAAGGAGTTTGAACTTTTTATTATTTATTAAATGCACTTTATTTTCCTTTTAGAGAAAATCTACTTTGAGTTCTGAAAATCTGGAAGACAAAAACTATTATTTAATGATTTTCCTTATCATTTTTAACATACTTACTGAAACACACAGTGGGACTAAATCTATAACCAAGGGCTAACATAATTTTTCAGATCAGGTTCTCCAATGAGTGCCAGCAGAAATTGTTTGGTACTTGGCTATCAGACACCACATTCGTGCCCCCTCAAGTCCTCCCCCCAGGGCAGGAGTTCCAGCCCCACCCCTCACCTGCCCTGGAGAGGGGTTTTATACCTGCATGGGGAGGGGACGACATGAGGCTGAGGGGATGCAAATCTGCCCTGCACTTATCCAATATGTGGTAGCTGCTGGTCCCCTGTAGCAGCCCTGCAGCCTGGCTCCTGCAGCCTCATGACCACCACCACCACCCCCTGCCTGGGCATCACTTAGTGTCTCTCTTAAAGCAGCTCTGGATTGGGTATTAAATACCTTCCTCAGGCTTGAACATGGACAGGCCTCAGGGTTTACTCCAGGGGCATTGCTGGTGCTGAGCACAGGGGTCACGAGCCCAGAAGGTCCAAGCCAGTTCCGAGTCCTGAGCCAGCAACGCAGGAGCAAAGAGGTGCACCAGCTCTTTTAAGTCTCTTGCTCTGCAACATGTGGCTGAGGCACATGGTGTAGACCAGATGAGGAGGGAAAATAAATCCCCTCCTCTCAGGTAGGTGGCAGGGGGCAGCGGCTGCTCCAGGTCAGGGCCCACAGTGGCTAGCACCAACCCGGGTGGGAGGAGCTGGTCACAGTGGCTAGTGCAAACCTGGGGGTTGGGGAGGAAGGGGGCTGGTCACGGCATTTAGCCCCAGCCAGGGATCAGCAGGCCCAAAGGCAGGAGCTGGCCTAGGACCTGGAACTGGTGGGGCCAAAGGCAGGAGCGAGCCTGGGGCCACCAGGCGGTGGCAGCAGCAGGAGAGGCCAGGGTCCAGATCCAGTCTGGGAGCCAGGATCCAGCTTGGGGCAGTGGCCAGATCCAGCAGGGGCAGGGTGGGTGAACCTGGGGTTGTGCAGGGTACGCTGGTACACATGCGAGCCTTTGAGGTAAGTTTACAGTATGCTTTTTGAAAAGTTAGGTGCTCATGAGTACCTGAGTACCACTTATGTTATTCCTTGTCTATAATACTTACTCAGGCAAACCTCTGTGCCTTCTTCACATTGACCAGCAGTGTCCATCACACTTATTGGACACTACAGCACATATACCTCACCATGACTAACTAAGTATCTGAGCTCCCTCTAAATCCCTGGGAGCTCCAAGGGGTAGCTCACCCTAAAGCGATGCAGATCAAGACCATTTTGAATATAGTGGTATGCCCAAGAGGCACAATACAGCCCCAAACGTCTTAGTTTTGTGAAAATATTAAGAGTAAACTAATTTGTCTACTCACTTGTATTGCCTGACCAGTCTTTTGCACAATTAGGACTGTTACTACGTATTTATAGCGATCAAAGCCCATGTCCTTGATAGCTGTTAAGATTTCTTCTGAAATTGAAGTACACAAGGAGATACCAGTCTCACCATTATACTTGATTTTTTGAAGTCTTTGCTATCAAAAGATTTTTAAGAAAAGTTGTAATCTCCATCCTAACTGGCTTTGTATAAAACAAATCTTAGTTTTAGCTAAAAAGGAAATAAACTACAGGAAAGTTTGCACTCAATAAATGATGTCCCTGAATAACAAAAAGTTAATCATTTTTACTCTGAAGCACTTTTATCAATCAAAATTATTGAAATAATATTTCACTTTAAAACACTTCTAACAAATCTTTTAATTTTCTTTTTAATGAACAGAAGTATATATTTTTTTCCCTTTAGACTCAATTTCATGGAAAATAGCATATGAAGCAGCTGGCCTGCATATTCACAGCATGTCTCCCACATGACAAAGTCAATGGGTTTAATTCTTATTGTTCAAGGTAAATTGCACAATTTCCCTACTTTTTTGCCAACCGCAGACTGTCTCATTAGGTTCTCCAAAGCAGAGACCCTCGTTCAGTTTAACTTGACTTTCACCAGAGGGACTCCACTAAGAATACTTAGCTCTCATGTCATGAAATCTCAACCAAACTAATTAATGGAATAGAATTACAGAAATCCACCGTTTCCTGCTGTTTATTTTGTTTTGGATAGTTCTCTGACCCATTTTAATCTTTTAACAGAAAAGAGATACAATCCTGTAAGGAACTGAGAACCTTCACTTTTCACCTTCAATCAACATACACCTTTCAAAAGACATTGGGTACGTTAGGGTGGGTCTAGGCTAAAAAAAACAAGTTGACCTATTTTAAGTTGATTTACAGTCACTGCAGTAACTACTGCTCCTAGGCACTGGTGGGCTGTCCCTCCAGCTCTTATCTGTTCCCCACAGAGAGCCAGTCCCAGCTTCTCCTGTCCCCATTTCCCCCCGGTTTCTTGCCCCACTTCCTGCTGGGAATAAAAGCTGCTCAGCTCTCAGAGGGCTTTCTTGTTAATGGAGCAGTGAAATAGTAAGCCTCCACTAACACTGCATCCCTTACATCAGCTACACTGAGAATGCTTCGCCCTAAGATGACGTAAGCCCTACACCACGTTGAGGTGGTTTTATGCTGTCAGCATATTAGGGGAATTACATCAGTGGGAGGGTCATTTTGGTCTGTACACCTCCACTGTTCTGTCAACAAAAGCTGACTTTAGTCAACAAAACTCCCTAGTATAGACCAGCTGTCACAGTAAAGGGCCTGTGAGGAAGACATAGGTGTACAATGAGAGTGTTAGCATTATATTTACATATTAACCCTTCAATTCTGCAAAGATTTATGGATATGCTTAACTTTTTAGTAACTTTGAGTAGCCCTATGTCTGTCTTTGAGGGACTGGGGCCTAATATTTGCATTAAAATTAAATATTTCACATACAGACAATTTAAACAAAAATATTACTCTACCATTAGTATCTGTTGGGCTCTGTTTCTTACTAAATGAGCCTGGAATTTTCTATATGGCTCCATTCTGTACGTATTGGCATATTTTATTTTTGCGAAGCTAGCCTTCAATGCAAATATTTCACTTTTCCCAAATTCTGCAAAAGACTCATTGTCCATTGGTTCCATTCCGTGAACTTCATGGCTTGAACTTCTCATTCTTTCTTTTACAATCTGTGAATACTTTTTAAGCAAAAGAAAAAATAATGCTCAGTATCATGCTTTGGTATTTGACAGTTAAAAATGTTTTCTAGTGACACTTCAAAATGGCATTACTAGTGGGAAAGACCTGAATTTTGTTTGGGATCACTTTAGAAGACATCTGGGGAAAAAACCAAAATAAAAGGAAAAAACCAATTAGATGGCATATTGTTCACCCTTATGCTGCACTCAAGGCTATAGGAGTACTAACCACAGACTGTTTATTTGCAGTATTCATCTAGGAGGCCTGAACTACTGATTGTTTCTCTGCTCGGCCCTCAGACAGGAGGGCTGAGCCACAGATTGCTTATCTGCTTAGCACCTACCCAGGAAGACTGAACTACCATTTGCCTGGTGGCTCCGCTGTGGACCAGGATGCCTAATCAACCAACTGGTCTAAGAGCTGACTCCCTCCTGCTACTGCCAAAGAGGATGCTGTGCCTTGATACCCAAGGAACCCAACAGAACAGCTAGCACAACATGGAGATCCCAAGGCAAATACACATGCTTCACTGGGGAAAAAGCCAAACAATCCTCTTTGAAAATGTGGAAACTATTAGATTAGAAAAAACAGATCTGCCCTGGATTGGTGTATGAATTGTTGTGATTGTTGCTAAATGGCTTCTCCAGGAACCTAGAGAAGACTTGAGGATTTCAGATGTAACAGGTGTTTTAAAATATCCAGTATCCTAGCTACAACATAGGAGTGGACCCGACAGAAAGTCCATTTGGCTTCCACGTGGCTAGTGGATTGTTTTCTGCTGTTATGCAATACTTCATAAATAGCCCATGAGCAATTCTTATCTGTCTAATGTAGTCTCTCAAAGGCTATGCTGTGAGTTGCAACCCATCCAGATATGGCTGTAATAATTGTTTGTATAGTTGGGACAGAGGCAAAATCCATGAAGGTCAACAGAAAAGCTGTGAAGATACAAGAATCAGCCCTGTCTTGACTGTGCTTGAGATATCAGAACTATTTGGGCAAGGTCCTGTTTGAAAATAATCTGTGGAATGACAGGAATAGGGAGAAATATGTACATGAGGCTTGACTCCCATTGTAGGAGAAAAGCAGTAGTCAAAAAGCCTGGTCTGTAACCCACTTGAGAGTAAAGCTAATGACATTTCCTGTTATCTTTTTGTTTCAAATAAACTGACTCATTGCATATCCCAGGCATGAAAGATGGTTGAACATACCACAGAGCTTGACAAAATTGCCACCCAGCTTCAAATTAAGGTGCCTAGCTGGGACACCCCTCATCACCGAAAAACTATCACCGTCACTTTCAGCAGTAGTACAGAGCCCCCCGCTGCCGAAATGCTGCCAAATCTGTTGAATGCCACGACAGGTGCCAGAGGCTCTAGTTTTAGGTGCCAGAGGCTGCTCCATTGCTGCAGTTCCATGGCAGAGTTAGGTGCCACACTACAAGCCATGGTGCCCAGTATTTGTCGAGCCCTGGCATATCATGTGAAATCTTTTGTGTTTTTATGACCCTATTAAGACTTTGGAAATCTAGGAATCTCAGATTGCCCTTTGATTTGGGGATGGGCAACTAGTGTGAATAAAAATCCTATTCCCAAAAATGAAGGCGCTACAGCTCTCCAATGGACCAAGAGTCCAAAATTAATAAAAAGAGTCTAACTAGGACAAGGTGTGTGCAAGAGACAGGAAAAGAAAGAAATGGATAGATTATGGTTTCAAATTACAGCTGGGGAGGTCAAGGTTGGACATTAAGAAAAACTTTCTCACTAGGAGGGTGGTGAAGCATTGGAATGGGCTATCTAGGGAGGTGGTAGATTCTCCATCTTTGGAGATCTTTAAGGCTCGGTTAGACAAAACCCTGGCTGGGATGATTTAGGGGGAGTGGTCCTGCTTTTTAGCAGGGGGTTGGACTAGATGACCTCGTGAGACCTATGATTCTATCCCAGTTCCACAATACTTAGGCCCTCCCTTTATCCATAGTTATGGATTCCCAAGCACTGGAGAAATGGGATAACCTGTCTCGAAATGGGGGGGGGTCTATGGGGCAGAGAGGGGGGAGATCACTGACAATTGTATTGCTGTCCTCAAAGAGGAAGTCAAACAGACTCTTTTTCCATACTGAGGATGAGTTGTGTGAGAGTCTCACAGCAACAGTGCTCTGGAACTACTCAGGTGAAACCAGTCAGGACTCCAGTGCTTGCTGTCTGCCACACCCCGCCCCCCGGGTCTCCACACAACAGTGAAGCCACCTCCTGAATCTGGCCTTAGAGTGTTCAGCATCTCTGTTATGCCTGAACTCCCCCATGAGTCCCCCTGGATGGGTCTCTGGGGAGTTCCTACATGCTTCCAAAGGCCCATGCATCCTGCCTACCAGTCAAAAGCAATTCACAGCCAGCATGGAAATCAGAAGTTTGTTTATTCTCAGGATCACAGCATAGAAAGACTTTGCTAGCAGATTTATTAGAAGCTACAGCAACAACCAAATACGGAACCCATTCTCAGGCATTGCTCCTGTGTCCCCTTACGGGAAACTGCCTTTCCAGCAGCCAGCCCCTCCCCAGAGCTGTTTCCTCACTCCTCCCCAGTCCTTTGTCTCTTTCCTGGGCAAGATGTTTAACACTCTCGTCTCCATTTGCTGCATTTTGTTGCAGTTAGTTGATGCAGAGCGCCCTGGCTAGCCTGCGTATGTGTGGCTAGGGAAGGCCCATACACCCTCTAGTGGCCTCTGCAATGATCACAACACCTGGGTCCCAGCTCCGAAATACATTCAGAAAATATGGGAGAAAATGAGGCACACACAGCACTCAAGAGAAAACCAGAAGAGAATCTCCACTTAGTCACAAGTTATCTGTGCAGTATGAGTTAAATTATCTGCTTAGTTGAGATTTGCATGATTTCTTTGAAAAGTCTGTGTCGATACCTAAAAATGCTGTCTATAATGTACTTTCTGTTGCTGCTCACGTCCTGTAGTGGTATCTCCCAACAGTTAGCGTATGCTGCTAAGGTAGCTTCTGAGTCCTCACATGAACATAAGACCTCATTCATTTTGTCCAAAAAAAGAGACCAACCATCAAAAGGAAGGTCTTTGATGGTTTTAAAAAAAATATCCATAGCTATGCTCAGGATGCTCTCCTCAGTTACTGCAGAGGCAGGCCATCACTCTATAAGAAGCATCAGCTGTACCAAGAGCAAACGGAGAGAGGTCCTGGTCACTATGTGACCTTCTGGCAAAAAGCCTTAAATCCCTCCCTAGAATTTTCAGATAACTTTTCAGTAAACTTAGACATTGCATCCCAGCTTACAAAGTTATATTTAGGTAAAAGCACCAGCTGATTTGCTATGCACATTTAAAGAGAGGAGGTGGAGTACTGTTTTGTCCCAAATCAATCAAGTCTCCTGGGCTCTTTTCTTTGGGAGTTGACTGAAATAAATCAACCTTGTCATAATCTGTCATTGGAGCCATCACGACTACAGAGTTTGGTTCAGAATGAGAATAAAAACACTCAAGTCCTTGCATTTACCCATGCACATAGCTATAGGAGCTAAAGAAGCTGGTGTATGCTATAAGGCCTTTGCCAATTCTAGATGTGCCTTATTAATAGAGCTACCCTCTCAGGGGCAGAACCCTGGAGAATGTCCAAAAGCTTGTGATATTTTCCTTGCAAAAGGTCTGTGTGAGTGCTCAAAGATGCAACTATTCTTCTTAGAAGCTTCTCATACGTATAGTCATCTGGAACTGGAAAACTGTCTGGTAACATCGAACCATCAGATAATGAGAAAAGATTAAGAGGAGCAGATGAATCCTCCTTCATTAAACCCACTCCTCAAACAATGGTTCCTTTTGAAGCGCAGGCTGGTCAAAGAGAACAGTATTGCTGTAGCTCCAAAACAGGTGCCTCCAGAAACTTCATTATATTTGCTCTGGAGATCGCTCTCTATGTCTGGACCTGTGATCAACTCTGGACAAATGAGAACACCCAGGGATTCCAAAACAGCCACTGGGGAAGAGCACAGGGCATGCGGAATCAGCAGAATTTGGCCACGATGACCTGCCTCTGCTGTAATAAAAGCACTCCCTCTTTTGGAACTAATGTTCCCTTTCTGAAGGCAGTCTGGATCGTCTACTAGACCATCTGTACCTAGGAGAAGACTGTGAACTATTGCAAGATTCCAAGCCCCTCTGTGAGGAGTCACCAAAATAGTCGGTATGCATGGGGGATGCAAAGCCTGATGGGACTACTAGACAATCTGAATGATCTCACCCAATGTGAAGAAGACAACATTGGTACTTTGAAGTAGATATGGCAGTCAGCACAATACAGGTGTCACAAGGAGTTGATAGTAAAGTGTCTTGAGGCGCTGCTCAGAAAGATCCCATCTGGACTATCGTAGAAAGTGGAGTCAGTATAGTCATCTTTCTTGGTAATGGTTCTGAGATCATACTCAAGAGCAACCTGTGACCAGCAGACAAGGCCAGTCCATGAGCAGGAATGAGTCTGAAAGAAGCACCCACATTAAGAAAAGGAGGTGCAAGGGCCCAGCCTGCACACTGGCGAGCAGGAAGCAGCTGGGCTTGAAGTCATGTGCACTGACCCCATCCCAGGCCTGCTTCAGGCAGCTCAGGCTCACACATGCTATCAGTCTCCAACTAGTCACCGAAGCGGGAATGGGCATGTGCGCAATCAGACATAGCCCGGCCCCTCCGCCGGTACTAAGTGGCAGGTCGCCCATTGGCTCCCTCTTCTCTCCCCGCCCATGCTAATCGCAGCTCCGCATCGGCGCATGCGCAGTTGTCTTCACTCAACAAACGAGACCACGGGGCCTCAATCGCCACTTGCGCCCACGCCGGCGCGCAATTCGTCTCCCCTGCGCGGGGAGGGGAGCCTTTTCCCTGCCTTCACCCTAGCCCGCCACCACCCTACAGCAACCCGGCTTCCCACTCCGCGCCTGCGCACTGCCTGCTGCCGCTCACATTGTCTCTCTCGAACATGCTTAAGCGCCGCTCGCCCTTCGCCACCGGGAAGAGGTTGGGCTGTTTGTCCATGACTTCCCTCCTGACAGCGAAGCGCTCCGGCGCCTTGCCTCCACCCCCCCCAACGGCGACTGAAAAGTTCCAACTGCCAATTCAGCATCGCGCGCAGCCTCTCTGCTGACTCACTCGGCAGCTGACCAGAGTGAGGCTCCCCCCCGCCGCCGCCGCCGCCGCCGTTTCGGCCCCGTGCCCGTGACGTCACTAGGGCGGCGACCGCCGCAAAGCGCTGCGTCACTAGTTGTGGGACAGAAAGGAGACGCTGGGCTCCAGGAGAAGGGCGGAAACAGCTGAGGAGGTAATTGCTGCCAGTGTCTGCGGGTATCTGCGCGAGCCGGTGTGACGTGTCCGCCGAACGCCCCGACTCGCGGGGGAGGGAAGCTGCCTGATACATGGCGAAGCGTCCTTTCCCGTACGCGGGGCGCGACGAGGGGGTGGCTAACTTGCTTCGTTCCTCGCTTGCGCCGCCGGCCGCTGTCAGTCTCGCGGCCTCATCCCGGGATTGGATCCAGGCAGTAGCTCCGGTCCGCCCCGGGATAACGGCTTCTGCTTCCAGGAAACCTCCTCCTTGCTCCGCCCTGCGACTTCCCTCCTGCAGCCTCCCGCAAGCCCTGCGGCCTCCCCCATCCTCTCTACGGCCTTCCTCCACCACCCGGTTGCTGCCCCGCTCTGGTTATCCCTGCTCCTGCCCTGTGTGTGCTGCTGGGGTCCTTGAAGCGGCAATACTTAAAGCGGCAGCAATGTGGAGCCTCTTTCCCTGCGGGGCCATGGGCTAAGACCGCCTATGCCCATTGCTTTACCAGATATATCTTCACTGCTGTGATTTGCCCCTGAGTTAGCCTAGCCTGAGTGTGAACGTCACTGCACAGCTATCCCCAGGTTACTGTGTCCTCATTTTTCTGGATTTGCCTGTGTTTGAGCAATATATCCTATAGTTCTTTGTAATAAGGTGCTTTACCAATCAATTGTGAGAGAACTTGTCTGTCCTTCAGGGGGGTATTTACAGTAGCTATTGTCCCTGAAGTGCTGGTATGCCTGTCTAGTGTTTAGTATGAGTTTCGTGTTGCAGTTTGCTGGCTGGAAAAATACCTAAGGTCTGACAGAAAAATACTTAAAACCTAACATGCCCATTTAAGTCACTCTCACATATGCGGTGGGAACTTGCATTAATGTCATGAGCATCATTTGCTCTTGAGCTAAGGGATGCAGTTGCTGCCCCAGAACTTGAGGTTTGCCCCCCATGTTCTTCATACATCTATATGCTCCACTTGTTGGCCCTCCCCAGACTTTGCAGAGCATCATATCACATATAACTTCCATATGCTGTTCCTTTTCCCCCAATTTTTTTCTGAAATGATACCCCTCATTATAGTGCTTAATGGATTCTTGTTGGATCACCATATTGAACACAATTGTAAACACATACACTTCTAGGTTACAGTATCACTAAATAGTTACTTTATTGTTTTATACTCTTTTCTCCCACTCCCCCGGTAATAGGAAATACCTTTTTGTTTTGTGTTCCAGATGTCAATAGCTGACCCAGTCACCACTTGTCTTTCCCCTGCAGTGCATTATATGGTTTGCAAACTTGGATTTGAGATAGAAGACAGCCATTCTGTTAATAGTTTTGTGTCTGAAAATGGTGAAGTATGTTGGAGAACAATCACAGAGCATATGCATTATCTTGAATCAGGTCAGTGTTTTCTTTAGATCTATAGTGTGTTTGTGTCTGAAAGCAAAAACACAACAAAGCTCAAGGTAGACTTGCTATGGTTAAGACTTTGTATTAGTGCAGCAATACACAGATCATATTTAGATTGTGTTACAGAATTCCCCTTTTAAAAGAACTTTAAACTTTTATTTTGTTGAGGTGGGAGTGTCTAAATGCAAAACTTTGAAATAGTAAAAAAAACAGAATATATACTTTTAAAACCATCTTATCTTATCATGGCAGCTGCATGAAAAAATTAATTGGTACAGAGACAATATACTTTTAAAAATCACCTCTTTTGTGGATTTTCCCTTCCACTTGGATGGTTTTATTTTTCTTCATATCTTTCTTGCAAGAAATCTAAAACACTCTGACACCCTGCCCTTTGATTGTTGCTCCCCCATGTGCTGATTACTAGAACACCAGTGATACAGAGATAATGCTTCTCTCTAACACATTTTATAACACTTTAGCCATAATGGAAAATGAGCAACAAAGCGAACCTGCTTCATTTGACAAATATGCTGCGGCACAAATGCTGTTGCTTGCTTCCAGGGATGATAGACCTGAAAGAAGTTATGTTGTCTGCCTCAATAAAATTTAACAGTTATATATGTGAGTACAGCTTAGAGGGCACGCTATTTATTCCCCTTCTGTTGCTAATTTCATCCTACGGAGAAGAAGTGATGTAATGCTAAGAAAAATTATATGTATAGGGCCATATCCTCAGACTTTTGAAGTCAGTGGAGTAAAACCAACGTATATGAGCTGGGAATCTGTTCCATTATATCAGCAGGACCTGTAACAGGCAACCTGTACAGCTTTGTCACCACACTTCAATTCCATCCCAATACAGTTATCACTGCAGCCTTTGTTTGAGTGACTGCCAGTTATGCCAAGTCATATGGTGGTTTTTGATTGATTTTTTACATGTCATTTATTCACGATCTTCTTATCTCTATTAGAGATGGTAGGCAAATGCATTATAAAACACTGTTCTCCACAAAACATCTTTAATTTGTACACCATTTATTTTTGTAACAAGTAATTTGTGGAGCAACTTTATATAGTGTCATGTTACATACAACTTCTCTCTTCCAGGTCACTTGGCCACTTTATACTTGTGGATGAATATACGGACCTTCAAGAAATGATGGTTCTGTAGTTAAGGCATGATGCTGGGAGTTCTGGATTCTATTCCCATCTCTTTGTCCTTTATGAAATCACTTAGAACTAGGTTCTGCAAGCTCAGGCTCCCTTTCTACTTCTGCATTTTACAGGCATACAATGTTTAGATACTTAAGTAACTTAAATTCCAAAGGGGTAGCCGTGTTAGTCTATTGTAGAAAGACAACAGAGTCCTGTGGCTCTTTTAAAGACTAACAGATTTATTTATCGCATGAGCTTTCGTGGGAGAAAATCCCACTTCAGACGCTTTGAAGATAGGAAAGCTCAAGCGATAAATAAATCTGTTAGTCTTTAAAAGTGCCACAGGACTCTGTTGTCTTAAGTAACTTAGCCAGTGTTAAAAACAAAAACACAACTTTAAATTGCTTTTCTACCTGTAAAACATAAAGACCAACTATTAGAATATGACATTCATGAAATCTCCTTAGCATATATAGAAAAGAGAAAGAAGCAACTACATGTATTTCAGGTTGTTAGGTAAGACAAGTATCTGGAAGTATTGTTTTCTCATATGAATGAGTTCTTCCAACTTCCATTGGCACGGAGCTTTAAAAAAATCCCTCGAGCTTGCATATCTCAAATTTAAAAAAAGAGAGAGGAAAAAAAAAGAAAAGAGAAAGTTTTTACTTTTCCTTATTTAGGATAGGTATCTACTCTTGTCTTGTTTTCCACTGTAACCTTTCCTTCATTTTCCATCTACTACAAGTATCCTATTAGGCAGTGAACAATAATATATTAATCCTGACAGAACAATCTGTGTTGAGTGAGAGAGACTTTAGACTTCTAAAACATACAGCATGATGAGAGCAAGTTTCATTTTCCATAGGACTTCAGGCAGTGGACCTTTTGAACTTTGCTGCTCTGACCATCTTTCTGTTTTTCATTTTAAGATCAAAGTGTGGATTATATAAAAAGTGTGCAGCTGTTGGGACCTTTATGTGAATCTGTTCATTTGCATCTACAATCCCTGACCATGGAACAGTTTGACGTTCAGTACTCATTGTGGTTCCAGTGGACAAACTGTACGGAGGTACAAAAACTAATATTGGCAGTAAATATTTTAAATTATGCAGCTGCTTGAAGAGTTTGGGACCAAATTACCCAAAAGTAAATAGCAAAGCAAATTACCCTCTGTAGTCTTGTGTTCAGAATTTGAAACTAATTGGAGTTCTATGACAGAATAGGGTAAGAACTCTTCTAAAATATGTTCACTTACTGCTTTTGTTGATTTTATAACTACAATTTTTCCATGTTACTACAGTCAAAAATGAACTACATGTTTTTGGCCTGCACTGACAGATGGTTGTAGGACAGTCTTTGCTGTGAAGCTTAATATGTTTGTTTGCTTCTCTTTAATGGTCCTTCTTTTGTTGAATTGTTTTTCTGTGTCAGAATAAAAGAATGGGTACTGTGTGAACAGAAAGTTAAAAATGATTCTCTAGTCTAGATGATGATCTTGCCAACTTTTTCTGCATTCTGGTCTCATGGACAGAGATGTCTTTATATAGTTGCAGAAGAGTGAAAAAAAAATTGAGAAACACTTGGGAGACTTCATTTTAGCTAACTGTATTTTGTATGTGTTAGACAGCTTTCTTCTGTTTTTATGTTAGTTCATTGATACTGTGAAACAACTTTCCCCCTCTCCTCTGATCTCACAGCTACTTCTCGAAGTGTTTGCTGCACTGGAGAGCATGGAAGCTACAGGAATTGCACTTAGTTTAATGAAGCTAACATCGTGTCTGGAGCGAGCCTTGGGTAACGTAAGTGCAAACAATTTTGGTTTAGGAAACTCAGAAATGATCTTGTGCATCTTATGCAGTTGTACCTAGTATTCCATTGTATATATTACCAGCTAGGGCAACCTCTAAGATAAGGTCATATGCTGTCTTGAAATCGAGGTGGCATCTGATCATTTTAATTTCTGACCTAATTACAAGATTAGAAGAGATTGACTAATCTAATTAGTTTAGAATGTTAGAATGGTGAGTGAGAGAGAGAGAGAGAGAGACTTAACTCCCATTCCCACCTGAAACCTTTTTCTCTTTATGACCATTGGAGGCCTGAAAATAAAATCTTCATTAACAGGAAGCTTGTAGAGATGGTTGGTGGTGTGTTATGGGATTTACTAACTATATTTGACTCTCACAGCAGGTCTTTAGCAATATTCTAATTCATGAGCCTTGCTTAGTTTAGGCTTTTCTAGCATATGCTATTGGGTTATGAGCTTAAACTCACTGCTGAGGCCCCTTCCCGTGCTACACCTTTTTTTGTACCTTGCAGTCTTTCCACTGAACTTCTTGCCATGCCTCTTCCTCACCAAATTCTTGCTTCTTTGTAGAAATAATTTACCGTTTTAATTCCTGGTTAGTGTCTGTCTTATTCTTTTTAATACTGGAATTAAAGTGGCACTGGAGTCAGAGAAACTACTTATGTAAAATTCTGTGATTAGGTGACTTGATTCGTGATATGGTGACAAGTTGATCTGTCCTTTTTATCTCATGAACCTTCAAATTAGTTTGTTTTTCTTTAAATGTTTTAGTTGACGTGAGTATGGATGTAGAAATGAAATAGTTGTATACTTGAAACATTTAAACATATATCGGGTTATATCTGTCTTTATTTCACAATGTCATGCTTTGATTTTTAGGTATTTTTACTAATTGGTAAAGACTGTCCTTTCCTTTTAAGAGACTTACTTGCATCTCATGAACTGACTACAGTCTTTGGACAATCTGTGGTGAGTATACTGTTTTTTATGTCAGTTCATACTGTTTGTGAGGTGCATTGTCCTTTTATGACATGACTAGGGTTAAAGCAAACTATGACTTAGGTTGAACAAAAGTTTGTAAATATTGTAATGTGTATATAGTTGATATCCCTTTACCAATGTTACCTAGTTACAACAAATAGTAATGTGTGGGAGGGAATAGTACAAGAATGCTAAAATTTTAATCTTAAATGGAAATAAGTATATATGGTGATGCACATAAATGAGAACTCTTACTGTCTGTATAGTCTCCAACCAAAAATTGACATACATGAAAATTAGCATCAGACATTACAGAAATTTAAACATTTTAAGTCTATGGTTTCTAGAATGTGATGCAACAAATTATATTTACAGCTTCTGCTCAAAGAACTTGCACTTCTAAATATACATAATAGGAAAGAGGGACCTCAATTATTTGATACTGCTTCAGAGGGTTAGAGTATTTGTGTCTTTGTACAGCAGCTTAAGCCAATATACAAGGATGACTCTTTAATCTTTGGGTTTTGAAAGTGTATGCAGTCCAAATTTCACAAATAAACAAAATGAGCAGAATTTATGAGATGGCTTTTCGTTTTTGGACATGAACTTGGAAAATCCAGTCTGACTAAGGAAGTTCCAACTCTTGGGCCAAGTTCTGCTCTGTTACATTAGCATAAATGTATTGATTTATATGAGATTATTGGGGTTCTATTTCTTTAGAAGTAGAACAAAATTTGGTCCCGTTTGTTTTTTCTTCCAGCATAATTTGGAACTTTTGTTAGATAGACTGGCTGCTTCTATTTTACACACTTATTTTTTTATATACAAACTGAATAATGTATAAACAAAATAGGAAAAATATCTCTTTTTAGAGTGTGCGATGCATCATGAGTAAATTATGTTTGTGGCTTTTGTTGTAAACATGATCAATCAACTTGATGAGCTAATCTTATGAGGAACACTCCTTGAAGATGTTAATATCAGCTAAAATAATCTTTCAAATTTTATAGCAGGAGAATGCCTGACAAGAGTTAAAATATGTATTTCCTTACGCAGTAATTATTCTCTGTTCAAATTAGATGAATGTACTAAAAGTATTCATTGGATCTCCATATGGTCTAAATCTCCGTAACATTTTGTGGCATGGATTTGCTTCCCCTCAAGAAATTCCTGCAAAGTAAGTTAACAGTGAAGTGTTTCCAAATGTGTCTGTCTTGCTTGTTTAGGCTTAAGTGGTAGGGGAGCATTCAGCAGAACCAATAGCTCTCTCTTGAAATTAAAACCTGCTATATTTTCCGCCATTGTCTTCTGGGTGTTGGTTTTCTGAACACCAACAGCCTTTGTTCACCAATCTTTTTCCAACAGAGTATTTCAACCCTAAATGAAATTGAAGTGAACAGAATCTATATTTATGGCTATATGAGGAAGTGCTAAGCATGAGGGCAGGGCAGAGCACAAGGGAAAATCAGGACAGCACTTCACTATTCAGAACAGCAGCTTTGTAATGGCACTAGCATGAACATTGGTTTTCCCAGCTCTGTTCCAAATAATGTCTCAGTTGGCTAGTCGTTTCATTTTGTGTTTGGGTGAGTGGAGAATTTATTCAGGAGCCGTTTTTTCTTGGTGTTAAATTTTGAGTTTAAAATATTTAATTGTGCTGATAGGGAAGTCAGTGCTGTTTTGGGAAACCTGATGCTTGTGACTTAGAGAAGGTGATTTGAGCAGCAGTAGGAATAAGCAGGTGCAAATAGTACAGAAATGGGGCAAATAGAAAAGCCAACAGACGGAGCTAGTCAGTGAGTTTTCATAATTTTTATGTTTTCCTTCACCTAATCAAATGTTAGGTATTTGCACTCAGATGACTGGGAGAGAGGAAGGATTGGGACTGCTATTAAAAACTGCAATAAATCTCAAGGTCTTGTGCATGGAGATTTCTTCAGAATGTTCCTATGCCACAAACATCAGTTTTTTCTGGAACGTATATACAAGCTCTTGTCTAACATATTGCTGTCATGTGGTATTTCCCCTAGATATTGCTCTATGCTGCTTTTTTTAACTGCAGGATTGGGCCAGTTGTTAAAGAGATACCTACTGCAAACTGAAACCATTTTAGTACATCGACCTTACGTAGCCTTCACTAACTTAGAGGAGTTGGACATTTTCCCAGGCAAGTATTTAATTGTTAACAAGCTCTGACACCTGTATATTGGCTCCTGAATTCTTTGTAAGAGAGGAGAGGCATTTCAAGTAGAGACAGGGAGGTGTTAGTGCGGCTGTACAAGGCACTGGTGAGACCCCATCTGGAATACTGTGTGCAGTTCTGGTCCCCAATGTTTAAAAAGGATGAATTCAAATTGGAACAGGTGCAGAGAAGGGCTACAAGGGTGGTCTGTGGAGTGGAAAACCTGCCTTATGAGTGGAGACTCAAGAAGCTTGGCTTGTTTAGCTTAACCAAAAGAAGGCTGAGGGGGGATATGATTGCTCTCTATAAATACATCAGAGGGATTAACATCAGGGAGGGAGAGGAATTATTTGAGTACAGCACCAATGTGGACACCAGAACAAATGGTTATAAACTGTCCATCAAGAAATTTAGGCTTGAAATTAGACGCAGGTTTCTAACCATTAGAGGTGTAAAGTTCTGGAATAACCTTCCAAGGGGAGCTGTGGGGGCAAAAACCATAACTGCTTTCAAATCTGAGCTTGATAAATTTATGGAGGGGATGGTATGATTAGCCTATTTTGGAAATTGACTGATATTTGGCTACGTGTAGTGGATTTATAAGTGGCCTAAGAGGGGAGATTACGTGGGGTGGGTTCTGAGTTATTACAGAGAATTGTTTCTTGGATAACTGGCTGTTGAGACTTGCCCACGTGCTCAGGGTTTAACTGATCGCCATATTTGGGATCGGGAAGGAATTTTCCCCCAGGGCTGATTGGCCTGGGCTCTGGGGGTTTTTCGCCTTCCTCTGTAGCACAGGGCATGGTTCACCTACCGGTGAATTCTCTGTATCTTAAGTCCTTAAATCATGATTTAAGGAGGTAAATAACTCAGTCATAGGTTGGTGGCCTATTGCAGGAGTGGGTGGGTGAGGTCTTGAGGCCTGCATTTTGCAGGAGGTCAGACTAGATGATCGTACTGGTCCCTTCTGACCTTAAAGTCTATGAGTAAGCCCTGAATTTCTGTTGGAAACAATGGCTATTTCACAGTTTTAGGATAGAGCTCTTAATTAAGACATCTGTGTACACTGCTGTTAAATGAAGAAACTAAATTGAAAAAGTATTTTTAATATGCTTAATAGAATTTTGCCATTTTTCTTACATGGAAAAAGAATGTCATCCTAAATCTAAATTGGGCATTTAAGCCCATGAAGTTTAAGCTTTCTGATAGTATATACTTTAATATTTTGATAGTGAAAGTATAATCTGTGTAACAAAGGATCTCCCACTGTATCACTACGAGGTTTTAGCTCTTTCCAGAGTCAGTGTTTCACTCACCCATGTGGGCTTGAGATGGGCTTCATTCTACACCCAACTGGAAGTTCAGTCCTAAGGGAGGGTCAGCCATATTACTGCTGTTGCTGTACCCTGGTACTTCTGCCAGAGAAGAGCTTTTTTTTAATTATTTTTAATATAACATGGTTCTCTTGAAACATTGCTAATAGAGGCTGCCTGACAAGAATCTCTTGGGTTCCTGTCTATGCCCCTCCTCTGGGGGCATTTCCCACTCTGTGGGTGGCATCAGTATGCCCCAATGCTTTCATCTTAGTGGGTTATGGGCCCTTTTGTGCTGCATTGATCCACTTGCAGATGGATTCTCATTGTGCTGGTTGAACCAAGACCGGGTGTCTCAGATCAGAATCCAGCTCGACATTCAGGGTCTCCTGTATTGTTAAATTCTACAGCTGTTTCAGAATTTGCCTTTTTGCCACATCATTGTGCTTCAGAATCTAAGCTTTCTTTTAGAAAGGAAATTATTTCTATTCCTTATGGTGTTGAAAAAAGCTTCATAATATGAACCTGTTGCAAGGAAATGCAGTAAATGTCCAGGTTGCCTGACACAATAGCTTTGAGAAGTGTGAAATGAAGCATTTATTGTGACGAGTTGGCAACTCTGAAACCTAAAATGACAATCTGAGAAGCATAGAAAAATGAAAGTGTAGGGACAATATGAAATTGAATCAATATTAAACTATTATGAGGGTTACTGTAGTGACTCTTAATGAAATTAAATGAATAATAAGACCTACTCTCTCTAAACTTAATTGAAAGTGATGCAGAGCTTCCACTGTAGTGCGAGAAAACTCAGGTTGATATTGCTGTGTATACACTAGTCTTGCCCATGGTAGTAACTGCTTTTTAAAATTTGTGCTTTATTTTAGTCTATCATGTATAGCCTCTTACTGGCAATGCATCTTTTCACTCTTTTCATTGTCTGATCTTAAAAAATTATTTTAACTGTGCAGTTTTATTTAGTTGAAGTTTAAAAGTTTAATCAAATAGATAAATGACTGTTAACTCTCTAGTTACAGATTAAGCAAAAATTATTTGTATTTTTGAGTGAAGTACTGTAAAAAACTCCTCTTCAGTAAGTCTAATGCTCTAAATTTCAGCATGTATTGTTAATTTTAAAAAGCTGTTTTTGCTGATTTATAGATGTTAATCATGAAGCACTTTCCTTAACTGAAGAGTTAGCAAAGAGATCCAGTTTTGTATTAAAAGCAATGTTACCGTTTTGGGTTGCTGCACTAACAGCTTTCAGACAACACAGGTAACAGAACTGCAATATTGTATTTTCCTTCATCTTTTTCTTACTAATCTCAGAATGAATTTTATTTAGTTTGTGAGGCTTTATGAACCATTAATGGCATCTAAACATGTTAAATTAGCCAAATACAAGTGTATAGTTCATGGACCTGGCATTCAGTTTTGCTTTTATTTGAATTAAACCCTGTTTTCATTAGAATGAAGCATAAAGTCAAATTAAATATTACACTTTTTATGTGAACCCATCTGTATGAGAAAATTGCATACCTCTTCAACAGAAAAATGATAGCTAGAACTCTAAATTAGATTTTGAAGTCAACGTAAGAGTTTATATGATAGTCAGAATATTGAGGTCAAGAAACTGAGCATTACATTGTTTTTAAATTGAAACCTGCAAACTTGGCACATTTGCTTGTCTGTGTAATCATATGTTACGTTAATTTTGTCCTCCCTTCCCCCTCTCGATTACATGCCATACCAGCTTGTCACATCTTGTCTTGATTTAGATTATAAGATATTTTCTGAGCAGGGTTTATCATTTGTTGTATATTTGTACAGCACCCAGCACAATGGACCCTGATCTTCGTTACCTAAAGTACTACTGTAATAAAAATCTTAATACGTGGTAATGGGCAATCATTGTTTCTACATGTATTAGCATGTATATAAAGTAAAAACTAACATCTCATATGCATTCCTCTAATTTTGCAGGTATGCAGACTGTGTTATACTTCTACTCCCTCAGCTGGAAACCGGACTTAGATTACTCTTCACCACAGTCAATAAGTGTCCAAATAGATTGCTAACTGCTGAGGTAGGTTTTTATGACCGTGTCACCTTTATTACGAAATATTACTAATAAATTTAAAACCTGTCCTAAAATAGCTTAGTATTATATTGACAGAACCATTTTTTTAGTGAACTATATAGTTTGAGCTCTTTTACAGACCTCTGATACTCTAAACTTTTAGAGTGTCACATGGCAGCTCTTTTCCTGTTTACAAAAGTTTGAAAAATGTAATAGTATAGCATTGCCTCTCGAATGTAGTAGCCTATAGTGGAAAACTGCTTATGCTGTTTTTAACCTCTTTTCTTACCTTAAAGGGATAATTCCAATTTATAGCAATTTTGGTTTTTCACATGAATTAGTAAAGTAAAAATTCAAAATGTAAGTAGAGTTGGTATCCCTGTTTTTTGTTTCTGAAAATGGAATTACTACTATGGTTTGTTTGTTTGTTTTTTTTTTCTATTGTAGTCATCTTCTCTCTATACCACTTTTGATGAGGTAAGTAAGCCGCAAAATCTTTTGGAATATTTGAACACCTTTTTTTCTTTATGATAAAGTGCTCTGTAGATTTCAAGTTCAGAAAAAGATGGAACAATGCTTTTGTTCCCTTAAATATACTAAAATAAATTAAAGATATAAATATGTATCATCATACAAATGGACTATTAACTCTTTAAAGTTGTTGAGAAAAGATTTCAAACTTGAAATGGCAGAGACAGAGAAATAAGACTCATTACAGCATCTGTAAACTGCCTGGCAGCTCCTCAGCGTACACTTATATGTTTTCCTCCTGCTCCATTGTCGTCTTAGTAACCCCACTCTGAATTTCCCCCAGCTTATCAACATTTGTTCTTCATTGAAGTGCTCAAAAGCGTACACAGCATGCCAGATGTGATTGAACCAGTGATATATAAAGAAGGGATATTATCTCACCAGTCCTTGGGGCTTGGTACAAACAATACATTACAATCCTTAATGAAAGATCATGGCTAACATGAAATATTTGATATTGTTCTTCATTGTGACTCCATTATCATTTTTATCTATACATACTCCTTTGATCCAAGATTAGCTACATTGTTTCAAACTAAAAGTGTTTTTATGCATTAGAATTTTTTTTCTGTCCTTTTATTAACCCCATAAATAGTGATCTATTTCCAAAGCACAGTGACTGCTGTGCATAAAATCAGGAAAGTAGCTGTTTCCAAAAACTGCAAAAGAATGGAATATAGAATCCAAAGGTGAGGAATGGAACTGATTAGGATCCTTTACGTTATGTTTCAATAAAAATTAAAACCATAAAAAAGTATTTTGTATGTCTAAGCTACTTATTTACTAAGTAGGTGATAACTTAATTTAAATTTAATTTCTTGTAAACCACTTCTATTTTCTGTCACAAATAAAAACAAGATACACCCTTATATCATCATTGGGTCACCTATTTAAAGTGAATGCAAATGTACACACAAGCAAACAGCCTATTTCTTTTTCCAAAAGCTAAAATACTTTATCCCATATTGTTCATCACTGCTAAAATAATTAACTTTGGTGCTGGGGATTTGGTGGTAATTCCTTAATATTAGGGATGCTTACTACTATAGATGGTATTTTTTATTTAGTTTATAACTTTGGGTTTGCTCAACACTAAGTTGTCTTCACTTCAGTTTCAAATGATTTTTCCTTAGATGCTAGCAAAACAGTTGAATGACAAAGAACTCAATCAACTTCCTCTAATTCTCGGAGAGCCTACAATGGTAAGTGTATTGAGTGCTTTTTATTTAGCAGTACATTTATTATTGATAATGCTAAAAGTGTAATAGATCATTTAAACATAAGATCACCTCCCCATGAGTTACAGTCCAGTGCTTCCTGATCATACTTCAGTATGAAAGATGAAAAATAATAGTTGGCATATAAATATAAGATTAGCTCAAACAGCACAGAATTTTGAAGAGGAAGATGAAACCCAGCTTGAGAACATCAGTTTTTACAGGAAGCTTTCTTTGTTATCTGGCATCAAGAAACTCAAACTGCCAATGGGGAGTGCAGTGGTTGTTTTTTTTTTTTTTAAATTAGAAGGTGTCTAGTTGTTGTTAACATCTTGGTTTATTCCTTTTAACTGTTTATAATATTGCCATCCAGACTCTTAGTTCCATTCTATCCAGAGCAATAAAATATAGACTCAGGAGTCTTTGCATAAATGGAGTCATTGTCAACTCTTTCTGATGATTGTGGGTTGGTGTTATAGTTTTTATTTTGTTGCTTCCTCTCTCCTCAGACCTTTCTCACGATGTTTGAGTTGCCTTTTTTTAAAATAGGATGGTTTTAAGAAATGTTCCTTTTGCCCCTCTTAATTGCTGCATTTCATGTGGGTCTAAGTGCCTTTCTTGTCCCAAGAATTGCATTTTTAGTTGGGTTTCTGTAGAATTGCTCTATTTACTTTTGTCCGCACTTAATTCTACAGGAATTCCTTTGGGATTTCTTGAACCATCAAGAGGGTCCACGTGTAAGAGATCATTTAAGCCATGGAGAAATCAATTTAAATGAATTTTCAAGAGAAATAGCCAATCAGATACTTGCATTTTCGATTACACTTTTATGCAGATTTTTGGAAGAGGAGGAAGCCTCAGCTGTTAAGGTAGGGGCTACTGTTGTGCCAGTGGAGCAATGTCTAATTGTCTGGATGCCAGACGTGGTTTTAAAACCTTTATGGGCTTGCCCCTTTCTTAATTGTTTTTAACCCTCAGCACCTTTTTGTGGCAATAAGGTCTAAGCTTTAAGTATTTTCATAGTATTGCTCTGTTGCACTGTAATACTAAAAGGACACAGAAAAACTTCCCCAATATTACCCTTTGTGATTTTAACCTGTTTTGATTATTTTACACCTCCCTGTTAACACTTGTTTCTTTTGACTGTATTCACTGCTTACTTTTTATTTAAATTGTATATGTTTAATTTAAGACTATCATTTTATCCTCTCCACCTTGCAATTTATCTCCCTGATAGCTCAATTCTCAATTACCTCCAGTTTTTCAGTATCTAAAAGTGCTTACGCTCAAGTGTGGCTAAACCAATTATGGAGATATCTGACACTCAGTCTATTATTTGAGAGAATACCACTGTGAATATGAACTTGGTACAATAACGGAAATGTGGTTTTGCTCATACACTGTATTGTGAGTCATAGTCCAGTTGTATCATCTACCAACATATGTATTTCAACATTAATGGTCAACAAGCACATTCCTCCCAATTTCCTAATGATGTTTAGGATTACTTTCTCTAATTTCAGTGTATTAATGAAAACTCTATTGAGCAAAACCTCCATTTATTAGCTGTAGTTCATTTTACTAGATCTTTCAAGGTATAATATGTGCCATTCCAGCTTTTTTGCAACAGTTTTATTGATTTTATTATTTTTTGCTTTGTTTTCTTTAACACCTAATCTACTTGATCCTGTAATTTGACACATGTAATTGTACCTATATAACTAGTCTCTTTTGGAGTCAATTAGACTGTCACATGTCTAAAATAAGACATGTGTTTAAATTTTTTCAGGACCAGGATTTATTTAAAAAAAAAAAAAAAAGTACATGTTTTATTTATTTTTGTAAACCAGGAGCATACAGTTATCAAACCACTGATCAACTGTGCAAATTGCTACCGTTCTCGGTTTCATCCAATTGCTCGACTGAAGAAACAGGTATGTAGATTTGACAGGGATGGTAAACATTCCATACATCTTTAAAAATTTAACTTCTATATTTGCTTTGATTGTCCTGAACAACAATTAGGGAAGTTAAATCTTATCTACGCATTCAGTTTATTTCTTTTTGATTGAGATTCAAGTTAGATATTAAGGAAAAGCTTAAGGAAGGATTAAGCTTCCAAGAGAGGTTGTGGAATCCCTGTCATTGAAAGTTTTTAAGAACAGGTTAGGCAAACACTTGTCAGGCATGGCGTAGGCATCCCTGGCCATGCCTCAGTGTTGGGGACTGAACTGCCAACTTCGTCAGGTCCCTTCCAGATCTACATTTCTGTGTGTTCTACAGCTCCCAATTTATTAAGATTGCTTATTAATGCACTTCTCGTTGTGTTAGGGGCTCTGTTAAGCCTCCTCAGGCCACGTTGCAGTTTTGTTCCACCTTCATGTGTTCGCTGCCCCACTAATTTTAGAGTTTTATCTGCAAGTTTGTTAATAATTCAATATACATTAAAGAGGCAAATGATGTTAATAATTCAATATACATTAAAGAGGCAAATGACAAAGGTATGAAGGCAGCTACCTCTATCTAGAGAGACTTTTTTTTTCTTTTTGTTCATCAAAAAAGTTTCTGGAAACCATAGATGTACTGAATTAGGCTACAATTAGTAAGAGATGTCACTATTAATGAAAACCAACTGATGTTTCACCATAGTGACAGAAACTGCTCCCAGATTTCGGGGAGTAATCTACAGGTCACAGTTTGAAAACCACTGAACTGTTTGACAGTGTCTCTCTCTTTTTATTGAAGTGGATGTATATTTAATAGTGCCTTCATAACTTCTGAACTAATGACAAGATACAGTAATAGAGATTTTTAAAAAAATCTATAATTGGTTGGTATCTCATATGAGATATATCCTGTATTGAAGATTGGCTTTACTAAAGTGTATTTTGACTTCCTAGGTGCTAGAGTGCATGAAGAGCATTAGTTCATGGCCTGAGCTTCCTATAGTGCCTGAAGAGCAAATTCAAGAAATTACAGGGTATGCCTTATCTGTTTTATAAAAAAGAAAAAGAAAAAACGTATCTTGAAACCTTACAAGATCCTGTGTACTCCATAGCAAAAGGGACCTAATTCTGCAGCAGGACTTCCTGTATGTTACTGCAGCTTGGAATTCTCTAGCAGCTTCATTTAAATTAAAGATGGAGCTTTCTATTGAATTCAAACTTAAAATGAATAATACAGTTACTACAGTATCTCACATGCCTTGGGTAAATGAGCTAGTTCTCTGAGGTGTGTCCATTCATAGAGTTTTTAACTCCCGGTTACCAATGAATTTGAGATAGTTAAATCTTGAAGTGTGTACAGACTAACCTTTCCAAAACATTTATTGCAGGCTACAAATGTTTGCGGTTTTTCCTTAGGGATTCATACACAGTTCACAAGAGACTAATTCAGTGTGCTTAATTTATTAATATTAGATTCTATTATCATTTTGAAAAAGACATTCATGCTTTCCTATAGTAATTTGTTCTGAATCTGGGATTAAATTAACTTTCCTTAGAGGATTAGCCACCATATTTCAAAGATGAGCAACACTGTATATGAAAGAGTAAGGAAGTTGTGAGTACCTTTGTCTTCCTTAGAAAAGGTAGTAATGATGTTCATTTATAAAATATTTGCACAATGAAAATGCTAATCTTTATAAATTACCCTTGGCCTACAACAGAACTGAAGTCATGTTAGAAATAGGGGAAGGTAATATGAGTCAAAGCACCAGTGGTACAATTCTGGGAAGATAATTTTAGTAGTAGCTTTTTGGAGAAGACATTAAGGGGTAAAAATGAGATGTGGTGAAGCCAGGGAAATTTACAGTAATTTTGGATAATAGGTGGCAAACAATTTTAATGCTGAACAAAATTAGGAAAAAGTGGATTTTGTTATAGTGGTGACAAGTCTTAAGTAAATGGACATAAAATAAGCTTATGAGCCTTTGAAGTACTAAGCTTAGTGATAGAGGGGATGGTAGTGGCATGAGTTGAGGAATAAAGAACAGTTCTGTTTGAAGATATGGAGGGGACAGAAGACAGGGAACTAGAGGAGATGAAAGATAAGAATTCTGACTATGTACAGTATTTAGTACACTGCAAGATTTTGGAGAAGGAAGTAAGGAGATGGAATAATAGGCAGGCTGGTGAGACTAAGAGGAGGTTGCTTTTGAGATGGAAAATACAAAAAATTGCTTGTAAAATAGAAGGGTAAAGAGGCAAAGGATTACAGGGCACTAGTGGGCATTTGGATAAATTACTAGCACAAACCAGCTTTTACTTGAATTCACTGTGTTGAGATGTAAACTGTACAGACTTCTTTATTTCTGTGAAAGATTCTGAAAGTAATTTTTATCTTTGTTTTTAAGATTAGAAAGAAGTACCGAAATTAGTCCTTGTGTTTCTATGACTACAGAAATCCTCTCTCAGTTGCAACACCATTTACCCCAGAATTGCTACATTTTAGATGATCTAGTGAATAATCTTCTAACTGAGAAGTAAGTTTGAGTCTGCACCTGAATACAGTTGACTTCTGGAAATAAAAGGAATGTGGGACAGTAATGAGAGCTCACTGCACAAGTGTTTCTTCCCTCATCTGTGGAGCAGCATTGTTGAAGGAATATGTATCTGTGTAATACTGTTATTTTTCAGTCTAAAAGTCTTTAGGATTCAAAAGAGAACTGTCCCCAGAATCAAGGGGAGAGGTTCAGAATACTGTTAGAGTAATCTTATTGCTTTGGAGTACAACTTGAAAAAACAACCATGCTTGTATTTCAGAAGTGGGCAAGCAAAATGGTTACGGATGCACAAGAACTGTATTATAATAAAATCTGCTTTATGGTGCTGTATAATACTCTGCACTAGAGATTTTAGTCTTAGCATTGTGGCTTGCATGACACTTAAAAGTGGTGATCTGCCTCTACATAGTTCTCTATAAGCAAACATACATTTCCTGGGTCTTTGAAGTAGAAGCTGAGATTTGATGTATGTTCCTGATGTTTCTAGAGGTCTAAATATAGCTCGATTACTTCAATTGTTTCAGTTTTAAAATTTACATCTATTCACATTTTTTAAATCCCCACTTATGGGTTTGCAAAAGTCTTTCTTTATCACTCTGTGCTGGATTTGAACCAGTGACATATAGTCATTTCCTTGTGATGGCTCTTCAGTGACCTTGTTAATATGAACTCTTGGACTTAATCTGGTTCATAGAGAATGTGTGTTTAATTCAGTACAATCATCAACTGATGTGAATTGCATCCTTGCTGGCAGTCTTGAAAAAGCCAGTGATTGAAAGAATATATTTAAATATAAAACTGCTTTCCCTTCTCATCTGTATCAAGCTGGTGGGCAAGATGAAATGTTGAAGATGGCATTTCTGTTGCCTTTCCTCTACATAATTTATAGCCAGACTTTTGCTTTCCACTCCTGTTAATCTGTCCCTTTTCATAATTACTAAAATCCCTTTAATATCATTTAAGTATGAGGCTTTTTAATAGTGTTTGAGGTTTTTTACACTTCTGACCATTGTCTGGAATGGCAAAATATCTTGCTTGTTTGTTTTTAATAAGTTCTCCCCTAAAAACAAAGCATTTGAACATGGGAAAGAACAATCCATTGCACACATACAGAATGGGCAACGACTGCCTAGGAAGTAGTACTGCTGAAAAGGATCTGGGTGTCATAGTGGACCACAAGCTAAACATGAGTCAACAGTGTAACGCTGTTGCAAAAAAAGTAAACACCATTCTCGGATGTATTAACAGGAGTAGTGTAAGAAAGACATGAGAAGTAATTCTACTGCTCTACTCCACGCTGATTAGGCCTCAGCTGGCGTATTGTGTCCAATTCTGGACACCTCATTTCAGGAAAGATGTGGACAAATTGGAGAAATCCCAGAGAAGAGCAACATGAATGATTAGAGGTCTGGAAAACTTGACTTATGAGGGGAAATTGAAAGAGCTGGGTTTGTTCAGTCTGGAAAAGAGGAGACAGAGGGGACATAAGTTTTCAAGTACTAAAAGGTCATGAGGAGGAGGGAGAAATATTGTTCTCCTTACCCACTGATGATAGGACAAGAAGCAATGGACTTAAATTACAGTAAGGGAGGTTTAGGTTGGACATTAGGAAAAAATTCCTAACTGTCAGGGTGATTAACCACTGGCGTAAGTTACCTCAGCAGGTGGTGGAATCTCCATCATTGGAAGTTTTCAAGAGCAGGTTAGACAAACACCTGACAGGGATGGCTTAAGAGAGTTCTTGGTCCTGCCATGAGTGCAGAGGACTGGACTCAATGACCTCTCATGGTCCCTTCCAGTTTCTACGATTCTAAGGAGTGTGTCACAATTCTTTTTGGCCATACTTAAATTTAGCTGACTAGCGTATATAAAGATGACAACCCAACTTGGCATTTTAATATCCCTTAATGAAGCCTAATCTAGTCTGATATTGATTAAAACGGTGACTTTACTACTTGTATTTTGTAAAATATGAAGGCTAGTTCTTGGTGTAGTACTACTACTAACTTGCTTATGGTAGGTTTTTTTGGTGGATTTTCTCTTTTTGGATACAGTTCTGTTGTGAACTGAACTACAATTAGTGACAGATTTAAAACACAGACACATTTACTAGCGTATATTGTATGTTTTTGGCCAGTTTTGTGTATTGTGACATTGTTTCTCTACTGCTCTGGTTTGAAATATTTCTCATCCCATACTTCTAGTGGTGTGATATTACTTATAGTAACATGAGAGAGAGCACAAATCACTCATACTAAATAGATTCTTGTTTTGGTGAGTCATGAGGAGGCTTGAGAAAATCTGTTTCCAGGACATCTGGATTAGAATTTTTTTGAGCTACACTGGGATGATCAAATGGATGTGTTTCTAAATTCTGCTAATGACAACTGAAACAGGAATAAATATTTCTGTTTTTTATAGGCTGCTGATTAAATTCTGTAGTACGCATGTTTGTACCTTGTACTGCCCACGTTCTGTACTTGAAATATTGGTGGTGCTCCGTAAGATAAGCACACAGTGCCATCAAGTGTCAGATCAAGTTATTGCCAGCATTGAAATGAGATACGAACAGTGGATAAACAAGATTCTGCGTTCTCGCCAACGGCATAACTATGTACGAATGTTAAACAGGTTGGTTAAGTTTCTTCGCTTTTTTTGGTGGCAAAGGGATACTTACAAATAAATAAAAAGGTCATTTAAATGTTTAGGGTTCTTTTCTTTTTTAAATGTGCTCTCTTAGAGGAAACTAAGCACTGAAAAAAGAAGGGGGGGAGTAAAACTAGCCGTCTGTTAGGCCTTGTACACACTACAAAGTTATTGCGCGATAAAGCCCTTTAATGCGCAATAACAAACAGAGCGTACACACACAACTTACAGTTATTCCGCGTTAAGTCCCTTCTTTTTGCGCAAAATGTAAACCACCTAAACGAGCGTGGTTGCTGCTAACGCGGAATAGTTGTTGCGCGATTGCCAGTGTGTGTACGCTTATCGCGCAATGTGAATATAACGGAAATGGCCCACAATTCAAATTCCATCCCTTCTGCACTTCCGCCTGTACTCTATCGTCGTGACGTCATTTTTCCCGACCTCCTCCTCTGTCCCGCGAATTTTTGAATTCACCACTCTCCCTTCTGCCTCGCTGTTCGGTGCTGCTGCCTCTGTGTGCTTCGCTCGCAATGTCGTCGCGCCGCAGCAAACGAGCTCCAGCCTGGACAGCAGCAGAGGTGATGGACTTGATCGGCATCTGGGGAGAGTCCGCCGTGCAGTCACAGTTACGTGGCAGCCGGAGGAATTTTGACATTTTCGGTCAAATATCCAAAGCCATGACCGAAAAGGGGTACGAGCGAGACACCCTGCAGTGCCGGGCAAAGGTGAAGGAGCTGCGGATAACATTTCACAGAGCCAGAGAGGCTAACCGGCGCTCTGGCTCCGCGCCAGCAACGTGCAAGTACTATAAGGAGCTGGAGGCGATCCTGGGCGGCGATCCCACAACCACCCCGAACTGCACGGTAGACACCTCGGAGACTGCACCCCAAACAGAGAAGGAAGCAGAAGGCGACGAGGCAATTGTGGACGAGGAATCAGAAGAAGAAGACTACGAGGACGGAGAGAACGGAGCCACTGACCCGGGGAGCCAGGAGTTATTTTCCACCCAGCCAGAAACAAGCTCCACTGATTCCTTCTCCACGCCTACCCAGGAATCATCAGAAGGCAGCTCTGGTAAGTCCCGTTCGCAATGTCCTCTATTCTAGGTGCTACAGCTCAGCGTAGACATGGTTTTTTTGCAAGGGGTTTTTGTTTTCGGTGTCCTCAGTTCTGTTCCTTACAGAACTGTAAAGGTGTTACTAGCATTACTTAAAAAGGTCATCGATGTATGCCTCGATTTCCAAGTAGTCGTTCCCTTTCAACTCACTGAACGCGTCATCCAAATATTTCCAGAGTCTTCTCTTGAGATTACATGGTAGAGCATTCCTTTGCACTCCACCATTCAGGGACACTCTTCCTTTCAGACTCGCAAGCACTCCTGCGGGCAACATTGCTGCGCACAGTCCTGCAGCGTAAGGTCCCGGCTTGAAGTCGGCAACATGAAGGAGATGCATTCTCGCTTGCAGAGGCACTCTAAGCAGTGTGAGATCTGCCTCTATTTCAGCCATCTCGGGCACGGGATCAGAACTTGGTGTGGCAATAGTCAACTCTCCGTTGTACTAGCTCTGCAACCCGTACCAAGCTTTGGGAAATCTGTTACCGCCCCCCCATAGGTCCCCTCTTGTGTATTGAAGGAATGTGTGGGGAGAACAACATCATTTGCTCCTGACCGTGGCGAGAACAATAGCGGCATTCTACATTTTTCATATCTGAACAGGAATGACCTTCGGTGGACAGTCTACAGCTGCAGCTGAGCGTCTGAGGAGGATAAGGCGGAGGCCTCGCAGGAGCAAGGAAGACGTCTTCCAGGAGCTCATGCAGTTCCATGAGGCTTCTGCGAGGGAGACAAGGCAATGGAGGAGGCAGTGCAGGCAGGACAGGAGACAGAGCAGTGCGAGGAGAGAGCAGCAGAAGGATGCCCTGATAGGCATCATGCAGGAGCAGACCAACCTCCTCAAGACCATGGTCGGTCTGCTACAGGCTCGCACCCCCCATCATCAGCCTCATATGCCTTTCAGTGCATCCACGCCACATTCCCCCCCCAGACAGTTTTTAGACCACCATGGACATCCATGGTGTAACCCTAACAGAACCCCTCCCCCAACATATGTAGTTGAGTCCCGCACCTACACCCACCTTTAGTCCCTACTCCCCTCAAACCCGAGTTTTGATCAATGTTAATTAAATAAAGTTGAATCCTTGTTAAACTTAATCAGACTTTCTTTATTTGTTTCATTAATTTAACATTAACGGTTTTTGATTCAATGAATGTTTACAGGGGAAAAACACAAAATTTCTAAAGCTTAATTTTTAACAGTTGAAACATATAGGAAATGGTTAGTAACTATATTCAAAGGTACAATTTTAACCAACAGTACTAAAATGGGTTTTTAACGCATCCCTTATGCGAACTGCCCTTAGCTGCGCCCCCCGGATACCCCTCGTGTCTGGTTGCTGGTAGGCATTTTCCAGACGTTGTGCCTCAGTGGTCCAAGAGTTCCTGAATCTCTCCCCCCGGCTTTCACATATATTGTGAAGAACACAGCAAGCCGAAATAACTAATGGGATCCTGTCCTCGTGGAGATCTAGCCTGCCATACAGCGCTCTCCAGCGCGCTTTTAAACGGCCAAAGGCACACTCCACAACCATTCTGCATCTACTTAACCGGTAATTGAAACGCTCCTTGTCAGGATCCAACTTCCCGGTGTACGGCTTCATGAGCCATGGCATCAGTGGGTAGGCGGGGTCCCCAAGTATCACCACTGGCATCTCTACACCGCCCACAATTATTTTCTCGTCTGGAAAAAATGTGCCAGCATGTAGCCTTCTGAATAGTCCAGAGTTTCTAAAGATGCGTGCATCGTGCACCTTTCCAGACCAGCCAGCATTAATGTCCATAAAGCGACCACGGTGGTCCACCAGTGCCTGTAGAACCATCGAAAAGTATCCTTTCCTGTTGATGTATTCAGAGGCAAGGTGGTCGGGAGCGAGAATAGGGATGTGAGTCCCATCTATTGCACCCCCACAGTTCGGGAAGCCCAACTCATTAAATCCTGCGATGATCTCCCTCACGTTTCCCGGGGTCACCATCCTCCTGAGCAGAATACGGTTGATGGCTCTGCATACTTGTGACAGTGCCACTCCAACGGTCGAGCGTCCAACCCCAAACTGGTTTGCGACCGAGCGGTAGCAGTCTGGAGTCGCCAGTTTCCAAAGTGCGATAGCCACACGCTTCTCCACGGTCATGGCGGGTCTCATCCTCGTGTCCTTGCATCGAAGGGCAGGGGCAAGCTCCTGGCATAGCTCCATAAATGTGGCTTTCCGCATTCTAAAGTTCTGTTGCCACTGATCATCATCCCACAGCTGAAGGACGATTCGTTCCCACCAGTCTGTGCTCGTCTGCCGGGACCAAACACGGCGGTTCAGGCTGTGTTGCTGGTCCGCGAAACTGATCAGAATGTCCGTTTGGTTTTCAATGCTGTCATCATCCGAGACCGAGTCATCCGTGTCATGCTCCGAATCATAGCCAAAGGCAAACCGCAACAGAATCTGGGCTGTGTTCACAATGCTGAAGGCAGCATTCAAGATCACAGCTGAATCCATGTCGATTCTGAAAAGGCAGTGCCGAGAAGAAGGTTGCTTCAATTTGAAATTCGCGCTCGTTGCTATTGGCAACCGCTGGGTAGCGTCAGTAGCGGAATGCACCACGGGAGATGATACTGGGGACTCTGGGATACGTACCCACAATCCCCTTCGCTTTCCTGGAGGACTGCGCTCAGAAGGGGGGGGGCTTTGTTCCGTTAGAGCAAGCATAGTGTGTACGCGATCTCGCGCAACAACAGCCACGGGAGAATTAATGCGGAAGAGGATTATTGCGCGTTAAAAATGGTAGTGTGTACATAGCCTTAGAGAATGAGAGGTTGCCCCCATCTTATCACTGCTTCTCTCACCTTATGTATTAGGATGATGGCTTAGATGAGGAGTAATGGCTATTAGTCCATTAATATAACCCCCAGCCAGCAGGGTTGCTTGAGGTCTATGATTAAGCTTTAAAAATATGTGTGGGGTCAGGGAATCTAAAATTATTTTAAACAGCTTATTAGAATTCTAATTTGATATGGGATTACAAATGTTAAAATGCCTTAGTTATATGTTTGTTTGTTTTTGTGCATGTAAAATATAGTTATTGTATAGTCTCACTATAGGGCAACAATAAGATTGTTTTGTATGCCGTACCTATGTGTTTCCATTCCTTAACATATTTCGATTTATTTTATGGGAACTTCAAATTTTCTGGCTATTTAATACTACTTTTTGGAATAATTACATGATCTAAAAATGTCCATTAAAATAAATGATGTACTCTCACCGATAACTATAACTGTGACACATTTTTTCCTCTGGAAATTTTAAATATGTGGCTCTTGCTTGTAGATTGTTTTTAACTATGATCTTTGCCTCATGCTTCACTAATGAGTTTTCAGACTTTCTTCTTCCACTGTCCATGCCCGTTTTTGGTGGAACAGGAAATCTGAAGCACAGGCTTTTGTATTTAAAAAAAAAAAAAATCTCTATTACTGTTTTCTGTTTCTTTCTAGCATTAAATTTCTTTCTCCTGTATTACGCCTGATTTTAATGTTGATTATTCTGGAGCTAATCAACATCCATAGTGTTTGTGAGAAGAATCCTTGTGATTATCAGAAGTATCTAAAGTGAGTATTTAGTCCTTGCTTTATTAAAATAAGTGACCAATATAGACTCCTTTCACCCTCATTTGAACATCTTTTGGTTTGTAATAGGGGGTAGTCAGAAGGTGTCTTGTGGGCCAAAAATGGACTGTCGGAGGCTTTTCACCAGATCATGGTCATGCTAGGGTTCAGGGCAACATTTAGGAAGGCTGGAGGGTTACCTTCTCTTCTCCCCAAATTATGAATCAACACCAGGCGCTTGCTGGGACTTTATTTAGGGAGAGTGGGAGGATACCTATCAACTCTAAACCTGCCTGCACATGCCCAGTCACTCCTCTGCCTGCACTAGCCTCTCCCCCTCACTAACTGCCCCTGACTTTCGTGGTCTGGTCAAGAGCCTCTGGTGGTCTGGATTTGGCCATGGTCCACCTATTGACTATGCCTGCATCAGGCCCTGGATACATTGCACAAGTGTTTGTGTTCATTGAATTGGGGTATTTGCAATTTGAAAAATGTTTCTCTCGAATCCGGACCTTGACCATGAAATCCAGACTTTGACAAAAAAAAAAAATTGACTACCCATGTCTAGATGGCTTAATAGCATGTGGGACATCAGGTATCCTTGCAGTAATAGTTTGGGGAACCGGTGAAGGGCCCTCATACTGAAAAGCCTTGGTTTACATGTGATGCAGCTATTCAGTCTCAATTTTTATTAGCTTCCAATTAGCATGAGTAGGAGGATAGTCCCACATTCAAGCACAAAATTAATAATGCATAATCAGTGTTTCATTTAACATGTAATCAACTTCATTATTTCTACACTTCACTTTATTGGAGATCACAGACATTGTAAAGTTTTTGCCAAAGAAAGGACATTGTAGGAAAGAGCTCATCTATATAGTGTTATATTACTATATTTCCACAATATTGCTTTTTTTGCACCAGTATAAACTGCATTTGTGAAAACCATTTGTGTCTTTTTCTCTCCAGCTGCCCTTGCCATAGGAAAGGGAAAAGTGATGTAGCAAATACTATGTGAGGGTTGGGAGATTTTCAAATCAGGAAAAAGTAGCAGCCCCAAGTTCCGCATCTCAAGGTCTGGTCCGTCGTCTTTTTAAGAATGACTCTTTTTTTTTTTTTTTTTTCTTTTATTGTAGGTTTCTAAAGTCAGTCTTGCAGTATGCTGAGAACTTGGTGACATATACGAGCCCAGAGAAAAACAAATGGGATGAATCCATGGAGCTTACACACAAAGCTTTGTTAAAAATAAGGACTTTCAGTACGAGAAAGCTAACATTAATGCAGATTGCAACACAGACGAATTTGACTTGAAACCACTTGGTTTCTGTTGCATCTTAAAGCTTTTTTTAATGCCCCAAAACTTATTGAAGCCAAAATATTTAAAATAATTCTGCTTTTCTCTTTTTGAGTGCAGCTTCCACCAAAACGCTTTTGAAAGCAGAATTTAGCATTATTTAGTAAGAGTGATGCAGATTGGAGTTGGATAATTGTACTTCCTGCAAATGGAACATTTTATCAAGTACACAGTGAGACTCAGACTGAGCTCTCACCATCAACATGATTTGAAATGTATCTATTATTTAAATGTATTATGAGCATTAAAGCTTGTTGGCTTTTTGGATTTTTTTAAATATTTTTTTTTTACAGTGTACCTGAAAATGACCAGGAAGGTAACTGAAATAAAAGTATTGAGAAAAATACTGAATAGAAAAAAGCTTCCAGTGTGGTCAAATTAATACGTGGCAATTTCCATGTCCTCATGCTACCTGTTATATCTCATATACTCTTAAAATATCCCTGTAACAACACGTTATAACATTTTCTGAAATTCTTGATTGTTAGTATCAGGAAAAAAATGGGCAGACCTTGGTACCTGATTTCTTTTGCTGTAGGGTAAGAGCTGTGTCCAGCATTTGCAATTGTTTTCATGTGAAAACATGCTAACATATTTTTGTGTTCTCAGCAAAAAGTGTTAAGCAGAGTATTTTTACACTCACTGTTCTGATGGTACCTTTTTGGTTAATTTAATTTTTCACATTATCTTCTAGTCCCCAGTCTTTAATAAGTCATAGTTCCATAAGAAATTTGGTTTTGTACATTGCAAATCAGAATACATATACAAGTGTTCATCTTCAGCCTAAAAGTGATATTGTCCTTGTGTTGCATATCTCACTTTTATCTCTGTTTTTGAAAAGTTATGAAAATAAATTTCCCTTCTTCCCCCCAAAAAAGAAAAGGGGCTGCATCAATTCAGTAAACAGGCCATCTATTTATGAGCATCAATCCATATATTTTTCCTAAAGGACATAAAACAGAGATACATGTCTCTTGCTTAGGTCACTTCATATATTAAATTAGTGCTGTAAGAGGTCTATTATGAAAAAAGATTGACTTGTTTAGTTTGAGATTCACACCACAGATGTCCTTTCCTTTTGTATTCTAAAACTATAGGCTAGGTTATATAAAGGTCTTTGTCTGTCTGTCTGGTAACTCTCTACCATTAGTGTGTGTCATTCTGGTTGCACAGAATAAAGTAATTTTTCTTTCAAAATTTAATCAAAGGACATGTGGCTAACATTGAAGGTCTGAGTTGCATTTTTAGGGGTTATGTATCCTTTGAAAATCCCCATTGGAGAACTAATGGATCAGTTACCATTTTAGTTCCTGTGATCTTATACGCTGTTTGTCTTCAGAAGAGATGCAAGCTTTAGCAGACCTACTACATACAAATACACCTTGTCCTCAACCATACAGGTAACAGTATGTTTCTCAGGTGGTATTTATGATTTTACCTTTAAACGTTCACTTTTTGTTACCACATAGTCAAAAGGACATAGAAATTGGGAATGTTCCAAGGAAGGAAATAAAAACTAGATGCATAGGTGTTAAAAGCGGTGTTTAGACCTGGAGAGATAATACAGGTTAGAATTGTGGTCACTGGTGAGCACATGGGTCTCTGTGGTCAGGCAATGGCAAACTTCTCCACATTATGCTAGTTCAAGCCACTATTAGTCACTCCATTTCATTTTTAAATGTAAAAGGGTAGTTATTACCAGTATGAAAAAGCCACACTTCAAAGCTGTTCTTACCACTTGCATAACAAATCCCCCACAATACTTGTTTAACTTCCATTCTTGTAGGTTACCGCACTTAATGTGTTAACCTGTTTTAAACCTCTGATTCTTTGTGTGTTTGCAATGAGTAATCTTTACACTGTAATGTGGACTCATTTCATAATGTGATAGCTTCCTTTACTTGGTTTCTGGTGCTTCTTGATGATTTACTGAGCACATTTCCTCTGGTTTACTATTTTACATTTAGGGTCAAGCAGATACATCTGCAGCAAAATGAATTAATAAACTTATTTTAAAATGTCATAAATAGATCATTGTTGACATACTGCCTACAAAAATACACACAATTAGGTTGTACCTACAGAGTGCACATCTTGGCTGGAAGAACTGGCTATTCGGTGTATGCCTACTCCTCTGAAGTACTGAATGGGGTAAGCTGCAGCCTTCATTCTTCTAAGCGCTGGAGCATCTGGTAGGACCTCCTCTGCCATCTTCACCAGACAGACATTCTTGGAACTGACTTGGAAAAAGTAATTAATTCTGAATCAGCCATTCACTATTTCTTAGTCCGTTAGGTTCCATGAGTGACTGAGGGTTTTGCAGGGCTTAGAATGAGGAGCATGATGTACAAATAGCACATTTTTTTTCTTAGTCTAGTTTCCTGAAAGCACAAGTGCCTGATGTTCAGGCCGTTTGGGCTTTGAAGAACAGTGTAGTAATGTGTAGCATAAGCTCTCTCTCCTCTATCCACTCTTCTTTGGGATTTGTGTGTTTGGGCTTTGAGGTAAAAGAAAAAACTTTGTCTGACTATTTAGTACTGTCAAGAAACAGCAGCAGGCCCAAAGCACACTGGATGTTTTCAGCTGACTCTCAGTTGTCTGACTTTGTGTTTGTAACTAAATGATGTTTGGGGCTAGGCTTTCAAAACAGCTCAGCTTCCTTGTATATAAAGTTGCCATATTTTCAAAATTTTAGAGGCCACATTAGCTCACAAAATACATTCTCAAGCTTAAAGGTAGAAAGATTTATTTTGTTAGTCAGGAGTGAAAAGCTGTCCTGGAAGTTTGGAAATTGGGTAAAATTAGATATGCATGATATCTACTATCCTTTTTCATACAGCTGTGCATTTTGTTACAAGTTGGGTTGTTTTTCAAATTCCTGAGATTGCATAAAGTACATCAAAGAGTATTTTAATTGTAGAACCATGTTCTAATCCCCTGCTCTTTACAGCTGTGGAATTCCTCTGACTTTACCATCATATTTGTGTTGAACAAGTGTAACTGAGACATAGAGCTTGACCTGAAGAAGTGTTGTTTTTTGGTTGTTTTTTTTTTTTTTTTTCCAAAGCATCTTTCATAGGCTTAACTTGCTAGTTTCGCTAAGTGCTATTTCTCATGCAGTCCTTCTATAACTCTTATTGTAAAGGACCACTGGAAAAAAATATCCATCAGTGTGCCATGAGTTCCTTGTGTTGCCATGTGACATCAGGGATCCAGATATATAAGATTAGTAATATTTTGTATTACAGTAGTGTCAAAGGATCAACCACGAGTGGAACTCTGTTGTGCTAGGCACTGTACAAACAGAATTATGTACATTATGTACACTGTACAAACATAGACATCTGACGAAGTGGGATTTTCTCCCACAAAAGCTCATGCGATATCTAAATCTGTTAGTCTTTAAAAGTGCTACAGGACTCTGTTTTTGTGAAAAGTCAAACACTGAACTCCCATTGAAAGTCATCCTAGGCCACTACCTTCAAGAGGGGCAGAATAATCCTCCTCTCTCCCCTGGAGGAGGTTTCAGATAGTAAAATACTATATATTAAAACCAAACAAATCTCAGTGCTAATGTGGCTGCCAGTGACTGTTCAGTTTTTGTACGGGAAAAGAAGTTTAACACTTTGTGGATCAAATACTGAGGAAAAAAAAAGTGGTAGGGAGCATTCAGTTTGAGTCAAGCATTCATACCTTTTGTTCATATAAATAGTTTGAAATGGCTCTTGATATATATCAGGGGTTCTGAATCCCCGGCGCCCGGGCCACTGGCTGCAAACTCTGCTGCAGCCACCTACCTCCTCTCTGGTCCCGGCCAGGGCTGCAGGCAGGGCTGCGGGCTGGTGCAGCTGGGAGTATGCGGGGGTGGACAGGGGAGCGTGTGGGCCAACATGGAACAGCATGGCTGGGGAGCGTGCTTTCGGGGTAAGGAGAGGGTGCAGGCTGGCACTGCACGGCTGGAGTGGGAGGGGCGGGCCGGCACAGCTGTGGGGCATGCTGGCTGCAGCCGCAGGCAGCACGGCTTAACCGAGGGCCATGGGCTGGCACAACTGTGGCGGGGGAGCAGGAGCATGGGCTGTGCTGTTGCTAGGACCCACACGCCTGCCCACAACCTGGCCCTGTTCATGGGAATCCAGCGTCACTCCCTTTTTAAAAAAAAAAAAAAAAAAAATCTTTTTGGCTTGAGACCCACAAACAATTTTCATGACCCTGAATAGCCACTAGTCTATTCCATTAAAATTTTATTTAAATTTAATTGATTGATTTTTAATGTAAATTTAATTAAATAGAGTGGGTGGCCCTTCAGGGTTCTAAAAATTATATTTGTGGCCCTTGAACCAAAAAGATTGGTATATTGTCATTCAACTATTATATTAACATTAAAGGCTCCCTGTCATAGATCAGGATCACACTATGCTAGGCACTATACAAACATTTAACAAAAAAACTGTCCCTGCAGGGATTTATATCTGAACAACTACTTGCTGTTCATTATTCGCAATTTGACATTAATTTGTTTCTCTCCAGTCTTAGGAGAAGGGAGGAGGGGGAGAGACTATAGTGTGACTTCAAAGCATCTGACGAAGTGGGATTTTCCCTCAAGAAAGCTCATGAGATAAATTTGTTAGTCTTTAAAAGTGCCACAGGACTCCTTGTTTGTTTTATTAGCAACCTATAATTCTACCAACTCTATCTTAAATATTCTCTGACTGAATTTTAAAGGAATCTGCTGTTCACTACAACAAACAGCTGGAGGCAGCATTTGTTAACTGAAATAATATTGCATCCTAAGAGCTTTCTCAGCTGCTTCCTGTGAATGGTAGTAAAGAAACTGAGTTCTCCTAAAACCAGGGCTGGATCATCACAGGAGCTTTAGGGCTACAACCCCAGACCCTAGGTAAAAAGGGGGCCCTGTTGCCCCACATAGACCTAGCCTCGCTCAGGCTGGCACAGCACTGGCCAGGCCTGTGGGGCACTGGGAGAGGTCTAGCTAGGGCTGGGGGGCTAGGGTACTGGGGCTGGAAGCTGCAGTTTGCTGCGCTACCACTCCACCCCCAAGCTGGCTAGTTTGCCCCAGTGGGTGGGGCAGGGCAGTATGTTGCAGCTGTGCTGTGGGGGTGGGGTTGAGGGAGCATGTGGGGCGATGATCATGGGCCAGGAGCATTGTTTAGGATGCCACGCTGAACCATTACAGCTTAGGCTGGCCTGGCCAATCTTCCAGGGGCTCCGGTGTGGCAGGCCAACAGCGATCCTGGCCTTGGAGTGCCAGCACTGTTGGAGGCCACCCCACATATCAGTCAGCCCCAGCCTTGGATGAGCTGGGACAGACCAGCCAGCATTGTGGACTGTGGGCCCATCACTCCCACCCAGGGCCAACCACTGCCTCACCCAGTGGCGGGGTGCCACTGTGGGGCAGGGAGGGGGGGCACAAGAGTGAGCAGCCCCAGACCCTTAGGCGCCTTAATCCGGCCTTGCTTAAAACCCCAGTAGCATTAGTATCTACTACATATGAATGTCAGGCATTGTGATCATCAATTCTGATGAAATTTTGTTTTTCTTCCATCTTCACATTTCTAAATAACCTTAAGTCTTGTCTATAAGGATGAATCACAAATAACATTTTAGTTATCAGCTACTTGCATCAGCTCACAACTGCGCACTCAGAATTTATTAAATTTGCCAAAACTTAAGATTTTCAGAGAAAAACAAAATACATTTTCAAGAGTGGGCTCAATTATCAGCTTTGCAGTTCAGGCTCATTTGGGATAGGATCAAAAAACTGCATTATATGTAGGTGACACTAGAATAAAGAAAGGACCCAGTTTATCCTTTCTTAGTCAGAGTTACACCCTAAGCAAAATTAAGCCTTTATTCTCAAAAAGCTCAATAAAATCTTTGTTCTAGTAAATGTTACTTTTTTTTTTTTAAACCACCAAAGAATCTGTTTGGTGTGAAAATTGTGCTCTGACATTTCAGCCTTGTTGCTATGAGTAGTGATTTTTCAACCTGTTAATAAGAACTGAAATGTGCTTTACTATATGTCACCCGGTTAAAAAGGACTCATTGTGTGGCCTTTGAAACCCATGGCCATAGTAGCACAGAGGTTGCAGTTAAAAAGCAGGTATCACGGCTTGCAGCTGCAGGAAGCAATCTCTTCACACTGTGGTACAAACCCTTTTCAGATGCATTGGGACCTTCTGTCTCTACCAGGAAACATTCTTGTCTTAACTTGTTTCAGTGTACCTATTCTCTATATGGTGTCAGTCCATTTTTTTAAATGAATCATAGAACGCATGCTGGCGCAGATACTTTGCCTGAGATAAGATATCATAGCTCCGTCAGCTGCAATGAGGCCCTGACAATTTACAGTAGCTGAGTATCTGCCTAACTCTTTAGATTTCCTTTACAGTGGAGTGGTTCTCATATGTGCTGCCTTTTCACTTTATATGATTCATTCCCTCAGTAGTCTAGAAATAGTAATCAAGCAAACAGAACAACTAATAGTGGCTTACATGGCTTGTTTGTTGATGGGCAATACTTTTATAGTTTCATACAAAACATCAAATTCTTCCTTTTTAAAATGTTTTTTTTCCCACTCTAAGCAAAACTCCACCTTTTGCAGGACCACGCTTTGAAGAGGCCTTACACTGAGTTGAGAGATCTCTTTTTGAAACAGCAGAGGTAAATAAAATTCAGTTATCAAACAGAATTAATTTTGGCATACAGACTTCCAAATGCATCTAGACTGGAATGAAAAATGCAGCAGAACCTCTGAGTTATGAACACCTTGGGAATGGAGGTTATTCATAACTGCTAAATGTTCATAACTCTGAACAAAATATTATAGTTCTTTCAAAAGTGTACAACTGAACATTGACTTAATACAGCTTTGAAAATTTACTTGCTTTTAACCATTTTAATTTAAATGAAACAAACACAAAGTTTCTTTACCTTGTCAAATCTTTTTTCAACTTTCCCTTTTTTAGTTTATGTTTAACACAATACTGAACTGTGTTTTTGGATTTTGGGGGGAGAGAGGTTGGGGGTATGTTTCTGTCTGCCTCTGCTGCTGCCTGATTGCCTACTTCCAGTTCCAAATGGGGGGGGTGTGGTTGACCAGGCAGTACGTAAATGAACAAACAAGGAGTACTTTGGCACTTTTAAAGACTAACAAATTTGTTTATCGCATTAGCTTTCATGGGAGAAAATCCCACTTCGTCAGATGCTTTGAGGTGAGGTCAAATCACCTGTTGTAATCAGAAAAAATGAGAAAAAAAATCCATAATCCCAGTTTAATCATGAGGCAATGGAGTTGAATTTAAACAGGAACTAAGGATTTTTTTTCTCATTACAACAGGCGATTTGACCTCACTTTACCCTATATGTTAATCCCCAGTGTTTGAATCCCAACATCTATTTTGATTTGCTATTACAGTCTGACCTGATCCAGTGTCATATTTCCCTGCATTTAATTTCCCCCCACTCTGTAAGTTCCCCATCTTCAAAGCATCTGACGAAGTGAGATTTTCTCCCATGAAAGCTCATGCGATAAATAAATTTGTTAGCCTTTAAAAGTGTCACAGGACTCTTTGTTTGTTTTGCTGAACTAGACTAACCCAGCTACCCCTTTGGAACGATATAAGTGAAGTGTTTGTAACTCTGAGTTTCTACTGTACCATTAATCGGTCAGGCCTGGAGATTTCCTGAAGAGCTCCCCTGTCTCCATGACTTCAATCAATAGGTCTATACATGATAGTAAATGTTGGCGGGATGAGACTGCAGGTGTTGATTCTGGAGGCAAGAAGCTACAGGTATGTAGGCAACTGCAACCACGTGTTGCCTTTCACAGGACATCCATAGTTTGTGGAATTCTTCACTGAAACCCTCCTCTCTTCCACTCCCATGTACCTGCATCTCACAGTTCACTACAAGAGAGCATTAGAGAACCAACCAATACCAGTTTGTTTTCCATGTTTTCTTTTTTATCTATGTAAGGGATTAGTCTTCAGTCACACATTTTCAGTGCCAGTGTGAGGCTGACCATTAAATCTTTTCCCATACACTGATCCCGTTCACAACCCTGCAAAATTGAAGTGCGGGAATGGTTATTTATTAACCTTTCCTTGTAGCTACAGGAAGTAAATGTACTGTAAACGTCTTATAGTGAACAGACAGTTGTTATAATTTGGCATTAAGTGAAACGTAAGACAGTGGAGCAACAAAGCCACTCTAAAACCTCAAAGATGCAATCGGACTAATTATGTAAAATTAAATGTAACCTTCGGGTGGGCTAAATTCATTTAATTGCCCCTCTCCAGTGTCCCACAGAAATCAATCCCAACCCCTATGGGGAAAGCAGCTGGAGACCCAGGATCCAGTCTGTATAGGACTCACGGCGAAGCTTGCTCAGAGCTACACTCACACATTAAAATACTACTAAAAACAAACATAACAATGAACTTTATTAACTACTAACTAAATGAACCTTATCCTAAGAAAACAAACTACAATTAACCAAGAACAATCCCTTGCATGAAAGATACCCAAGAGTCCCAAAGTCTGTGTGGAGTTCACCCAACTCTCAGCTACAGTCTCTGTTCCAGTGTAGAAGCTTGAGTGGCAAGAAATAGCTGTCCTCTTCTTTCTTTGCTGGGATCTGCTGTAGCATTCCATGCAGGCTTTCTCTTCTCCTCTGCAACCAGCCCTCAGTCCCATATGCATGTCTGCAAGGTCTGTCGCAAATGACTCCTTTACATGGAGAAAACATCTTGTTCACTCCTGGCTCAGCTCCTCTCCAGAACACTGAGCACATGGTCTCCCCTCAAGGCAGCTCCTGCCTGCTGTCTGCTCAGGCTGCTGCTCTCCAGTCATCTGACTGACAACATCACATCACACCAGCAGGGTACACTGTGGAGCATGCTCAAATTGCTACCACTCCCTGCTTCTGGAAGTTTCCAGTTGTGGGTCGCTAATCTGCCCAACAACAGTAACCCACCCTCAGCAGGTCTCTCAGAGATAGCCTTTTCAGGCATATGGGTTACATAAACACCAAATTTGTTCAGAAAAAATTAGTGGTAGTATTTATTTAAATGCAGTTTTCTTTTATGCAATCCAATGATCACTAAATATATATGTTTTTTCTAGTCCTTTTTGCATCTGTAACAAATGCCTGAAAATTAATAAAATATAACCTATAATCAGCATTAAGGAATCAATGGAAGTTAGAAGCCTAAATATCTCTGTGGATATAGGGCCACATGTTTTAATACAAGTCCCATTAAAAACCAAAGAGACTTTTGCAACCCAGTCACTCATCATTTCCAAAAATACCATCCAAAGTATATTCTAAGATAGAGTGCAACAGAAACACTTTCAGTATGGGATAGAAGAAATATGCCTTTTCTAGAACATACAGAACTGGTCTGGAGATTTCCTGTTCTCTTACTATGACAACTTCAGTGCTGTTAAAGTTCCCTAAAACCAGGATTAATGGTTGTTCCTCCTTATCTCTGCATTATAAGATGTATCTCTGTACTAGAAAGAAGTTTAGCATTATCTTGTAAGAACAGCCCATCCTTGCACCATAGTTCTAGCCTACAAGTCCTTCACAGTGAGAGAGAGAGAGAGGATACTCTTTCTGCTGAAAATATGAAGGTCATTTCCTCTTCGCAGAAGAGGCAGTCATGCAAAATGTTTTGACTGTTGCAAAGAAGAAGAAGAAAGAAGCTCCTGGAAGTGGTGAGGGAAAGAGACAGGAGAGAAAGGCAAAATAAATCTAGCTCCCCTCCCAAAACATCATGACTTTCTCAACTGGTAATGTCCTGTGAGTCAGCTGTTACTCCTCTTTATGATTTTCTTGATGACTAGGGACCTGGATCAGGACTGGAGAGAAAGTCCCTCTACCTCACAGCCTCATGGATCATTAAAAGGAGGCAACCCTTGCACTTTTTTAAAAATATATTTTTGCCTCTGGGATGGGAGGCAGAGGGACAATGGAATCATCAATCCTGGGGATTACATTTGGTCTCTAATTTATGGTGTTCCATGTGTCATTTTAATGGGTGTGCTAATGCTATAGTCAGGAATATCTATTCCTTTAAAAAATGAATCTGATAATAAATCTGTCTCTGGGGAGGCAGTGATAGAACAACTATAAAACTGATGACTATCAAATTGATAGCATTTCTGTGTCCTCCTGAGTCTTCTGCTGTAAAAGCAGACAGGGTGTTTTCTGGTTAAGAGTAATGGCCTATATATGCTATGCAATGGCAGATGTGCTCCAGCACCTGCGCTCTGGATCCAAGATTTACAGGGCTGCTGCACAATTATCTTCTAGTTTGGTGTTAGTTTCCATTTAGATTAATCAATGGTTGTGTGACATGTGGAATCACATTGTGAGCTTTAAAGCTTTGCCACCCAACATTATTTATTTATTTTAAAATCATGATTAGAACTAGAAATACTGGCCAATTTAACCTGATTTGGATTTCTTTGGGGGGGGGGGGGGTTGAAGGCTCCAATCTCCTTTGTCATTTACATGTGTACAAAGCACCTTATTTTCTTAATGCTCCCTGTATCGAGTATATTAGATAGCATGGAAAGTGATAAACTAGAGAAAACGACACACCCTTAACTAGAACTGAGCTACAGTTCTAAAGAAAGAGAGATGTTGGCTATCTCAGGAGAGAAGCAAGAATTAAATGGGCATTGAGACTGAACTTTTATCACGCATTACTTGCATTACAGTAGTAGTGCCTAGAAGCCCCAAATGAGAATACAAATAATAATCTGATCTGAATGGAAGATCAGAGGCCACTGTACAAGGCACTGTATAAACAGATCGAGAGACAGTCAACTCTTTGGGGAATGAACTATCTAAACAAAGGGTAGAGGGAGAGGAAATGAACTGGCTTGTCCAATGTCACAGGCAAGCTCCTGGGATGGCCAGGAATAGAGCTGAGGTCTTTTAGCTCTAGGTCGAGTGACCTGTCTGCCACCCTTCACCCCCTCAGCTTGTCCCTTCAGAACAGCACTGGAGCACACCGATGGTGCAGCTTCCCGAGTGTTTTATGGCCTGTAGTCAGCCTCATGCTAGCATTAAATTACAAGAGAAAAGCTAAATACCTAGAAAGTGAACTACTGAAAATGAACAATGGAACAGCCAAAAATGAGCCAACACCTGAAAGAACAGAGGAATGGCTCTTCTGGGTCAGACCAATGGTCCATCTAGCCCAGTATCCTGTCTTTTGACAGTGGCCTGTGTGGCTATGTCTACACTTGAAAATTTAGGTTGACTTTAGCTAAGTCGACATAGTGAGTCTACACCTAAATTTTAAGTCGACTTTGGGGGAACTTACAAAGTCTACCTAGAGCGTCCACACTGGATGCCTAGGTCGACTTCTAGGGGCTAGAGGGATCTAGGGCAGGTCCATGTGGGCAGGGGGGCACCCCTTGCCCAGTGCCAGGGGGCTCAGCCTTTGCCCCATTGTACATAGGTACAATGGGGCAAAGGTGGTCAGGGACCCTGGCAGGGCAAAGGGGCAGGGTGGGCAGGGCTCTGCCCTGCCCTGTGGGGGGGTATGCCAGGCTCGCCCTGTTCACCCCCCCACGGCAGGGAGGGCAGTGGTGCAGTCCTGGGGTAGCCTAAGTCAACTTAGGGCTACCCCACGTCTACACTGTATTAAGTCGACTTGAAAAAGCCCGAAGTTGAATTAAATTGAGGTTTTATAAAGTCGACTTAATTTTCATTAAGTCGACTTTATTTTCCTTAAATCAATTTAAGCAACTTGTTAAGTCGACTTAAGGAAACTGTAGTGTAGACGCAGGGTAAATTAAGTCGATTTAAGCAAGCTTAAGTCGACTTAATTTACAAGTGTAAACGCACCCTGTGAGATGCTGCAGAGGGACTAAACAGAACAAAACAATTACTGAGTGACACATCTCCTGTTGTGCAGTCCTGATTTAGGAGCTGGAGATTTAGGGAAACCCAAAGCACGGAGTTGTGTCCCTGACCATCTTGGCTGACAGCCATTGATGGATCTATCCTCCATGAACTCACCTAATTCTTTTTTTAACCCAATCATGCTTTTGACATTTGCCACATCTTCTGGGAATGAGTTCCAAAGATTGATTGTGCACTGTGTGAAATAGTACTTTCTTTTGTTTGTTTCAAACCTGCTTCTTATTAATTTAATCTAGTCACCCCAGTGCTTGTGTTAGGTGAAGGGGTAAATAATACTTCACAGTTTAAATATACGAGGGATAGCAGAGGTGAAAAACCAAATGGTTTGTAGTTGGTTTTGGCTTCCATGATTATGAATAATGGCAAAACAACAAAAATTAATAATTATGACTCACTGACTTGTCAGTAGGATTTGATGGACTGCTTCCTACATAAGAACAAAGATGTTTTATGGAAAAACGAGGCAGCAGTCTCCTCTCAGTAATATTATTTCCTTGAGTAATGAACAGTAACTTTCACATGTACTGTGCTAAAAATGAAGGAACTTTGGTGGTATACTGTCCTATAGATACCTAGGACTATTTAATCTTCTTCCATGCAAAAGATAAGTTCCCCATCTTCAAAGCATCTGACAAAATGGGATTTTCTCCCATGAAAGCTCATGCGATAAATAAATTTGTTAGTCTTCAAAAGTGCCACAGGAGTACTTGCTTGTTTTGGTGAAAAAATAGGTATATATAGCACTTGAGAGTCATGGACAATGTTAAATGTTGCTTCTTGGAGGGAGCCTGTAAGAAACAAAGATCATGGCCTCCTGCATCGTTGCCAAGGATCTGCAAGGAATCCTGCCCCAGCCTGTGGATATTGGGGGCATCCACTCAGAGGACTTGGCCCTTCATGCCACTCCTTGGGTGCATCTACACTGGCACCTTAGGTCGACTTAAGGACACTTAAGTCGACCTACAGAACTCTGCATCCACACTGGATGCTTGTTAAGTCAACTTAAGCGCTTCCTTAAGTTGACTTAATAACATCACCTCTGAAGGTCAATTTAAGGCTTAAAACGACCCTATTAAGCAAACTTAAGGCGACTTAAAACCAGTGTAGATGGGTATGTCTACACTACAGGCTCTGTTAAGTCGACTCAACAAGGTCAAGTTAAGTCAACTTTAACTGTAGATGCTCTGTTAAGTTGACTTAAGAAGGTCAACTTTAAGTCGACTTAAAGTCGACCTTGTTAAGTCAACTTAACAGAGTCGTCTTAACTTAACAAGTGTAGACATAGCCAAGCTTGAGCCCTACTTTCTCAAAATGGCATGCTGACTTGGGCTGCCATTAGCTCTCTCTCATGTGACTAAATGCACCCTCATCCATGAAAGGGCCAAAAGTAGAGAGAATGAGTTCATACAAAATGAACAAATGTTGACTTCATGAGAAATTCTGCTTGTTTTGCATGGGGATGGTACTCCAAATAGTAGCCTTACCTTCTAACTCTGTCCTTTCCTGATTAGCTACTGTCCCCTGAAATCTATGGCTCCCTAACTGTTTAATGCTTGCATGGAAGACCATTCATGGATTTGGTGGGAGGGACATGATATCTCCTAGGCCTATGTGATTCCCATTGCATCCTTTGCACCCAGTTCTGGCTTGGAGTTGTGCTGTTTTAATGTTCTCTGTTAAGAGCTGATGTAAGGAGCTTATGATGGGATATACAAACCCTACACTGTACCCAAAGGGCGTAAAAGGCAATACTGGGCTAGGTAGCTCTGCACTTACAGGGCAATGGGAAAAGCAAGTTAAAAGAAACTCAGAAGCCCAGATGGGAGGTGATGGACAGGTTGCAGGAAAGAGGAATCCCTTTCCAGGAAGCCAGACACAAGGTGGAGCCTGAGAGGGGACCACAGAGTGGGTAATGCCCTCAGGCAATGCCTCCTCCAACCAGCACTCACTCTGAGAACCAGCAGGTCTTGTGGGGCCTGCTTATTTGGAACTTTGTTCGTGAAGCTATTGACCGTTTTGACTATAGAAGCTGTGCCCCAAACTGAAGGAGCGCACAGACAGGAAGTAGCCCAGGGTGGCAGACTTAGATTCAGTGGAAGGAAACCTGCTAGTGTTACTTCCCATAGCACTCTGGCGAAAACCTGGTTGTGAGGGCCTGGTTCTTGCTATCATGCCCCACTTGAGGGCAAAGGCCCTAACATTCCTGGCCTGGGATCAGGAACCAGACACTGCTACCATCCCCCTCTGACAGAGAGACAAAGGATTTGAGGTCAAGTGTACAACCAGTAGGCCACCCGTCTTCCGAGCCCTGAATGGACAATGAGGCTTATCTACTTCTGATCTGCACCAATGCCCCGAGAGTCAGTTGGGGTGTGTGTGTGTGTTTGCCCTACCCTGTCCTGCGCTGACACCCAGCGCTCCATCCCATTCCTTCAGTGGAATGTTTGAATAAGAAACAATAACACGCTCTCAGACATGGCGGTAGTAAAGATTTACAAGGACAGCAGGTGTGCCTGCCTGAAAGATAAACTATTCCCCCTGCAACCATAAGATAAATGATCCAAATCTTGTGATTTAGTTAATGTTTCTCTCTTTAGCCTGCTGTGTACACAGCACCCTGCGGGGTAAGCTGGCCAGTAGTGTGTGCCTTTGTGTGCATAGAGCTAACATAGCCTGCAATAGCATCCCCTCACCTGGTGTCCTTAACTAAACAACCTTTAATCATTACATCTAATGAATCTGTTCTCTGCATTATACAGGACAACAATTGCCTTCCTTTCAGAGAAAAGTCGTCCACAACATTAAATAAAATCATTGGCTGTGACTTTAAGGTCTTATTTCACAGATCCTTTGGGCGGGCGCATTTCTCCGGATCAGTATTTAAATTATGTCTGAATTTAGGCAAATGTTTCAGTTTAGCTCAGCTGCCTGGAGAATTAGACTTAATCCACCTTTCCCACCAAGGGGAAAATTCCTCCAGAAGCATCTTGCTCTTGGTTCCCCGCTGATTGCTTATCACTGTCAGTTTTAATGTTAGCAGGCTGGGGCATTCCAGCTGCATCTGAATGAGAGAAAGAAAAGCCAGCTGGTGCTCTGGGCACTCTCCTATTCTGATTTTTATAGCAGCATTTTGGTTTCAAAGACATTTATCTAATCTTATTTATGGGCTTTGCTGAGAGGATTTCCTCAAAGATTTAACTCATTGAAAACAAATAGACGGGAAGAGTATTTTCTGGTATTCTGCACAGATGCCTGTTTTCATGTAGGGATAAAATAGTCAGGTCTTCCAGTGGCTAACTGCTGGCACCCACAGACTGAGCACAGTGGTCTAACTTGCTCTATATGGATGCCCTTGTTAGGAGCCAGCTCAGGGCACATTCCTCAGTGCACTTGTGGAGAGACACTACATACCGCAGGTCTAGAGCAATCCTCTTCAGAACTAGGTGGGAGGCATGGCTCAGTGCATCACAGCACTCCACAGCCATAGGGACCATAGTTGGAGCCCTGGGAGTGTGGCCTGGCCTCAGGCCTCCTCAATCCACTAGCTGTCTTTGGAAAAAACACTAGTGGGAGCTCAGACTGGTCCCTCTGTGAGACAAAACAAAAAGTACCACTGAGCACATGATTCCTTCTGATCCACTATGCCCCATGCAGGCAGAAGGTTTTGGGGACCCTCTACTCAGGCACTGCTTCACCACACTTCCTGCCTCATACTCTCGAGTAGAATGCTGCTTTGCATTGGGATTTTTTTATGGCTTGGTGTTAGACAAAGAGAAAGCATGATGTATACTCATCCGCTCAGAAGGCATCAGTAACAGACAATATATAGCTTTTGTGAATTTGTCAGACACCTAAAGTGTCCATGATTTATTTGGCTACAAAAGAAGGCAGAGATTTATTAAGGTAGCATCTCAAATTCTGGAACACAGCCTAGAAATTAACCTGTTATCAGTCAGCAATAAAATAAAATAAAATTAAAAAGCGAAATAGCAGAGAAATAAAAGGCTGACTTTAAATTCTTCACCTATTCAAGTACACCTTAATGGGTCCAAATGGAAGCAAAAGACACTTCTTCCTCTATAAGCCATTGTGTGCATAGCATCTACCACAGCATGTCACTGCAGTTTTAAAGAATCAAATATGAAACAAGGATTTGTGTTTTACCAGAAAGCAATTGTTAAGGAAAGATAAACCGAACCACATTCCAATGCTATTGGTAGATGAGTTCTTTCCTTTTCAATACGAGGCTAATGCTTTGGAGGTAATTTTCTCTCACCCTTTTGGAGGGGGAGATTGTAACGCATGCCCCTTGATGGTGATTCTTTTACAGTCTCTGGAAGGAGTTCCAACCAGACTTTGACTAGAAGATAGCAGCTACAGCCTGAAGTGATGTGCCTAGCAAAAGGGAAAACTGAAGAGGGGAACATCTGGGTTCTGATAATGACTTCTGTTTCTTTCAGGGAACAGGAGAATAACAAAGGAGCCAAGAATACATCTAAGAATAACTGGAGCTATGGCACTTTTGGATTCAGTGTATCTGATAGACATGTCAGATACTGTACCACCACTAGAGATTCATAGATTTTTATCTCCAAAGGGATTATTGTGATAATCTAGAATACCTTCTGTATAACACATGCCACAGGACCTCCTGAATTAATTACTACTTCAAGCCCAATAGCTGTGGTAGATTTGATGCATATCTTTTAGAAAAAAAATGAATTTTTGATTTAAAAATCTCCAGTGATCTTGAATCTACCACATATTCTTGGTAAATTGTTCTAGTGATTAATTACCCTTACTGTTAAAAACTTGCACGTTGCTCCTATTCTGAATTTGTTTAGCTTCATCTTCTAGCCATTAGACCTTGTAATACATTCATCTGCTAAAGTGAAGAACCCTCTTATCAGATTTCCGTTCCCCAGATACATACTTAGTCTGTGATCAAATCATCCCTTAACCATCTTTTTTAAAATGCTAAATAGATTGAGCTCCTTAAGTCTCTTTCCATGAGGCATGTTTTCCAATCCTTTAATTCAGGGGTGGCAAACTCATTTGCTGTGATGGGCCAGATTTGACTTAAATGTACTTCAAGTGGGCCATACATATCATAAATTGAAATACTACGACACACTTGCAGCATTGTGGAATGCTGTGTATGTGAAACTGCATACCGCGATATCACTCTCGGGTGCATCTACACTTGTAAATTAAGTCGATTTAAGCAGGCTTAAGTCGACTTAATTTACTCCGCGTCTACACTGGACTTTCCTTAAGTCGACTTAAGCTGCTCCTTAAGTCGAATTAAGGAAACGTTAGTTTGAATTAATAACACCTCGTTTTACTTCGAACTAACGCTTAATTTGACTTTATTAAATTGAATTAAGCCAGTGGAGATGTGGATTAGTGCCTGGGTGGACCTTTTTAAGTTGATTTAAAATGTTAAATTGACTTAATAAGGCCAAAAAGGGGACACGTCTACACTAGAAGAGTTAAGTCCACTTCTGTTAAGTCGACTTAATAAGGTCAACTTTAAGTCGACTTAAAGTCGACCTTATTAAGTCGACTTTATAAAGATGACTTAATAAGGTTGACTTTAAGTTGACTTAAAGTCAACCTTATTAAGTCAACTTTATAAAGTCGACTTAACTTTTCTAGTGAAAACATAGCTCCTGTTAGGGAGACAGTGTGATCTCGCGGAGTTCAGTCTCACATACCCAGTGCTCCATAATGTCACGAGATCTCACACTCTCATGGCATTGTAGAGTGCTGGGTACGCGAGATCACTCTCTCTCTCTGGCTGCGTCTACACTGGTAAATTAAGTCGACTTAAGCTTGCTTAAGTCGACTTAATTTACCCTGCATCTACACTACACTTTGCTTAAGTCGACTTAAGCAGCTTGCTTAAATCGACTTAAGGAAAATAAAGTCGACTAATGAAAATTAAGTCGACTTTATTAAACCTGCTTTTTACTCGACCTAAGGCTTAAGGCTACCCCAGGACTACACCAATGCCCTCCCTGCTGGGGGGGCTCAGGGGGAAGCCTGGCGTGCCCCCCAAAGGGCAGGGCAGAACCTGTGTGATGCTGTCTGGATTTAGGGAAGCATTTATGATATTATTTTCTATTCATATATCCTAAATGCTCTATAATACATAGGAGCTATGTCATGTTTGGTATCAATAGAAAGGTAGTAATTCGCTGGGAATGATTATATAGTTTATGTCTAGGAATTGTATTTGGATTAGAAGTTAGTTTAGTTAGGAATTTGGTGTTCTATCTATACTTTAACTTGTGTGATTTTATGGAAATGTCTGAGAGAGGCGTCTGTGTCAAACCATTGTCTCCTTAATGTTAAGGAATGTGCCAGGTGATATGGGCCCATTGTGTCCTTAATGGCTCATCAATTTACTCCCTGGGCCCACTGTAGCTGGAAAATTCTTAAACATTAAGGACACAATGGTTTGACACACCCGCCTCTAAACTAACTTCTAATCCAAATAGAATTCCTAGACATAAACTATATAATCATTCCCAGCAAATTTCTACCTTTCTATTGATACCAAACATGACATAGCTCCTATGGATTATAGAGCATTTAGGAGATATGAATAGAAAATAATATCATAAATGTTTCCCTAAATCCAACAGAGTCTTGTGGCACTTTTAAAGACTAACAGATTTATTAATCGCATGAGCTTTCGTGGGAGAAAATCCCACTTCGTCAGACGCTTTGAAGATAGGAAAGTTACAGAGTGGGAGGAAATTAAATGCAGGGGAGTGTATGACATAGCATCAGGTCAGACTGTAACAGCAAATCAAAGTAGGTGTTAGGATTCAAAACACTGGGGAACAGCACATAGAGGAGGGGGGAGGGCAATTCACTTGATGTAATGCGAGAAAAATCCATAGTCCCTGTTTAACCCCAAGCCAACTGAGTCAAATTTGCATATAAGTTCGAGTTCTGCAGACTCTCTTTGAAGCTGTGATTTGTTATTCATCTGTTTCAACACAGCTATTAACAAGTCGTTAAGGGAGTGAGCAGGGAGGTTGAAGTGTTCCCCTACAGGTTTTTCAGTATTGCAGTTTCTGATGTCAGATTTGTGTCCATTGATTCTTTGGCACAGAGACTGTCCTGTCTGTCCAATATATAAGGCAGAGGGGCATTTCCGGTACGTGATGGCATAAATCACATTGGTGGATGAGCAGGTGAACGAACCCTTGATGGAGTAGGTGGCATGATTAGGCCCTGTGAAGGTGTCATCAGTGTAGATATGAGGGCAAAGTTGGCAGCGTGGTCTGCTGCAGGGCTGTGTTCCTGCTTTAGTGTTTCTGCTCTGTGATCTGTAGTTGCTGGTAAGTATCCTTTTAAGATTAGGGGGCTGTCTGAAAGCAAGGAGAGGTCTGTCTCCCAAGGCTTGAGAGAGTGAGGGATCATCTTGTAAAATAGGCTGTAGATTTTTGATGATGTGTTGAAGAGGTCTGGCTTGGGGGTTGTAGGTGACGACCAGTGGCGTTCTGTTGTTGTTTTTCATGGGCTTCTCCTGCAGTAGTTGACTTCTGGGTACCCGTCTGGCTCTGTCAATTTGTTTCTTCACTTCTGTGGGTTTGTACTGTAGTTTTAAGAATGCCTGGTAGAGATCCTGAAGGTGTCTGTCTCTGTGTTGAAACAGATGAATAACAAATCACAGCTTCAAAGGGAGTCTGCAGAACTCGAACTTATATGCAAATTTGACTCAGTTGCCTTGGGGTTAAACAGGGACTATGGATTTTTCTCGCATTACATCAAGTGAATTGACCTCCCCCCTCCTCTATGTGCTGTTCCCCAGTGTTTTGAATCCTAACACCTATTTTGATTTGCTGTTACAGCCTGACCTGATGCTATGTCATACACTCCCCTGCATTTAATTTCCTCCCACTCTGTAACTTTCCTATCTTCAAAACGTCTGACGAAGTGGGATTTTCTCCCACGAAAGCTCATGCGATTAATAAATCTGTTAGTCTTTAAAAGTGCCACAAGACTCTGTTGTCTTTCTACAATAGACTAACACGGCTACCCCTTTGGAATTTCCCTAAATCCAGACAGCATCATACCCTGCCCACATGCTCTGCCAGGGTCCCTGTCCCCCTTTGCCCCATTGCACACAAGGGGTGCCCCCCCTGCCACCGTGGACCTGCCCAAGGTCCCCCATACCCCTAGAAGTCGACCTAGAGCATCCAATGTGGATGCTCTAGATCGACTTTGTAAGATCCCCTTTAAGTTGACTTTAATTTTAAGTGTAGACACACTAAGTCGACTTAGGTAAAGTCAGCTTAAAAGTGCAAGTGTAGACATAGCCTCTGTTAGGGAGAGAGTGTGGTCCCGCAGAACGCCGTCACAAGCCAGATAGAAGAAGTTCGTGGGCCACATTCAGTCCACAGGCCGCAGTTTGACACCTCTGCTCTAATCATCCTCATAACTCTTCCCTGAACTCATTCAGGTTTTTCAACATCCTTCCTGAAGTATGGATACCAGAACCGGGCATTGTATGCCAGAAGTGCCAAAAACTTCCTTTCTCTTTTTTTATATTGCCCTCTGTACACATCCACAGATCGCATTAATCCTGAGAGCGTTGCACTGGGAGATCCTGTTCATCTGATTACCTACTATGACCGTCCACTCTTTTTTAAAGTCATTGCTTCCAATGATAGAGGCTCCAATCCTGGAAGGATGGACTCCATTCTTTGTTACTGAAGGTATGACCTTACATTTGACCCTATTAAAACATATATTATTTGCTTGCACACAACTTAACAAGTTAATCAGACTGTTCTATATCATTGTCTATGTCCTTTTCATTATTTACCAGTCTCCCGAATCATTGTGTCATCTACAAACTTTCTTAGTAGCGATTTTGGCCCAGATCCACAAAAGGGGGGGGGGGGAGGAAATAGAATCAATGTATTTCACATCCTAGGTGAATGCTATAATCACTAGACCAAAAGTTATAAGGGAGGCTTCCTCCTTGTCCCTACAACATCTTTGTGTAGCATTAGGCATACTCTGTGCACATCTACCAGATTGAGCAGTCCATGGCCAGAAGCAAAAACACAGATGCCCAGGGAACTTTCACAGCAAAAATGTAAGTGCTGAGTGATTTGAGGTGTCTACAGAGTTAGGCAGCAGCTGAGCATGGGATTTCAGAATTGAAGAAGTGCCTAAAACAGGAACTTAGTTTCCTAAATCTGTGTTTTAGACATCTTAATTCCTTTGTGAATCTAGACATTATGTTTTCTTCCAGGTCACCTCTAAAAACATTAAACAAGGTAGGACCAAGAACCAATCCCTTCAGAACTCTGCTAAAAGCACACTCCCTCAGAAATGATTCCTTATTTACATTTATGGACTTATCAATTAGCCAGATAGGTTTCAATCCATGTAATATGTGCCAGGTTGATTTTGTATTGGTCGAAGTTCTTAATCAAAATGGCATACAGAACCAAACCAAATGTCTTACGCTTGTCTATTACATCAATACTATCACCCGTGTCAGTCAAGCTTGAAACTTCATCAGAAATGATATCTAGTTGTTTGACAAACTCTGATCTATTTTCAATAAGCTCATATTGATCATCCTCAATGAAGTATTTCGGAAGGCTCCTCTCCTTATGTTGCTTACCAGGTCTTTGGAACAACCACAGTTGATACTGCTCCTGAAGAACGGAAGAAAACAAGACCCAGCTTCCACTAAGGCTGGATACTTTGTGAGTGTTTAATCAGTACTTGTGTAGACATCCATCCATCCAGGATGGATTAATACAATAAAGCCACAGCGTTTGCATCTTAAAATTAAGTCCTAGAGTATTAATTCAAGGTTGTCAGTCACCTGGGAAACACCACCAGAATGGCCCCACCATAAAGACCTCTGCAGGAATCTCTGTGACAGGTAGATTGAAAGAAGCCGGAGAGTGGCTCATTTACTTTGTTTATGAAGTATTGCGAAAATGGAGATTTGGAGGCGGTGCATGTTTCTGTAGGAGAAGGTCTCTATAGCTATAAGATATTCTGATTAATTCAACTTCTTTTGAGATCAGTTGCATAGTCCTAGTAAACAGAGACATTCACACTTTTTCAGTCTTGTACAGACCATTCTTAACACAGAGGATATTGTTCCTACTTCCTTTACTGAAATATCAATACAAATAACAAAACTTAAACCATCTCATGAACTGTCTTGGGTCTTATCCCCAGGGTACGGGCATCAACATCTCCTTTCCTGTCCTTAATTTCTTCTGCTGTAGTCAGAGACTTTTGGGTCTGAAATAGTTAAAAATTTTCTTCTACCTTCGTTTTTCTTCCTATTTATCTTTGTGTTCCACCCTGCTCACAAGCTATTAGCCAGGCATATCATCTCTGCAGCACATGATATGGACTCCACTGGAGGGGGGTAGAGTCATGCTGATTTTAAATCTGGATCTCCGATATTGTATCATGACTTGATGATACGTTGTAGTCAGATCAACCTACTGGGAACAGTCCACTTTACACCTTTTGAATAGTTTGTATAAGACAAAACATAGCGACTATAGAGAATCCTAACTCTGCAAGCTAGCTAACAAGTCAACACACGCTATCAGGATGAGTAATAATAAAGGCAGTGGTTCTTGACAACAGTTTTCTGGGCTGGGGAGACTGGTGGCCATGCTCCCACAGTTATTATCTGGTTTTCAGGTGAAACAGATTTGCTTGGTCACTTGCTCAGATGCCAAGAGTGCCCCATAAATCACTGGACTAGCTCCTGCAGCAACTCCTTTGAAGGGCCATAGAACATGGTGTTATGGGAAATAGGATGGCTCACAACAGAACCGTTTGTGAGTGACTGAAATTGGGGAGATGGTATGAAAAGGGTTCAACTCTACTAAATTAGGCTGCATCTACATTGGTAAATTAAGTCGACTTAAGCTTGCTTAAGTTGACTTATTAACCCTGCATCTACACTAAAGTTTTCTTAAGTCGACTTAAGCAGCTTGCTTAAGTCAACTTAAGGAAAATAAAGTCGACTTAATTAAAATTAAGTCGACTTTATTAAACCTCCTTTCCACTAGACCTAAGGCTTAAGTGGACTCCCTAGAGTTGACTTAAGCCAGTGTAGCCATGGGGTAGCCCTAAGTTGACTTAGGGCTACCCCAGGGCTACACCAATGCCCTCCCTGCCGGGGGGGGGCACAGGGGAGCCTGGCATGCCCCCCCCACAGGGCAGGGCAGAGCCCTGCCCACCCTGCCCCTATGCCCTGCCAGGGTCCCTGACCCCCTTTGCCCCATTGTACCTATGTACAATGGGGCAAAGGCTAAGCCCCCTGGCATTGGGCAAGAGGTGCCCCCCTGCCCCCATGGACCTGCCCTAGGTCCCCCTAGCCCCACAAAGTCGACCTAGAGCATCCAATGTGGACGCTCTAGGTTGACTTTGTAAGTTCCCCTTTAAGTCAACTTTAATTTTCAGTGTGGACACACTAAGTCGACTTAAATTACTCAGTGTATGCATAGCCTTAGTGTCTATCATCAAGACTGTCCCTTATATAGCTCTGTCTCTCATGATATAAGAAAGCTTTAATTATGGGTTCTAGAGCGGCTTAAATTCCCTTTGTGGCATTTCAGTCAACCACTTGTAGGATGATCTATCCATATCCTATCTTTCTCTCCATCCAATGATCCATGGATCTATCCATCCACACCATTGTATTTGACTGTGGCATCTGCTGGAATAAGAACCACAAGTCTTATTTTGTTAAAGAGCCTGCCTTTGACCCTATACCTATCATAGCTGAGACACCATAGCTGGGGACCAATGTTTCTAGAGGCAAACCCTCCTAGATGGGCAACAAAGCTTTATTTACTGAAAAGCTCTTATCTTGGCAACCTGTTCCACCTGACTGTCCACCCAAGCCTGGTTCCCAAGTAATGATGTAAGGTGCTTCGATTGGATCAGGCATTTGACAATATGCTACAAGCTGCCTGACAACACGAGCCATTTGGATGCAGCTGTGGTCTAAAATTGAAAAAGTCTGAGGATATCTTTTTTGTGTAGCATAATGTTTTTTGTATGTGCGTGCACGCGCGTGTGTATGCATGTGTTTATGCTTTGTAAGGAGCCCAGATGCTAAAGTTCTAGACATTAAAAAAAAATTAAAAATCCCCACATAAATAAATAAGGGCATGTTTTCTGAATTTAGCCCGCCTTTTTGTGCATGCTCTCTGAAGGGTTTTCTCTCCTAACTATAAAGTGTTGATTAAAAAAAAATCAACATGTACTATAAATGGCAACTTGTTATGGATGTAAATATTAATTATACATTAAAATTCTGGAAATGTTTTTACTAGAAGCTTGTTAGCTTGTTAATTATCATAATTATCACACAAGGGGATAGGGAAGAGAGAGAGGGAGACTGATTACTGTTGGAAATTTGCCTCATCCTTTCTGTGTTGTTGCCATGTTCATTTTGGGACATTAATTGTAAAATTATCACTAGAGCTCTGTGTGCCCCGGGACACGTCTGCATTAGGCAGTATTGTCCTGACAGAATGCAGACTTAATGCATGCTTGGCACCTCTCCTACTTTTCTCTGTATTGCTGTATTTGTGTTTGACACAGTTGGGCCATGCTGCATTGCATGCTGTTCTTCCCTTAAAATAATGATGAGATATGCACAGGGATGGGTAATCAAAGCTCACAGTACTTCATTAAGTGCAATCTGATGGAAAAGTAAAGGAGGATGTTTGTGGTTTAAATACAGCAGAATTCAAGAAAATTCTATCCTTGGATGCACATGGCTTCCACTGAGAACAGCTACAAACTAGCGGCAGTTTTAGCATTTTGGAGTGATCCTATTAAACAATTCCTCCTCTGCCAAACTTAAAGGACCCTTATTCATTATGTTCATACCCATATGCATGGGATCAGTTTTAGGATTTTGGGGAGTGCCAAAAACAGCTATTTTTTATCCCCACCTCTCAACTAGAGGGGGTTCAGAGAAAGGTGATGAGAATGATCAAAGGTATAGAAAAAAAAATCAAGACAGACTGCTTAGATTGAATTGTTCAGCTTAAAGAGGAGATGAGGAAGCAAAAACATAAAAAGTGTACAAAATACTGATCTGGAGAAGGGGAACTGTGGTTCTCCCTATCTCATAACACAAGAACAAGGGGAGCATTCAATGAAATTAGAAGGTAGCAAATTCAAAATGGAGAAAAGAAAATAAATTTTGGTGCATCATGTAATTACACTATGAAATTCACTGCCACTAGATCTCATTAATGCCAAGAATACAGTAAGAGTCAAAGAGAGACTGAGCATTTATATAGAGAACAAAAATATACAGAGTTATAAAGGTTATTGAAAACAGAGTTTGGAAGTGATAAAACTGTCAATATTTCAGATTTCAAAACAGTCTCTAACTATAAGAGATGAGGATGAGACTTTAGCAAGGGTAGATTTTTCCACATCTGCCTACTGTAGGTTTCTTGCATGTTCCTCTGAGTTATCTGGTGCTGACCAATATCAAAAACAAGGTATTGGACTGGATGGAGCCCAGGTCTGATCCGGTCTGGCAATTCCTCTCTGTGTGTGTTTGTATGTGTGTAAAGAATGTAAAAGGAAATTAGGCTAACAGTTGTATAAAAGACAACAGAGTCCTGTGGCACTTTTAAAGACTAACAGATTGTTGTCTTTCTACAATAGACTAACACGGCTACCCCTTTGGAAGTTGTATAAAAGCTGAGTGATGTTACTGATTTGTGCATCCTACATTTCTATTTTCTTTCCCTCATTATAAGGGTATTTTGCTGCAAACTGGCTCATTCCAGTATTATTCTGGCTACCCTTTGCTGGAATTTCTGCAACTGCGTAAGTTACACAGGCTGTGGAGCTAGAGGGGCCACCAAACCATGGCTCAAAGACATTTTGGCCAGGCTGAACCCGAGTGGCATTTTGATGACAGAGGGGCGTTCAGACCAGATTTGAGTGAGTGATGGTGTTGCCTGGCATGCAGGAGTGCCCCCTGAGTAGTACTGCAATCCCATGTGCCCGGTCACAACAATACTCACTCATATTTGGAGGGGTAGATGTAGGCACTTATAGGTCAGACAGCTAGGGAAGGGAGTGCCTGAGGAGGGTCAGGTGAGGGGCAAAAATCTATGCCCCACCCACACATTTTAAATGGCTCTTTTCAGCCCCTGAGTTACAGTAACTAGATAAATCTTTATTCTTTGACAAAAGTAAAGCCTTAGCAGAGATCACAATGAGGTAAAAACCTGAGGCAGAGAATAACGTGCTCTGTCTGTTAATGGAAACTGCTCTATTCAATGAGTATTTCCTGAAGGGCACAGATTGGTGCACCCAGTGCCAATAGCCTGAAAGAGGCACAAGTTAGGAGCTAGTCCAGAGAAAGGCAAGCAGTGTCCATGGAAATGGGGAAGCTGTGATACTGCTCCAGATTGGGCCAGAGCATTTGAGTGGTGTCTCTAAGTAAAGTATCATTGTGTCCGAAAGGAGACTAATGGTTAATGAAAGCAGCATCTGCATCATGTCCTCCAGCCTCTTATGTGAGTTAGAAGAGCTGCGATGAAGGTGCTACTTAGAGCTGAACATGTAGCACCAACATGTGTTTGGCCCTGCTGCTGTTTATTAAAAGCACAATGCAAATTTGATACTCAAGGTTGCCATTTTGTGCAAAAGAGTAGGTCAGCGCTGACCAGAGCTACAGTGTCCATAGGCAGTGGTAGATCACAGACCAGCAGTCAGTAATATGGCATACAGGCATTGACCCTGACAGAGAAAGGTGACATAAAGGTCATTAGCGTGGTCATAGGGGTACACAGAAAAGAAACCGTGCTACAATATGGTGATACGGGCATCCTATGATCCTCACTGACAACCTCAGCTCAGCAGATAGCTGTTTGGCATCTCAGAGCACTGTCTGTGGTAGTCATAGCACTCTACCAAAGAAATCTATCAGGAGCAGTGGCCAGATGCCACTGCACTGGTTGCCTCCTTGTTCCATATTCATAAGTGCATTTCTGTGACAGTTTCTTCATCCGGCCCTAGACCTTATTTGGGTGTGGTGTGCTCTATCCATCTAGAATCTTCTTAGAGCTGGTTGGAAAACAGGAGGAAACGTTTGCAAAAAATTGTCATGAAAATGTTTGTCAGAATTGGAAGTGTCAGAAATGTTCAGCCAGCTATAAATGCTGTGCTGGGTCCTTCACTGCAGTGGCAAAGCCCCTTACAGTTTGTCTGAAGTGTTCAAGTGTCAGTTTCTGTCTCTCTTTTCTTCTCCTCCCCTGTTCTGCAGGGCCCTTGGTTTTCGTGTATTTGGTATTTTAACAGGTGAGAGCTTTGGTGGAGTCAGTGAGAGATGCTAAGGTTGGAAGAAGTGGGTTTTGCACTTTGCTTTGTGAATGCTGAGATTCCTGGTCATTCAGATCTCCTCTGGAAGTGAGCTCTCCCAGTCCTGGCTCAGGTCTGCCTCCTGCACTCAAGTGTCATGTTATATATTGGACAAACAGGACAGTCTCTGCGCCAGAGGCGTCGTTGTCGTCGGGCTGGCAGGGCACCAGCCCCGGGTAGAAAATCCTGAGCCCCGAATCTATTTTCCCCAGCAGGCACATGCGCACCCAGGCGGAACACTGCGTTCCACCCAGGGGCCCCAGCAAAGCCGCAGACTCCTGCTGCGGCCAGGCTGGGGAGATTCAAATCTCCCGCCCTGAGCATGCTCAGACAGAGCTGCTCAGGGTGGGAGCGGCCTGGCCCAGAAGCAGCTCTGCCGGCCGTCCCTGCAGCTCCGAGCCTCCGGCCAGGTAAGGGGGCTGGGAAGGGGCTGGAGGGAGGCCTGGAGAGGGGTGGAGGGGACAAGGAAACTGGCTGGGTTAGAGGGATGGAAGGGGCAAGGAGATTGGCTGGGGGCTGGGTAGTGGTGGAGGGGACTATGGGCAGCTGGAGGGGGACTGGGTGGGGAGCTGGGGAGGGATGGATGGAGTTAGAGGCCTGGAGAGGGGTGGAGGGGACATGGGGACAAGGAGACTGGTGGGGGCTGGGGAGGGGTGGAGGGGATTATGGATGGCTGGAGGGGGACTAGGTGGGGGGCTGGGGAGGGATGGAGGAGGTTGGCGGATGAGTGGGGGCTAGGGATGGAGGGGCCTAGGGAGGTGTGGAGCGGGTTTGGGGGCTGAAGGGGGTGGAGTGAAGATGGGGGAAGCTGGGGAGTTTGGAGGGCTGGAGTGGGGGTTTGGGGGCAGGGGTGGGCTGGGGGCCACAGCCCTGGATCTTTTGGCCATCCAGAAACACCCCTGCTCTGCGCCAAAGAATAAATGGACACAAATCTGACATCAGAAATTGCAACACTACAAAACCAATAGGGGAACACTTCAATCTCTCTGCTCACTCCCTGTGTTGAAACAGATGAATAACAAATCACAGCTTCAAAGCAAAACTGCAGAACTCAAACTTATATGCAAATTTGACTCAGTTGTCTTGGGGTTAAACAGGGACTATGGATTTTTCTCTCATTACAACAGGTGATTTGACCTCACCTTTCTCTATGTGCTGTTCCCCAGTGTTTGATTCCTAACACCTATTTTGATTTGCTGTTACAGCCTGACCTGATCCTATGTCATAAGAACATAAGAACATAAGAAAGGCCGTACTGGGTCAGACCAGAGGTCCATCTAGCCCAGTATCTGTCTACCGACAGTGGCCAGTGCCCAGGTGCCCCAGAGGGAGTGAACCTAACAGGCAATGATCAAGTGATCACTCTCCTGCCATCCGTCTCCATCCTCTGATAAACAGAGGCTAGGGACACCATTCTTAACCCCTTTCTGGCTAATAGCCAATTATGGACTTAGCCACCATGAACTTATCCAGTTCCCTTTTAAATATTGTTATAGTCCCAGCCTTCACAACCTCCTCAGGTAAGGAGTTCCACAAGTTGACTGTGCACTCCCCTGCATTTAATTTCCTCCCATTCTGTAAATTTCCCATCTTCAAAGTGTCTGACGAAGTGGGATTTTCTCCCACGAAAGCTCATGCGATAAATAAATCTGTTAGTCTTTAAAAGTGCCATAGGACTCTGTTGTCTTTCAAGTGTCATGTGTGAGACTCAATTTTCCAGTGAAACGTAGCTGCTGTGGAAGGTCATGTTCATTCAGCGTGAGGTGGTCACCCTCCTAGCAACTCCCATGACTCAGCACTGGTCCCTATGGGTGAACACGGACACCCTGAATTTGATTCTGTATTCAGCAAGAACCCAGTAAAGAGCAGCCATCAGTAGTCTGAGTTGCAGGGTAAGCAGGTGGCTTCGTTCTATGTTAACTAGTGCTTTTATTTTTAAGGCAAACAGTTTCATTTGCAGAACAGTGCATTTCAGAAATCAAGCCTGGAGATCACCAATGCATGTGAACACCAGGGTCAAGTCTGAATCCAATAGGATGGATGCCCATGGTAGTATATGAACCACTACCCATTGTCCCTTGTACTCAAATTGATTTCTATGTTGCTTTGGGATGATCACAGGGATATAGGGCACCTCTTTTCCTGGTATATCTTTTGACGCCTGTCTCCCATCTCTAGTCTTGTACACATCATGAGGTAATGCTAATGCTAAGGTTGAGAGATTTTGTGTGTGTGTGTGTGTGTGTGTGTGTGTGTGTGAGAGAGAGAGAGAGAGAGAGAGAGAATGGGTGCATCTATACTTGTAAATTAAGTCGACTTAAGCTTGCTTAAGTCGACTTAATTTACTCTGTGTCTACACTACACTTTCCTTAAGTTGACTTAAGCAGCTGCTTAAGTCGACTTAGGGAAAAATTAAGTTGACTTTGTTAAACCTCGTTTTAAGTCGACTTTCTAAAGTTGACTTAAGCCAGTGTAGACGTGGAGTACCCCTAAGTGGACTCTAAGTCTGCCCCTATGTCCTGCCAGGGTCCCTGTCCCCCTTTGGCCCATTGTACCCAGGTACAATGGGGCAAAGGCTAAGCCCCCTGGCACTTGGCAAGGGATGCCCCCCCTGCTACCATGGACCAGTCCCAGGTCCACCTAGCCCCTACAAGTTGACCTAGGCATCCAGTGTGGATGCTCTAGGTCGACTTTGTAGGGTCCCCTCCAAGTCGACTTAAAATTTAAGTGTGGACATGCTAAGTCGACTTAAATTCACAAGTGTAGCCATAGCCAGAGAGAGCAAATGGAAATAGAGTGTGAAGGAGGACTAAATTCAGACCTGGCATATCAGAAGGTGACACTTCATTGGCATTGGTGAATGTGACCAAAGAAATGTGTAAGTTATAGAGAAAGTGATCATTCTAGACCAGTCATCTGTAAGACCGGGAGAAGTGGGGGATAAAGAATATCCGATTGTTTAGTGTATATCATGTGTGCTTGTTTTTCTCAGTTATGGTTTTGTCCACACTGAAAAGAAGTCTGGGGATCTGTACCCTATAGACAGTAGTGTGACATCTGGAAGATGCACCAATCTCCAGAGCAGAGTGGCTCTGTTATAATTAATCATGTTCGATAATTAACCAGGATGTAATTAGATATAATCACCCTGACAACAACGGGCACCTATTTCAACAGACAAGTAGAAGGCTTGTCATCCACCTGTGTCTGATCAAAGGAGATAATAGAGGAGTGAGCCATTAGTGTGCACATGGTAAGAGAACAGTGCCAACTCTCCTATTGAAGGGCTGATAAGTGATACAGTCAGCCATGGTAGAAAATAACTAATTCATGATTTTTTTTTTTTAAAACTGTCCTTGCCATGAAGAGCTCAGTTTTCAGGAACCAACCTGTCTAATAATGCCACATAGAAAAGGCAACAGCAAGAAAAAGAAAAGATTTGATTTTCCATCAGAAAGGCTCAGCCTGCCAGTCTATGAAGTAATATGGGTGAGGGGGAGCCAGAAATGCAATAGGATACAGATACATAATATTGTCTATGTGCGGTGACTTACAGAAAACTACTAGAGAATTGTTGAAGTGTTTGATATTCATTTGTATTGGGAACCCACATGGGGTCCAATTAAGACATGGGCACTATAGAGCTGTGATAAGGGATCCAGCTCCTAAAGTCACATGATGAAATCAGAATCTCACCTTTTAGGGGGGGAAAAAAAACGGTTCTATCCATGATGGATGCAAAAGTGAACTCTGTAACTAAAGCCTATTTGAATCTTCATGCAGAATAAAGCAATGGCTTAAAGGGGGTGTAAACTGCCCTACTGATATTAATTCTGAAACCTGCTGCCACCCAAAGAGGGACAACACCATAGCACTAGGGCAGTGTCATAGGGTATGTTTACACTAGCAACTTAGGTTGACTTAAGGACACTTAAGTCGACTTACAGAATGCCGCGTCCACACCTGACTTTCATTAAGTGGACTTAAGCACTTCCTTAAGTTGACTTAATAATTTCCCCTCTTTAGGTTGACGGAACGCTTAAGTTGACCTGTTAAGTAGACCTAGAACCAGTGTGGACGCCCTAGGTCGACCTAATTGGCTAAGTTGACCTAGGGTTGGGGAGAAGAGAGCCAGGGCTTGGAGTAGCTGCGGCTGGGAAGAAGGGAGCCACAGCTCCCCGGGACAAGGGAACCGCGGCTCCCTGGAGAGAAGGGAACCACATGCAGCTCCCCAGCAAGAAGGGAACCACAGCTCTCTGTGGAGATGGGAGCCATGGCTCCCCGGCAAGAGGGGAGCAACAGCTCCATTCTCCACAGGGAGCCGCGGCTCCTTCCCCCCAGCTGCAGCTCCCTCAAGCCACGGCTCTTCGTTGACCTAGCACTTGCATGTTTGGACACAGGCAGTCAACTTAAGTTTTTGGTGTAGACTCTTTGGCTATGTCTACACTAGAAAAAGTGAGGTCAACTTTGTTAAGTCAACTTAATAAGGTCGACTTTAAGTCAACTTAAAGTCAACCTTATTAAAGTCAACTTAACGAAGTGGTCTAAGTTGACTTAGCTTTAAGTCGATTTAGTCCACTTTGTTAAGTCAACCTAACCACCCTTAAGTCGACTTAATAAAGTCAACTTAAGGGTTACTCCACATCCACACCATCCTTAAGTCGACTTAAGGAGTTGACTTAAGGGTTAAGTCGACCTAATGAGAGGTAGTTATAAAGTCGATGTAAGCTTTCCTTAAGTCGACTTAAGGAATTTCTTAAGTCGACTTAATGACGTGGACTTAATTTAAGTCGACTTAAATCTCCTTAAGTTTACTTAAATTGCCAGTGTAGATATAGCCTCTAAGTTGACTTAACAAGGTCAACTTAGGTTTTCAGGTGTAGACATACCCATGGTGTTCAATTGTCAGGTGCATTCCGAGTCCTGTATTGCCTCAATTCAACCCCTAACTTTTAAGAACCCTGCTTTCCTACTTTCTGAAAATTGGCACCCCACTCTTTGCACTAACAGAGGCCGTTCAGGTGATGAGCTGGGTGCTGTAGATCTGGTTTATAGGTTGAGAAACCTCATTTGTGCTGCAGTATTACCACCCTAAATTCCTGGCTCAAATGAAGTCCTCATGCAGTGGACTGCAGAGTCTCTTACAAGTCATTCTGGAATGCTAGCTAACAAGAGTGGGATCCTGCAGTACAGTGTGAAGCATCTGTAGAACCTTATCTAAGCGGTGTGCGTAAGAAATTGACACACAATAGCGAGGATGGTGTTTCTGAGCTCCCTGAGCTATTGGGGCAATTCAAAGGAGAAGTCGTACAGCTAGATATTAAAGAAGACCCATCCTATGCAGAAAGCTGCTATTGGATCAAAGTGGGAGGGGTGATAGCAGGCGTGCCCAAAATGTTCAGAAGAGGAATTTTACTGTGACCTTCTCTGGAAAGAGGGTACAAAGACAAAGAGAAAAATTAAATGGAAGGCTGGAAAGACCATTCCTTTCACTGACCTGCCTGCTGAATCCACAAGGAATAAAAAAGATTTTCCAAAGGAGGGGGTGCGGGCCTCTATGGTGTACCTGGCCATATTCAGAATTGCTTATTAACATTAAACTTACCTCTTCTGGGTAGAGATGGGCTCAATTAAACTCCCCAAATGTGACTATCCCTGAACTTTGCTGCAGTTCACATTCTAAAGTTTGCAGCTGACTATTTTTATAATGGGCCAGACCGATGTTCCTGAGCTGAAGAGTTTGGATCTGGATCTTAATTTTGTACATTGGGTCTATGTGATTCTGAGGTTTCAAGTCATCTCAGTGAACCTGCCAGCAGGTAGAGGATCTTGGAGGGCTGCCACACACACACACACACACACACACACACACACACACACACACACAC
>ML685836.1:2648320-2664261 GCA_007922175.1 Pelusios castaneus
CACACACACACACACACACACACACACACACACACACACACACACACTAGTGAGGTTCAAGTCAATAGGTGTTTTATTGGGGGTGAACAAGGGTAAATGGAATGGGGCAGTGAGGTATATGGAGGATACCGGGAGATGGGTCTCCCTATTAAACAGTATAGTGTCACAGTGGGATAATATAGTTGTAAATGTTATGATGAACCAATGTAAATCAATGTTAACCAATGTAAACCAATGGGGTTTTTTACAAGTATAAACCAATACAATAAAGGTAATGACTGAAGTTATACAAAGCAACTGTACCAATGAGAGATGGAGCCACTGTACCAATGAGAGGCAGAGCAACTGTACCAATGAGAGGCAGTCAGTAAAAGTAAGGTTAGGGGAAAAGACCAGGGAGTATGGGCAGGCAGTAGCAGAGGGATAAGGAAAAACACAGCAGGAGAGGCTGCAGTAAGCCTTGAAGCCCTGCAGGGGGAGACTTTAAGTAGTCAGTCTGCAGGCCAGGTGTGGAGGCACCGAAGACGGGCTGGAGCGTGCTTGGAGTGGAGGTGAGCAGGGGAACAGACCAGGGAAGCACACTCAGAAGGTGGGGGCAGGGTAATACGTGCAGGGAGCGCGTGGGGAAACTGGGCAAGAGAATGGAGGTAAAGGGGAGGTCTAGGGTGGATCTGGGCAGCAAAACACAAGGGATCAGGGGGTTTGAGGGGAAGACCAGACAGGGGTTCCGGGCGGCGGCAAAGGAATGGAAAGAGGGTTTGGGAAGTTCAGGGCAAGCGGCAGAGGGAAAAGGCAGTGAGGGAATGGACCTGGGAAAGTCGGGGAAAAGCGGCGGAGGGCAGCAACGGAGAGCGGGTTCGGGGAAGTCGGGGAAAAGCGGCGGAGGGCAGCAACGGAGAGCGGGTTCAGGGAAGTCGGGGAAAAGCGGTGGAGGGAGCAAAGGGAAAGCAACGGAGAGGAGAGAGGGTTCAGGAAAACCGGGGGAAAGCGCGTGGAGACGGGGAAGGCAACGGCCAGGCGGCAAAGGGCTCGGGAAAGGCACGGAAAGAATCTTAACAGATCTATAACGGGACACAATAGTAAAAAATTAATCTAACAAAGATAAAACTAAGGAGAAAAAACCGACAGCAAATCAATGGTAAAACTTACAATGGTAAAACTTAACACAACTAATCAGCAGCAATTCAGCAGCAACAAACTTACAATAGTAAAACTTAACACAGTGTGAGGTTGGAACGGCTGGGAGCAGGGAGCTCCGGGCAGGGCCCACAGAGGCAGACGGCTCAGCAGCGGCACGGCTTATGCTACCACGGTGGAAAGGAACCGCGGAGCAGGAAGGGGTCTCCGGTACAGACCCCGAGGTAAATTTAGAGCTTGCCCGCTGGGGAAAGGGATCCCAACAACCTAAGGCAGAGAGAATCTGAGAGGGGGGAATCTTACCAATCCCCAGGAGAGCAGCAAGGACAGAAGCAGAAGCAGCAACAGCATTGAAGAGTGCAGAGAGGACTCGGTTCAGCTCGTAGTTCGTAGTTCAGGAGATCTCCAGGAAAAAAATTGTTGTTAGTGGGAGGGGAGTTTAAAACGGGGATATGCTCAATTAAAAATTAGCCGAGAGCGGAGAAAGGGTCCCCCAAAGACCCTGGGTTGATCAGGCCAGGAGGCAGTGCAGGAACCTATTCCGGGATCTGGTCCCAAAAAGGTCTGCTTTTATAGACAAATTTAAACAGTTCCCGCCAGTAATTCTGATAGGCTCCCTGAATTACAGGGGCGGAGAGAGGGCAGGGAAAACTGTAGGCAAAATAAGGGACAAGTCCGGGCAGAGTCTTGGGCTGCAGGTATGTGACTCATAGTCACAGGTGTTGGTGTGTGACTCATGCCCTTTGTGAAAAACAAGCCACTCTGGTCTTGCACTCCTGGGCATTGTCCACCCTATGCCGAGCCAGGGCTGGAACAATAGTTAAGGGGCCTCCTCCCTAGGCAGGGCCATGGCACCAAAGAAGCTGAAAAAAGGGCCATTCCCATGAGCAGCCTGGGAGGGGTGGCCACACAAACAAGGGAGACAAAAACTGGCACAGGGGAACATCTGTCAGGGACACTCAGGAAGTACTGAGCAAAATATGGAAAGATGATATGGCAGGAATGCAGAGCAAATTGTGCTCAGGGTAATGCAACCATATTCTGGGAAAGTGAGGGATAGAATATAGAAGGTTCAGATAAGCATCCGGCCTTTTTGTGGCTTTTCCAGAGCAAACATTTTTCCTCATTTTCCAGAGAATCTTTCATAGTGCCAGTGTATCCCTACAATACAATGCTAATTTGTGTTCTGCCTTTCATATCAACTGTAGCTCAAAATGTTTTTAAGAGCTAAAAGATACAGTTGCAGAGTTACAGGATCATGATTTTAAATGTGCTTTAAACTTTTGGCATGTTTGGCAAATTGCATTGGAAGGAATCACAAAGTTCCCATAACCAGTTTTTGAGGATTCCCAACAAGTTCTGCGCTACCCACCTTTAAGGCAAATCTCATGACCTGCCTGTTTGTTAAATAGTTTTTCAGCATCTCATCCATGAGAGCATTATGATTTTTTGTGTGTGTGTCCATTTCTGTTCCAAGATTATAGACTGTGGATTTCAGAGATTATCTGACTTTGCATTTCACGCATTCTCACTGAGAATCCAGGAAAGATGTCATTACTTGAATATTGTCCATTTTTGGCTCATTCTGTATAGGACAACTTGTAGCTAACTATGAATCACATCTCCACGAGCTGCATGAGATGGCAGGAAACCAAATTTCCTAGAATCAGGGATCTGCTTTTGAAGAAGCTGATTGGTTGATGGTGATTTGTTATTTTCTCGCCTGGAACTGTATGTATTTTTTTTCATTCTAAGTATTTACTGCCAGCGTCTCTTTCTTTTTCTTTTCAGGTTTGGGGATATTTTACTGAAGGACATTATGAAAGTTTCCAGGATAAGCTACTTTTCCCTATAGTCTCAGTTCCTGATAAATCAAAATTGATGGAAAAGGAAGATGTATATTTTCATTTAAATAATCTTGCAAATTCTTGTAAGAGCCAAAGCAATCTTTGTAATACACATAATCTGTGATTCCCTACTCCTGCCACTCCTCATAGTCTTTTTCCATATATTGTGTCCCATCTTGGCTTTACCTTATGATAGAGAGAATTCTTTTGGCTCACACCATTGACACAATGCTCCAGGCCAGGTACACATTGCCTGTACCTTCTGCCTCTTGCAAGGGGTCAGAAGTTCATGGATTAATAAATTTTTAGGGCTAGAAGGCACTATTATGAGCATCTAGTCTGTTCTCTTATGTAATATAGGCCACAGAATTCCACCAAGTGATTGCTGCATCAAGACCATACATTCAGGTTGATCGATAGCCTATTTTTAGAGACATATCCAGTCTTTTGGTATTTTCAAGTGGCAGAGAATCCACTACATCACCAGCTAAGTTATTTCCATGGTTAATTATCAGTTAAAACATGTGCCTGATGTCTACTCCGAATTCGTCTAGCTTTAGCTTCTTACCATTGGATCTTGTTGGACTTTTGTCTGCAAAATTAAAGCACTTTCTACTACTACAAGAAATTTCCCCATATGGGTATTTTGAGACTGATCAATTCCCCTCTTAACTTGTCTCTTAGATAAACGAAATAGACAGAAGTTTTTTTCTCTCTCACTGTAAAGCATGTTTTCTAGACCTTGAATCATTCTTATTCCTTTCCTTGTTATGATCCTTTTTAAATTGTAAGACATCAGTACTGGAAAGCATATTCCAGTAATGGTGTCATTAATATATTGGTATATGCCACCAGTTCACTGTTACTCTGTATGCCTCTGCCTATCTATTCAGGGCTCATGTTTCTTAGCCACAGTGCACTGGAAGCTTGTGTTCAGTTCATTATCCTCCATTACCCTAAGATTCTTTCAGAGCCACTTCTTTCCAAAAATATAGTTTCCAATCCTGTAAGTGTGACCTACATTCTTCGTTCCTAGATGTATGCCCTTGCCTTTGGCTATATTAAAACACTTGTGCATGTGCCCAGCTTACAAAGCAATCCAGATCACTCCACAGAACTGACCTAGTCATATGCCAACTTTACCAGCAGGGGTTTATATTTTCCTGCAGATGATTGATACAGATATCGAATATCTCTGAGCCAAGAACAGATCCCTCTGCACCACACTAGAATCACTTCCACTGAATGATGATTCCCTACTTGCCATTATTTATTGAGCAGTACCTTTTACCCAGTTTTTAATCAATTTAATCTAATTTGTGACATTGATTTAATATAATGCTAATTTTTTAATCAAAATTTGGGATGGCATTGTCAAATATGTCACATATATTTATCAAGTTTGTTTGGCAAGATCTCTTTTCCATAAAACCATGTTGACTGCCATTAATTTTGCTAGCAATTACTTCTTTATTGATTGTGTTCCATATCAGTCTTTCTGTGATTTTTGCCTGGGATTGATAACTGGGTAACAAGGTTATAGTTTCACATCATCCCTTTTATCCTGTTGAAATATGAGTGCAACTTTAACTTTTTTCCTGTCCACTGGAACTTCCCCAGTATTTCAAGATTTGTTAAATAGTCTCAGTTGCCCAGGGGATCTCCTCGGCTAATTCTTCTAAAGCATGTGTGAGATTATGCACATGTTTAGTTTTATATGAGTAAGTATTCCCATTGAATTTTATGGGACTATTCACATGCAGAAAGTTGAGCAGATACATGGCTATTCACAAGACAGATGTCTCAGTTTTCTTTTTGTAAATATTTTCCACTATTACCTTGTCTTGGGAAACATTCTTGCCAATGCATTTATTTTTAGGATGTTCCTAGAAAGCAAATACCAAAGCAATGTCAATGTTGCTGAAGTGAATGCTGGAACAATTTCTTTTTCGGCAGTATTTACACAGCAAGGCTTGTTCTGTGCTACTTATTGTACTACAGCCTTCAGAGCTATTGGTCTTGCATGTTTGGGGTGACAGCCTGGGATGGTGGGTTGGCCGGGCCCATGGTGTGTGTGTCAGAAGAGGTACCTTTTAATCTCATTTTAGCCACTGATTAGCTGTGTGACGTTACACTGGCCACTGCCACACTCTGTTCCTCTTTCCTGCCTTGTGTATTTAGCCTGCAAGGTCTTCAGTGCAGGGACTGTCTTTCTGTGTATGTGCAGTTCCTAGCACAATGGCCCCCTTATCTCAGTTGGGTCCTGTAAATGCTTCCATCATATAAATAACAGTCTTTCTCAGGCACTTAAAGAAGTGACTAAATCAAGTCTAGTTTGACAGCTCTTCTGCAGGCAGGTCACCTTAATGACAAGGAGTTTCATTCGGGATCTGCTGTCTTAATACTTTCCACCTGGTTTCCATTGTCTTTCTTTTCATGCTTTTAAGGCATTTTTGCCTCAGAAAACATAACATGACCATGACTGTTATCTCGCTTCTTCAGTCAGAGAGCAATTTCCATGCTTACATCAAACATTCTACAGATCTATGATTGAATGTGGAAGGAAGAAATTAAAAAAAGCAAGCCGACCCAACTAGCTTATCCTGGAAGGGATTTTTCCACTGACCACTGCACATCCGTTCCTGGGCAGGGCACAGAAATGTGAGTTACAAATGCTACACAAAGGAGATTGGGCCTGATCACATTCAAAATATGTCTGCGACTTTTCTTCTTCCTCTTTTTCCTTTCCCTAATATGAAATGCATGGTGGGCTGCATGTGCAAACACTGACAGATGGTGCTACTTGGTTCCAGCTCAGGCCCATTAGTAAGAGAACTCGGCGTTCAAGGGACCAATTACCACTCTGTCCCCTCAGGGAAGAGCATATCAGATGTTTACTGGGGGTTAATAATAAATGAATTGGAAAAAAAATTGCTCTTTGAACACCATATTCTGTGTATTCATGTCAGCAGGTTGTAATTAGCTAATTAAATGCCTGGACTGACAGAATGGCCCCAGTGGGGGTTGCAGCATTGCAGGCTGCTCCTGAAACATGAGCAGGAAACATCTTGGAATCTGTGGTCAGGGGAGCAGTTAACACCTCACATTTAATGGGCTGCTTTTTCCTGTAAAGGTTACTGGGATAGCTGGGAGGAGGAGCTGGACAAGTCCTGTGTCTGTGGAGCTAGAGAGAGAGAGAGAGAGGACTATGTAAGATAAGGAAATGATCAGTTACAAGTCCTCAGCAAAACAAACAAGGAGTCCTGTGGCACTTTTAAAGACTAACAAATTTATTTATCTCATAAGATTTCATGGGACAAAATCCCACTTCATCAGATGCTTTGTAGCTTCATGCGATAAATAAATTTGTTAGTCTTTAAAAGACCCACAGGACTCCTTGTTTATTTTGCTGACCTAGACTAACATGGCTACCCCTTTGGAACAAGTCCTCGGTAGTAAGTAATTGTTATAAAAATGCTGAGGCTTTTGAAATTAATGCAATTTAATGCTTATATCTCAATAGTCCTTGGTGAGTGAGCTAAAATGAATCAAATATAAAGTGGGGTGGGGAGTATCTGACTATGTAAGATTAATTCAAGTAATCCAAACAGCTACATTTAAGGAACATGAAGGGCCCACCTTTACCCCCACAGAAGCAGAGAAAACGAAAACTCTCAATTCCTGATTAACATGCTGATATTACCCCATGCAGCACACTCTGGGTGCATCTACACTCACAAATTAAGTCAATTTAAGGAGGCTTAAGTCGACTTAAAATATGCTGCGTCTACACTGGGCTTTCCTTAAGTCGACTTAAACTGCTCCTTAAGTCGAATTAAGGAAAAGTTAGTTTGAATTAATAACACCCCATTTTAATTCAAACTAGTGCTTAAGTCGACTTTATTAAGTCGACTTAAGCCAGTGGAGACGGGGATTAGCATCTTGGTGGAGCTTATTAAGTCGACTTAAAACATTAAGTCAACTTAATAAGGTCGAAAAGTGGCCACATCTACACTTGAAAAGTTAAATCCACTTCTGTTAAGTTGACTTAATAAGGTCCACATTAAGTCAACTTCATAAAATCGACCTTATTAAGTCAACTTCATAAAGTTGACCTAACTTTTCAAGTGTAGACATAGCCTCTGTGCCCTGTCTGCTTTTCTGTCTGGTGTGAGTGGTCTATAAAACGGTTTGCACACCATACTTGCTATGTTTCCTTCCAGACTCCCTAGTAGACATGAGATACAGTGGCCACATCAATGAGATTCAGGGCCTGGTGCAGTTTTGGGTGTCATAAAAATAGCAACCGATTCCTTAATAATTACTATAATAAATAATTCCTGAAAGTCTCACAGGAAATACTTGCCAGACTGTCAAACACAGAGGCACCAGAGCAGGCCCGAGGTTTCTTTTACACCACTTTCTATACAGAGTCCTTTGAAGACTGAAGAAAATTTATCCAGGGCTATGCAGGCAGTTCTGATGGAAATCTGAGCTGGCAGAGGCCAACATGGTTGAGTCAGGTGAAGTGAGCTGGAACGTTGGGTGCTTGGTCCTGCAGCTGCTCAAGGTGTACTGGCTTGTGCATACACCAGTCCCATGATGCAGGGGATGCAAAAGTGGCTTAAAATAAAGTCATGTCTCCCTCTTGTTCCCGTGTAGCTTGGCTGGATTAGAGGGCATCTGGCCCTAACTCTAAGTGAGCGATGAAGTGCAATTCGGTGTAAATTTTGGGGGCAGGAAAACTGAGTCATCCGTAGAGCTTTGGAGTCACATACAGAATCCTTCAGAAAGGAAAACATGATGTATTTTACAGTATATGCAAGATCAAAGAAAAAGATAATGCTTTACACCTTTCATTATTGCTTCAGCTATTGCTCTTTTATAGGGCTTAATGGTGGGCTTATTTGACAACGACTGTGGCCAGTGAGTGCTGGATTGTGTTCCACATACAGTGGATAACTAGCGGATTCATGGTTCCATGATCAGAGCTGGTTTGGACAAAGCAGATTCAGTAGAATGAAGTAAGAATAACTGCACTTATGAGGGGTTTCCAAAGGAAGATATGTGGTGATAGGGACATCTTAAAATTAGTAATGCCCTGAAACCCTCAAGATAGGTCTAGCAAACATTTCTCTACTTCAGCTGTTGTAAAATTGCCGCCTAAAGAGTTAAAGAGAGATGAGATTCATGCTCCATATTGCTGCAAGACTGTTGGTTATTCATTTTTTCCTCCAAAGCCTTCTTATGATTACAGTGTAGAATTACTGGGGTCTTGTGTGAAGACATCTAAAATGGTATCCTCTCTCCATGCAATGTTAGACCATTCTTGGGATTTGCTGTGATAGGGCAACTGCAAGGATACCCAGTTTTCTTCACTCCCAAACTCTGTCTTCGTCAGGGATGGAGGGCAAATTACTTTGCCTGTGATTAATTTTTAAAGACTCTTTCCCATTGATGAGCCAGTTTTAGAGTTCAAGCATTCAGGTTTTCTTACGCAGTGCTGGGTTGCCAGTTCTGGTAGTGCTAGTGAAAACAACCTCTTTCCTGGTATATTGGCTTTTAGGGCTAAATTCAGCTTCTACTTCCATAGCCACAGCAGCAGAACTAGTGCAATTTTGCTGTGCAAAAGGAAGGTGGCCAGACTTCGTATCAGCACCAGCCAGCCCCACAAAACCATTACAGGATGCTTGGAAAGTAGAGCTTGACATAGCAGCATATGGGCTGGGAGAAGGCATGGCATGGGCCTGGTTGTGAAGGGGTGAGACATGAGAATCTGCTACTGTATGGATCCCCCCACTCCACCCTTCCTGGGGAGCCCATAAGAGGCTACTCTAGCTCTTGGGCTGTAGTAGGCTCCAAAGAGTGACTTCGGTGGTATGCTGCCACTTGAGAGTAGAATTCCTGTTCAGACTTGTGGTGAACCTTCCCTTCTCTGACACATTTGCTGAGCACCTAACCCAGCTAGCCAGGTCAGTAGTGGGCTCTAAACATGGGCAATATTAATAATACATTCATCATGTGTAATAGTGTACTCATAGAACACCTGGTATTCTACAATTGCTTTACAAATATTAGTTAAAGGGTCATTGCCAGCTTTAAAGTGGGACAGAGGTGGGGGGACACTTCAAAGGCTGACTCCCTGTCTATTCAAAACTGAGACTCCAACTCATTAGCAGGTGAGTCTTTAGTGGTTTCTGTTGTCCGAGTTCAGGTTTCATTTTTAATACTGAATTGTCTAGCGTGAGATTTAGAAATCAAGTTTAAATGAATGAGGATTAATAACCACAGACAACCTGAGCTGAGAATGAGTGAGGCCTAGAACTTCCGTGTTCCCAGCAGCGCCACCCTGGGGACACTTTTTCACATCACTTGACCGTGCCTTGGTTTCCCGATCTGTGAAATTAGTAGAATAATTCTTCCAGGCCTCTGTGCTGTGGAGCTTAATTAATGCTTGTTGGTCACTTCTGAGGTCTTTGGCTCTGATCCTTCAAAGGCTTAAGCCCATGCTTAATTTTACTCAATAGGCAAGGGGGTTACATATATGCTTAAAGTTAAGCACCTGTTTAAACTTTTTGCTGGATTACTGCTTTGCAGGATTGAGTCCTAGATGAAGACTGATATATACTAATATATTTAGAATTACAAACAATGCCATGTTTCCTGCTACAGCATTCAGTGTACGCTGTGCTGTTTATTACATGGGGTAACCTTTGACAGCATACTACATATGAGAATAAAAGAATAGCACAGCAAGTCGCTGCAGAGGATGGAAGTTTGGGGAAATGAGGTGCTCTGTTCATGAAATGAGAGAAATAAGTCTTGTTCAACGAAAATATCCCAGAGCTGCATAAAATAATGTCAGCTGTGCTTGTAATTGCCATATCAGGTAACTGCATATATTTATTATTTACCAGCATATGGGTCATTGATGCTCATTACAAGCTGCTAATGAGGTGTCCTCTCTACCAGCAGCAACAGAGAAGACAGGAAGGAAGGAAGTGTGGCAATCCTGTCCTTTTGCCAAAGGATTTATTCCTTTGATGGCTTTTGTACAATTACATGCACAATCAGCCAACAACACCTTGAGACTTAAGCTTCCTCCCATATATTTTACTTGGACAAACTGTTTATGGGGTGCAAGCAAATTAAAGCTGGTGTAGAGGAGAAAGCAGTGGAGGAGGCAATGAGGGAAGAGGTGTTACCTATGGAAACGGAAAGAATTGATCTATACTTTGGTGAATAGATTTTTCCACTTGGTGACTTCTGTATGTTGATTCAACTTAGTTTCTAGAGAAGACATCCAGTGCACTTACTGTCATTCATTGCAATGGAACTATGTTAAGACACAACAGATAGCTGCAAATACAAGACATTTTCCATCAGCTCTTCATTTCATGGAGTGCTTTAACGGACACATTAACCTGGGCTGTTATCCACTGCATTTCATCAGAATGGCGGATCAAAATTCGGGAGACAAGGTGGGTGAGGCAATATCTTTCATTGGACCAACTTCCATTGGAGAGACAGACAGGCTTTCGAGCCACACAGAGCTCTTCTTCAAGTCAGACTGTCTCAATAGGTGCACCCTGGGGTTCTGAATCCTGTTTATTTGTTGTTTAGGCATTATGATAATTATAAAATTGGAAACTTTGCGCTAGAGCCTGACCTGTGCGTTTGAGGTACCATTGTGACCGTGGGTCTGTGGAAGCTGCCCGCATGCTGTTGCATGCAACTGCAGTGTAGCTGCACAGAAGGGTAATGACACCACGCTAGACACATGCAAAGGTCAGTTTCAGGAAATCAGGTCTCAATGTCCATTAAAAGCTTTGGCACACCCAAAGACATTTGTGTGGCTTGAAAGCTTGTCTCTCTCACCCTGGTCCAAGATATTACCTCCCACACTTGCCTAAATCCTGGGACTGATGTGGCTACAACACAGCATACAAAAATTGGGAAACATTATAACACTTTTTAAAATTAAGTTTGTTGGACATTTGTCAAAATTACAAAATACCTCATTACTTAACAATGTAAAGCAAGCAAACAAAACAATCCTACAATGCCTATTTTCTGAATGCCGTATATCCAGTGCTTTAAAAAAACAAAAAAGTGCCGGTACTCGGCCAAGTACCTGGGGCTGCCCTTGGTGGCAGCAGGAGCTGGGGCCGCATGGCTGTGAAAAAAGGTGCCGGTACTCAGTATCCCTGAGAGCCATGACGAGAAAAGCCCTGCATATATCTGTATTGGAACCAACTAATGCTTTTTATTTAAAAACTGTTTAGATATTTACAGAAAATAGACCAGCTGTTTCAAACTTCTGTTTCTGCATGCCCGTGTAGCTGCATTTTCACTAGTACAATATCTATTTGTTATTTATAATCTAGCTCTAAAAATGTAGTTGGAAAGACAGGAAAAGTTTATTTCTCCCTCTCATTTTTAAGAATACCTCCTGAATTGAGGGATTATAATTTCCAACCAACAGTTCAATCACATGGAAGGCTAGTACTCACATATGCATGAGTCTGACTCTCTGCCTTATTCTCACACAGATGAGAATCAGGAGTAACTCCATTTCAGTTAGTGGGATTAAACTGCTGTAAAATCAGACAACAACCAGCCCCTATGTGTATGAATAGCATCCTGTGCTCAGATCAGTGGGGGGGGGGGGGGGGGGGGGGGGGAGAGACAGTGCCTCATATTGGCTATGTCTACACTTGAAAAGTTAGATTGACTTATGAAGTCGACTTAATAAGGTTGACTTTAAGTCGACTTAAAGTGGACCTTATTAAGTTGACTTAACAAAAGTCAAGTTAACTTTTCAAGTGTAGACATGGCCCCTTTTTGGCCTTATTAAGTCGACTTAACGTTTTAAGTAGACTTAAAAAGGTCCAACTAGGCACTACTCTGCATCTCCACTGGCTTAAGTTGACTTAATAAAGTCGATTTAAGCGCTAGTTCGAATTAAAACGAGGTGTTATTAATTCGAACTAACTTTTCCTTAATTCGACTTAAGGAGCAGCTTAAGTCGAAGTAAGGAAAGCCCAGTGCAGATGCGGAGTAAATTAAGTCGACTTAAGCCTCCTTAAATTGACTTAATTTCTAGGTGTAGATGCATCCATTCACACTAACATTTACTTTTTGTCATAGTCCTCATCTGTCCCCATTTACTCTTATGCCTTGTAAATACAACATTTCCAGTGCTGTAATTGCTTGGTGCAGGACTGCCAGCCTCAAGAGTTTGAAACATTTAGGCTCCTTTTCAGGCCTGGAAAAAATCATGGGATGGACTTAAATTTAAAAAGAAAAGAAGTCTAAAAGTAAAGAACTTGTTTTATTTGCCTTCTGCCTTTTTTGTTTTAGGGTGCACTCATGTTATCAAGCTTTTCTCTATACCATGAGGGCTAGAAACTTATTTAAAAAATCACATTGAGTCTCCCCACCCCTACCATCATATTCCTCTAGAGATTTTAAGAAAAACACCCAACACGTGCAAAATTCATGATAAAAAATATCACAAGAGTTTCTGTTATTATTCCTAATCTTTAGCATGCAAAAGAGATCTAGGCACTGGTTAGTGCCAGACTTGGAGACACTTACTATTGAGAGTAGAGTTTACTACAGTAACTTCCCATAGGGACAGATTTTTAAAGGTAATTAAGCACCTAACTCCCTTTAAGAACATGGCCCATAGTAAACCCGCAAGCACTACTGCTTAGGTGTTCCTGTTTGCATTGGGCCCTTATATTGTGTTAGTTGCTCTGAGTTGGATTTGTATTGCAAAGATTCCCAAGGCAAACATGGATAGCTGAGCACAGCTTGAGTGCCCTTACTCTTTATGAGAGATGGTATGACAGATGCAAAGCCCGGACTGAAAGTGGAGGCTCTTATTATTTTGGCCTTGGGCTCTTTACAGGCAGTGGCCTTCTTGAGAGTCACCCGGCATTTGGCCAGATCCCTGATGGCTTTGCACATTCCTTTTCTTACTCTGAATGAATGCTCTAATCTGGCTGGAGGGCATCACAAGCCCCAATAGCCAGTTTACTGCACCTGCTCATCAAGGATTGGAAACACCTGCCATGGTTGGAGCTTAGCATTTAAGTGCTGCTATTTGAAGACAAATCTTGCCTTTTGTCTCTGCCCCTGCCTGTTTCCATTTTTTAAAAAAAATAAAAAGCAGTGCTGGCTATTTTTAGGACAGGGTTTGTTTTCCTATCATTTGCTGAAGAAACTGCTTTGCCTCATGGGTTAGATGGACTGATGAAAGAGATTATTCAAATGAATCTGAGGCAAAGGATAGAAAGAAACGAGCATTTTTCTTTGGCCTGCAGTCATTTTAAAGACCTATGTGGATTTTAAAAATATTAGACTGTTCTCCAGTCGTGCTCTAGAGCATTGTAACATCATTATTGTAATCTGCAGAGTCTTGGTCAGTGCTGTAAAATAAAGTGTAGTTTTTAATAAGATTATATGTGTTTCTTCCCCTTTTGTCCTAAAATATATGAGTCCTCCCAACGTATGCCTTTAATGGTTCGATTATTTTAATTTGTGAAAACCAATGTTAAGTGTCTGAGCAGAAATCAGTTTTCCAGAATAAGATAAGCGTGCGTCAGTCTTAAAGTACTCTCTCCTCCTTTTAAAAATGGGCATGTGTGAGAAAGTAATGCTAGCAAAAGCTGCTGACTTGACCCCTTCAGACAATAAAGCACTTTATTTATCCACTGGAGAGAGACAGCACAGCCCTGGGAAAGTGTCTTTATGCTGCCTCACCATTGTGCTTCCGTCCTGACTTGGACAGGCTACTTCTTGGTTGAGCAGGTAGCTTGGGTCCGAATCCCACATACTTAACTTGAAGCACAGGGGTAAACTTTAATGGGACCACTAACATATGTAAGTGTATGTGTAAATCTTTAAGATTGGAGTTCTAGGGTTTTCCCAAGGCCACACAGCTAATGATTAACAGAGCCTACATCCCCTGACTGATAGTCCAGTGCATGAGAGTGTGGGAAGTTGCTGAACTTGAGGACAAGCATTGAGAACTGCATGCACAGTTATGCTGAATGACATCTAGTTCTTAGAAAATCTGACAGTGCTTGCTTCTAGCTCATGCTGTTGGAAGCCCTTATGTTTGTATTGTAGGAAATGAATGTTGGGCACATTTAGAACCAACAAGCATGCTTCTTTGGACCTTTAGGGTCAGTTTGAGAAATTCACTGCTGCAGGGTAATGGTACAAATAGAATCAAATACTTGGCCTGGATTTAAAAGCACAAAAGGGCTTGAGTAGTTTTATGACATTCATATTTCTACAAGATAAGATAAGGTAATCAAATCTCCTGCTTCAGGGCAGAAATTGATTGCTACAGAGGTTTTGAAGGCATTTTTCTCTAGGTAGCTTAGATACAGTGATATCTGCTACATAAATCCTGATAGAGAGACATAGAGGTACCATGTTGCAGATTGCTGGGGACATTTTGCCTAATCCTGCTATCACTGAAGTTGAGATCCACAAAGGGACTGAGGTGTTGCAATGCTGAGTGATCACAGCTAGAAACCCCTTGCTGGACTCAGGCACCTGAGGGGTTTCTTGTAAGAAAGAGTTAAGTGCCTGTTTAATGCCGCACAAAATGGCTAGAGAAGGTGGTGACTTTGCTACTTTGAGCCTGCTGGGTAGAGCATTCATCCAGAATATCGGAAGCTTAGATCCAATTCCCCTCTCTGCCTGAAAAGGAAAAAGAAGGTTTGAACAGGGGTCTCATCCCTCAGAGGAATATGTAACCATAGAGCAAGGGCTTCTTTTAACATGGGCTCCCTCACTCTTCTGTTTGACCCTGCCAGCAGGTAGAGGATCTTGGGGAGCAGCTGCCACACACACACACATGCTAGCGAGGTTTGAATTAATAAGTGTTTTTATTGGGGGTGAACAAGGGTAAATGGAATGGGGCAGTGAGGTGTATAGGGGATACTGGGAGATGGGCCTCTCTATTGAACAGTATAGTGTCACAGTGTGGGAATCGATGTAAACCAGTGTAAATTAATATGCCAATGTAAATTAATATAAACCAATGTAGCTTAATATAAACCAATGTAAATTAAGATAAATCAATGGGGTTTTTTACAAGCATAAACATACAAGGCAACTGTATCAATGAGAGAGTGGGGTTAAGGGAAATGGCCAGGGAGTATGGGCAGGCAGTAGCAGAGGGGTAAGGAAAACAGCAGAGGCTGCAGTAGCAGAGGCTGCAGTAAGCCTTAAAGACCTGCAGGGGGAGACCTGGAAAATAAGGTTAGGGGAAATGGCCAGGGAGTATGGGCAGGCAGTAGCAGAGGGGTAAGGAAAGACACAACAGCAGAGGCTGCAGTAGCAGAGGCTGCAATAAGCCTTGAAGACCTGCAGGGGGAGACCTGGAAAGTAAGGTTAGGGGAAATGGCCAGGGAGTATGGGCAGGCAGTAGCAGAGGGGTAAGGAAAGACAACAGCAGAGGCTGCAGTAGCAGAGGCTGCAATAAGCCTTGAAGCCCTGCAGGGGGAGACCTGGAGTAGTCTGTCTGCAGGCCGAGTGTGGAGGCACCGAAGACGGGCTGGAGCGTGCTTGGAGCAGAGGTGAGCAGGGGAACAGACCAGGGAAGCACACTTAGAAGGTGGGGGCAGGGTGACACGTGGGGGGAGTGCGTGGGGAAACTGGGCAAGGGAATGGAGGTAAACAGGGGGTCTAGGGTGGTTCTGGGAGGGGGGTTGAGGGGAAGACCAGACAGGGGTTTCAGCGGGCAGCAATGGAGAGCGGTGGCTAGCAGAGAGCGGGTTTGGGGAGCCAGGGAAAAACGGTGTGGTGGGGGCAAAGGGAAGGCAACAGAGAGCGGCGGCTAGCAGAGAGCAGGTTCGAGGAGCCAGGGAAAAATGGCAGAGGGGCGGCAGAGGGGCAATGGAGCAGAGAGCGGATTCGGGGGCGGCAGAGGGG
>ML685836.1:2665676-2708894 GCA_007922175.1 Pelusios castaneus
GCTTTAGAAGTAAGGCTTTAATTCGAACTAACTAGTTCGAATTAGCCAATGTGGCCATGTTAATTCGAACTAATTTCTTAGTTCAAACGAACCGGCCATTGAAATGAATGGGGATCGCTAATTCGAACTAACTAAAATTAGTTCGAATTAGTTAGTTCCAACTAACTAGTTCAAACTAATTTTAGCAAGTGTAGACATAGCAAGTGGTAGCTGGAGCAGGCAGACCCAGGCTCTGTCTATTCCATGAGGTCAGTGGCAAATATATTCACCATCGGATCAATCAGGATCTGGCCAAAACACAGTGATCAAGCTTCCACTTCTACAAGCAGATGGCTAGTTCCCTTAGGCTACTTCCTACCATGTCACAAGTCTCCTGGGTCAGCAGCTGGCACAACTCTCTCTCTTCCTGGGCTTCCACTTTCAGTCAGGCATCTACCTACATCTCAGCACCCCAGGACCTAGACTATCAACTGCTGACCAATAGAAACTGAAAAAACCCACCTTTCTCCTCACTAATTCACCCTGACTAAGCTGGGCTGTTCCCTTTTATTCTGAGGCTCCAGTTGAGGCATGCCGCAGCCTAGCAGAGATGAGGGGGGCGTGGCTTCTTCTGCCCAAAGTATGGGGTTAACACCTTCTGGTCCCATGCAGGGTACGTCCACCCTATCACAGGCACCCATCTGAGATACCCTAGGACCAGTCCATTGCTTCTAATGATTAATTATTATTATTATTTAATATGTCTTTTAATTATTCACACACAATGGAATTGCTTCAACAGGATGGATTGAGGGAGCCCCATATTAGACAGTCTCCTAGCGCCATGATCAGAGATGTCTACATCTGTCTCTGTTTTGTGGATTGCAGTGAAGGTTAGGTGGCAGAAAGACACCCCTTGCAGGAGGCAGCTATGCACATGCCCAGAGACAGAAGCATAGATACCGAGGGAACTCTTACCCGGAAAGCTTAGGTGTCAAGTGAGTTTGGACACCTACAGCGCTAGGAAGGGTTTTTTGGGGGATCACAGTGGTGCCTAAAACTGGGACTTAAGTGCCTACATCTGGGGTCTAGGTGCCTAAGCTCCTTTTTAGACAGAGGTCTGGAATATTTGTCATTAAGTTCAATAGGCCAGATCATGATACTTTTACACTGAGGAGCACCTTACTCCATGGATAATTCTGTTAATTTGATTGGGACTATTCATGGACCAAGGTACTACTTAGTGTAAGGGCATTAGAATCTGGCCCAAGAGGAGAGAGAGTTGTTTTTTTCTCTGTTTGCCTTTGTTAAAAGTGTCTAATGTGGGCCACTGCGGGAGGTAGGATGGTAGGTTTGTTCTGATCTGGTAGGTATAACAATTTCAAAGTTCAATGGTTACTATTTTTCTTCAGACATCAGCACTTAGAGGGCACACCACCAAAAAGGCCCCTCAAGTTTTAAACAACTTTATAGTGAAAGACAATTTGTTTATTTTTCCAGTGAGGGTACTTACATGTGACTATTGTCCTTGAGCATTACCCATAGATTTAAAATATATGTATGGCAGAGAACAAAATTCTGTGGAAAAAAAGAATATTTCAAAAGTGTGTGTCTTGGTCTGCTTAAAAGTTTCTCTTCCTCTTTTATTGGGCATGAATTATGTCATTAATAATGAGGCATACAAGGCCAGTTTGCATTGTCGTAACTAAGATCATAAAAATCTCCTCCAGGGCCTGATTCTCATCTCAATAACACCAGCATAAAATTTAGATGTGATTCAGATGTATATTGGAGCTACTCTAGATTTACAACAGTGTAACTGATATTAGAATTTGACTCACTATCAGTTAAAAGTTTTGTTATTTATTATTATTATTATAACTAGATTAAGAGAAAAAAAATGTCATTACTGCAATACACTGTAGAGAGTTAATGATTGTAGTGCAGTTGGCAAGCAAAGCCATTGCAGGTGTGTTTCTTAATTCTGTGTTAATTGGCCAGGTGCACATAAATACAGAACACAGGGGTCTTGGAATGGATTTGTAGTAGAGAGAATAGTAGAAGAGGGAGATAGATAGTATAGCTAAAGTTTTAAAAAAATGTCTGTTTGGGGTTTTTTGGTGATGTTATCTTTGTTTAAATAAGTCCACTAAACACAAAGTGGGGCGACTATGAGTAGCTAGAGAGAGCTACATGCTGAAAAAGCACATAGACCAGTAAAAGTTTTGAAGAGCAGAGAGGAGGCTCAAGTAAATTAGGTGTATTGGGGTGATAATTTTCAGTGTAACAGATTAGTCAGAATATCTTGCACTGAATGAGAAGGCAGCTAGAGGGCTGTTGAGGGAGAAGGGTCGGAGGAAGAAAGCAAGTTTCAGAAAATGAAAAGAGGGGAATAAACCTAGGTTTAGGTGGATAAGAAAATAATAGAATGCCAGAACAGAGATGGCATTATTTCCTTTGTTCACCTGTTGGGAACATGCTACTTTCTCAGGGTCATTATAACTCTGGGCTGAGTAGTACCACACAGTTAAGCAAAGGTACAAAATTTAGTGACTGTATAATAGTTTAAAACACAAACAAGTAAGCTGTTATCGGGAACACTGACAGAAAGTGAAACAGAACCCAGCTACCTCAGAAAAGAGGAACATTTCTTTAGCAGCAGCTTCTTTTATCTTCAGAGTGACATCAGTGTGCTAGGGAAGTAGATGCTTTTATATTCAGTATGAAAATAAGGTCCTTACCAAGAAAAGTTTTTATAATGTATAATAGAAGAGCTAAAAGAAGGAGTGGACATCTAGATTTTGGCAATTCTGAGTTATATAGATAGACTTTAGCATTCTTGTTCCTAAACAATTCTCAGCTGGTATAAAACAGCACTGTTTAAGTGTCTATTCCCCTTAATGTCTGAAAACTGGTAGAGTTGTCTAACCACCCCTATTTCTTAAATCTTCTAATGACACACTGTTTGCTATTTGTGCTCCTTTCCTATGCTGCTATTTTAAGTTTTCTACTACATTCTATCACGTATCTGTTTGGGCTCTCCTCGTAGATTGAGTTCCAAAGGGAAAGCTGTGTTAGTCTATTGCAGAAAAACAGAGTCCTGTGGCACTTTTAAAGACACACAGATTAATTTCTCGTATGAGCCTTTGTGGGACAAAATCCCCCTTGTAGATTGAGTTTCCAGAAACTTGGTTTTTAAGTTTGATTAGTAGTACTGGCATGTTTTCACCATTTTAATGTGGTCTCTTTTTTCAGTTTCAGTATTAGTGTCAAAATTTGGCAGCTGTAATTGAGACTTTTTAATTTGGGAATTATATTGGCTGACTGTAAAGGGTGTATGCTTGGAGACTGATAACATGGGCAAATAATTGACTCCTGTCTACATTGTGATCTTTTTGAAAGATTGCAAGATTCTTTTTTGATAATGAAAAGCTGTGTGAATCCTTTTTTTTTTTTGGGGGGGGGGGGGGAGTATAAATCTTAGACAAAATTAGGGAATTTATTATAGCAAGTAGAATAGGTAAGAAACAACAGAATTCCATTGATGTGTATGCAGTGAGTGAGATTTCATTCTGGCTGATTCCTAGTTACAACCAATGTACCATTTTATAAACATCAGTCAGCAACATTACGAGGGAGAGATACAGCCAGAGAAGTGACTCTAAAAAGTGAATGTCTTGGGGGTTACTCTTTATTGTCATAAGTCAAAACAAGATTTGTCCAGGTACCAGCACTATCTCCTCTGCCCACTGTCTGCAAATAAAACTCTTTTCTTTCTGCTTTGTACTGACATCACCAGCATTCAAGAATCAGAAGTTAGGCCATAATTTTGTGTCTATAGGAACTGCTATACCATAAGATATACAGGACATGTAATTTAGTATGTTTTGAACACTGGCCAGTTCTTATTACTTTAGAAGAAGCTGTTAAACACCCCTAATGCATCTAATTGGTCAATAATCTACTAAATGGGATACAAGGGTGTCTTTCTTCTTGACCCTAGTGGTTATCAGCCTGAAGCATAAGGACTGAGGATGGTGAACAATAGAATTGTTTGAATACATTGTTTTCCCCACAGGAATGTTTTCTCTTCCACCTAGATTTAGCTTGTCTTATGCTTTGGGTTGCTTGACACCTTAAAAACCCACCCTTGAACCAAATTCAGTATAATTTGCCTTTTTTCACATTGGTAAAAGTATCTCCTAACTCAATCAGACTGCTCTTGTGTTGTACCTCAAAAGTGGGTGCAATGTGGTAACAGGCAGATTTAACCAAGCTGATTTTCCCCCTGTGGTATAGAGACTAACCACAGCTGCCTGTGGTTTTACAGCAAACACTGCACTTGCCAGGGAGGACCAGTTTATCCCTTCATGCTCTGTGCTTGCAGGGTGCCCCTCCTTTTCTTTAGCTCCCTGAGTATTGATTATCAGGCTACCATAAATGTGGCTTCCTCTCTATTTTTGTGCATCCCCACGCCATCTCTGTAATTATTGTGGGAGTTTCTATAGTTACTCTGCCCAGGCCGGGGTTTTCATTATAGTGATGGCATTGTACTTCAGGATTGGTGAGGGTACATTGGCTGGAATTCAGCACATGCAGGAGTCTGTGTGGCACCATCTCAGGGCTACAGATGCTAAAACAGATAAGGGTAAGAGACTAGTCTTTGTGTGTGGATTCTGGGGTGTGATTTCAAGTGGGGCTAGGTAAACATATCTTTATGACCAGTAACACATTGATTTAGTAGTGGGGCTGGGCAAGCTGATGCACAGAGAAATTTGCACTGCTTTGACCCTTGTCCTTTGTGTATGTGTCCAAACTAAACCCAGACCATTTTAAAGAAGAGAGAGGAATGCCGGGCTGTTAAAGTACAGGACTGGATGTCAAGAGACCTGGGGTCTGTCATGGGCTGGCTGCAAACTCACTGATTTACCTAGGGCAAGTCACATGCTAATCTGTTTGTGCGACAGTGTCCTTCTCTACAAAACAGTGGTAATAATAGCTCCTTAGCTTGCAGGAGTCTTGGGAAGGCTGTCAACATTTGTCAAGTGCTTTGAGATCCCTGGATAGAGAGCAGAGCACTATCTGAGTACACAGGATTAGTAGTAGTCTTTTGGAGCGGCTCCAGTATTCCCCCCACCCTCCAAAGGTCCTCCCTTTCCTACCCAGTTTCAGCTACACAGCTGAGAATCCTTTGCACCAAAGATATTGCAGCTGCCTGATAACCAAGGCCGTCCCTGGGGGGTGGTGGTGAATGGGGCGATCTTCCCGGGCCCCGCAGTTACGTGGGCCCCGCACTGTCCCGCTCCCAGTGGGGCAGTGCGAGGCCCATGCGCGCCACAGCCCCTCCTCCCACAGCCGCCCCACTGCCTTCAGCAACGAGCCGAAGGCAGTGGGGTGGGGCGGGCCGGGAAGGCTATGCCCGGCCCCTGGTCTGGCCCTCCCCGCCCCCAGGGCGAAGCAGGAAGGCCCAGGGGCAGAGCATGTGGGGCCTGGCCTTAGGGCCAGCCTGCCCTAAATGGCTGGCTCCATGCCACAGGCGGCCACGGCTTCCCGGCACGGGTCCAGGGTCGCCAGCTCCCTCCCGCCCATAGGTGTCCTCTGGGGTCAGGGCCAGGACCGGAGCCGACTCCGGCTCCACTCCTAGCCACCCACAGGCTCCCCCGGCCTCCCCCACAACAGGCGGCATCCAGGGCCTGGGCCGGAGCCAGCTCCCCGCGCCGGCAGCCTCGGCCTCCCGGCCCAGGCCCGGCTCCCTGGGGGAGTAGGGAGCAGGCCGACCGGCCTGCCATGTTCCTCTCCACAATGGGGACGGGGCCCCGCTTCGGGCAGTTGGCCCTGGGCCCCGCTCCCCCCATAGGACCACCCTGCTGATACCTGCTTTTATCCCAGGGCTGGCCCAAGGGTTTTGGTGCCCTAGGTGAATTATGACTTTGGTGCTTCCCCTACATATTATAAAAGATAATATATGAATATATATATATTTTTAAATAGAGAAAAAAATCACTTCAATCTAATTTAACATCCCTTAAAGGCTGATGCCCTTCGCGACTTCCTAGGTCACCTAGATGATTGGGCCAGCCCTGCCAGGATCCCTACTCATCTGGTCAATTTACGTCTCTCACGCCCAGCTTGTTTAGGCATCTCCTACTGCCTGTGGCCTCCAGTCTGAACTGAGGCATTTTTAATATAGTTGTGTTTCACTAGTGAAATACCCCTGCCCACAAATACTTTGCATACACTGGAAAAGCACAGTGGAATGGAAGATATTTAGTATCACAGACAATGAAAGACAGGAAAAGCAACTGGACCCATAGGTGAACTGGATTAAAACCCACCCTCTGGCCCAGGCAAATTAACTGAGTCAGAGCAAAGAAAATAGATTGGGCTGAATTCAGTTGGCCTTGGAGGATGGTTATGAGTAGAAGCAGCCAATACATGAGACAGGTTGTGAATAGAGGCAGTTCTATCTATGCTCCAGGATTGTGGTGCAGATAAGGAGGAAGACTGATACCATATGGGGATTTTATGTAACTCATGTCAGTTAACGTAGTTTTATGGATAATAGGTCTTGTGAAACAAATCAATTTCATTTTTGGATGAGATTTCAAGTTTGATAAACAGAAGGCAATTGTGTAGATGTAATATACTTCAATTTTGCAAGGTGTTTGACTCAGTACTGCATAATAGTCTGTTTTAAAAAAACTGGCATTATGCAATATTAATTTAGCACACAATCAGAGGATTAAGAGCTGGATAACTGACCGATCTCGAACAATAGTTATCAATGCAGAATCATCACTGATTGCGGGGAGGAGTGTTTCTAGTGGGGTTCCATAGGTATCAGCTCTAGGCCCTATGCTGTTCAATATTCTTTATCAATGATCTGTTAATAAATATTAAATAACTGATGAAAATATTTGCAGATGCCAGAAAGATAGGTGGAATGAGGACAGGACAGTCACATAGATCAATCTGACTTGCTTGGTAAATGTGGCCCTTTAAAACAAAATTCAAATTTTAATACAGACAAGTGGGTGGTTACACATCTAAGATCTGCAGGCCACAACTGCAGAATGGGGGACTGTCTGATGGAAAGCAAAGACTCTGAGAAGGATCTAGGAGTCTCAGTGGACTAACAACTCAACAAGAGCTCCCAGTGTAATGCTGTGGCAAAAAGGGTTAGTGCAATCCTTGGATGTATGACTACAGGTGTAGTGAACAGGAGTAGGGATATATTTTTTCTTCTGAGGATGACATTGGTAACACCAATACTGGAATACTGCATGCAGTTCAAATGTCAACATTTACAAAGTATGTTGAAAAGTTGGACATGGTGCGGAGAAGAGCCACAAGACCGATTTAAGGATTGCAAAACATCTCTTATAATTAAGGCTACAATTTTGTGGTGGAGACCATGGTGTTCACACAGTTATTAATTTAAATAAAGTCTGTGACTCCTGCAGCAGCAGCTCCTTTCCCTTCTGAGCGTTGCAACCTGGTCCACATGGTTGCAGAGATACTCAAATTTGGTGCATCTGCCCTTCTGTAGATGTGAATGGCATCGCAACCCCATGTGCTAGGTCATGATGCCATTCATATTTGGCTGTTTGACCCTCGGTTTCCATCTATGATGGGGTGGATGGACCAAACTCAAGAGGTGATGTAACCAAGTGGCTCAGGTTGCAATGTTTAGAGTGGGAAGCTGGGTCCAATTCCATGAGACAGGAGCCGCCACTGCAGGGTAAGTGTGGGATGGGTTTGCTACCATCCCTCTCCCGCCTCCCTTGATCCTCCTCTTTCTGTGACATATCCCTGTTTTCGTGCACCTCTGCTGTTAAATGTATTAAAATTTTCCATGAAAAAATCATAGCCTTCCTTCTAATGAAAGACTCAAAAGCATAACAAACATGGAATCCTGTGACACTTTTAAAGACTAACAAATTCATTTATAAATAAACAAACAAACAAATTTGTTAGTCTTTAAAGGTGCCAGAAGACTCCTTGTTTGTTTTGTTGACCTAGACTAATACGGCTACCCCTTTGGAACTTGTTAAGAAGCACTGTCTCTTTATTGTAAAGAGCGATTTAAGCAGTAGTTTGATCCATCTATAAGTACATACTTGTGGAACAGAATTTGGATGAGAGGGCTCTTCTGTTTAGCAGTCAACAATATAAAAAGATCCAGTGGCTAATAATTGAAGCTTGACAAATTTACAGTAGAAACTAGGTACACAGTGGTTAAAGTATAATTTGACGGGCCCCGGAACCCTCCTAATCTCCGGGCCCCCTTCCCGTATTGTCTGGGCCCACTTCATGCATGCGTGGGCCCCAGCCCAGGTAGGCATTTGCAACCACTTCTCAGTATCACATGCATCAGTTATTGCTCCATAAAAATATTTATAATTGTATACGGCGTTTATGTGTATAGCAATTATTGTCACAAACTAGCAAACACTGCATAACACAATAAGTATTGTGATTAACAACGGTGGGGCGTAGGACCTGCCAGCAGCCAGGGGAGGGTGGAACATGCGTTTCGCTGGATTTTTCTACTTTTAGGGGCCCTGGAACTCTGGCTCCACAAATTTGTGGGCCCTGGAATTGCGTTCCGGTGCGTTCCCCCTTACTTTAACCTCTGTAGGTACATACTATAAACAGCAAGGATAATTAACCATTGGAACAACTTACCCAGGGCTGTGGGGTAGATTCTCCATCATTGGTAATTTTAAAATGAAGGTTGTATGTTTTTCTGAAAGGGGTGCTCTACTTTACACAGGAATTAATTCAGAGCAGTCCTATGACTTGTGTTATGCAGGAGAGCAGACACAATCACACCGGTCTTTTCTGGACTTTGACTCTATAAAGAAGAAAATCTTAGATGCCAGTTCAGTCACAATTACACACGCATATAAAATAGAAAATCAAGATAGAGGAACTGTAAGAAATTATCAATAGAGGAAAAATATTATGGAAAAAGAACAGATTTGTAAGTGGAAGTTGTCAATAGGGATCAATTATTTTGAGTTTAAAGGCAGGTGTTGTATATTTAGACTTCTAAAAGCTATTACTGATGTCCTCTTTGCAAGATGACATTGCAGAAGATGCCCATATAACAAAATAGGATTTTTTCCCATAAACATTCCATTTATGTGGTATATTTATATAATTGGGTTTTTATTATTTTTTAGTACTTATGTAGTCATAGTGCCAGAAACCTTTAAATATCTTAACATCTCTTAATAAGTGGAAAATTAAAATCCTTAGATGCCACATGCAGGCTTCCCAAAAATGGTGTAAGGCATGTGTAACCCAAGACTGACTGACAAACAAACAAACAAACAAACAAGTAAAAGAATGATGGAAGGCAAGATAAAATCAGTATGGCTAAATGACGTGGCACAGGACAGAATCTGTCCAATCTGAATTATCTTCAGAAAACGGAAATCCAGTCCACGTAAAGTCAGTAACAAAGAGCATGTGTTTTACCTGTTTACTTTAAGATGGAAACAAGGAAGGCTTAGGGGGAATTTGAAGAACAAATAGTTATTGGCATAACAAGAAATAATAACTTTTTTAACAGTATTACAAGGAGGAAGCTTTGAAAGAATGGGTGAGTCCACTGAATTATCAGAGAGTTATGGATGCAGTGAAGAAGGATAAAACCATTGTGAAGCATTTAAATTGTTTCTTTGCATTAGTTTTCATAGAGGATAGTGGGGAGATTGAAGATTAGAATAGAAAATAATACTAAACATATGATAATTTCTTTGTAAAAGGATAGTACACCCTCATCTGGAATACTCCATTCAGTTCTAAGTCACCCTGTCTCAAAAGATATAGAAGTGGAAAGTCCTGATATGGGAAACATGTCTGTGAAGCCTGGCCTTACAATCTATCAATTTATAAATATCTGTATAAGAGAGTGAAAAAATGTGAATGTTTACTTAAGGAAGTGGCAAAGAGGTAAATAAAATGAAGATCAATGACATGAAGAAAGGGAAATTGGGCATATCTATTTGCTCTCAAGCTAAAGGATGTTCAGTGAAATTGGAAGTACATAAAACTGATCAAATTTTACACAGTGCACAGTTAACTTGTGGAACTCATTGTCACAAAATCACTGAAGTTGAGCTTAGGAAGAGGTTTAGGCACTTCATGGATAATCAGAACCTGCAACATTAATTTATTTCACCTTTTTAAAAATATACATGATAAACCCATGCCCTAGAGCAGAAGGCAATTTCAAACAGGGAATTAGGAAACTCAGTCCCCTTAGATTAGATTATTCCATAACTTACTGTTACAAATTTTTTGCCCTGTGCTTTGAAGCTTATGGTACTGGCAGCCATTGTTAGAGAGAGAATAACAAATGAGTGAGCCCTTTGGTCAGATCCATTATGATCATTTTAATTCTCTTATATTCCTGTTATTTGAGAGACACAGGTGTGCGCAGGACATTAGAGAGAGAGTTTATTTTTGTTCCACTGTCACTTTCAGAAAGAGGTAAAGCATTTAAACTTCTAAAAAAATTAATAAAGATGGGCAAAGCCAAGGTAATTCTGGTATTTCCAAAACACACTGGATTATTTTTTGGTTTTGTCCTAAGGCCCATGGTCAGGATTTGGAAGTGTTCTCAGTTTGAGGGCAGGTTTTGAATGATGCCCATTACAAAGTGGTGAAAAGAGAGGTTTTGTCCTCATATCTTTTCATGCTACAACTTTTGTATGTCTAAGACCCAGTTAACTACACACAAAGCAGGATCCGAATGTTGCCCAAGTTCTTCATTTAGTTGCCTTTTGCATATCAATTGCATAAAGGTGTATTTGCCATGGTAATCCAACACCTGGATCCTTTTTTCCTCTTCCTCTGAAGGTTTGGGTTTCTGGCACTAATGCATATTCATAGAATCATAGGGCTGGAAGGGACCTCATGAGGTCATCTAGTTCAACCCCCTGCTAAAAGCAGGACCACTCCCTCTAAATCGTCCCAGCCAGGGTTATGTCTAACTGGACCTTAAATATCTCCAAAGACCGAGATTCCACCACCTCCCCAGGTAACCCATTCCTATGATTCATCACCCTCCTAGTGAGAAAATTTTTCCTAATATCCAACCTCGACTTCCCCAGCTGTAATTTGAAACCATTGCTCCTTGTTCTGTCCTCTGTTACCACCAAGAACAGCCTAGCTCCCTCCTCTTTGGAGCACCCCTTCAAGTAGTTGAAGGTTGCTATCAAATCCCCCCCTCAGTCTTCTCTTCTGTAGACTAAATAAGCCTACTTCCTTCAGTCTCTCCTTGTAAGTCATGTGCCCCAGCCCCCTAATCATTTTCATTGCCCTCTGCTGGACTCTTTCTAATTTGTCCACATCCTTTCTTTGGTGGGGAGCTCAAAACTGGACACAGTATTCCAGATGTGGCCTCACCAGTGCCAAATAGAGGGGAATTATCACATCCCTCAATCTGCTGGCAACACTCCTACTGATGCAGCCCAATATGCCATTGGCCTTTTTGGCAACAAGGGCACACTGTTGGCGCATATCCAGCTTCCCGTCCACCATAACCCCCAGGTCCTTTTCTACAGTGCTGCTACTTAGCCGATCGGTCCCCAGCCTGTAGAAATGCATGGGATTTTTCCGTCCTAAGTGCAGGACTTTGCACTTGTCTTTGTTGAACCTCATGAGGTTTCTTTTGGCCCAATGCTCTAATTTGTCAAGGTCTCCCTGAATCCTGTTCCTGCCCTCCAGCGTGTCTACCATTCCCCCCAGCTTGGTGTAATCCACGAACTTACTAAGCATGCAATCTATCCCATCATCGAGATCACTAATGAAGATGTTGAACAGAACTGGCCCCAGGACAAACCCCTGGGGCACTCCACCCCTTACAGGTTGCCAACTAGACATTGAGCCATTGACTCCTGCCCGTTGATCTAGCCAGTTTTCTATCCACCTTACGGTCCACTCATCCAACCCATATTTCCTTAACTTGCCGATGAGAATGCTGTGGGAAACGGTATCAAAAGCCTTGCTAAAGTCAAGGTATACCATGTCAACAGCTCTTCCCACATCCACAAATCCAGTCATCTCATCATAGAAGGCAATCAGGTTGGTCAGGCACGATTTGCCCTTGGTGAATCCATGCTGACTGTTTCTGATCACTCTATTTTCCTCCAAGTGTTTCAGGATGGATTCTTTGAGGAATGTCATCTTCTTGATAACTCCAGGCTAGCTCAACAGAAGTCACCCACTAAAGGTCTCAGAACTGCATAGAGAATTGTGTGAGAAAGAACAAAGACTTTAGAGTCATCAGCAGTGGCAAGTGCACACACATAACAATGGGTACATTGAGAAGTAGTTAAACTAAAAGGTACATGAAATTGATTGCCCACTGGGTGTTTTTCAGATTTTCCCATTTCTCTGCACTCTTGTCTGCTGTTAGTAGGGACCAAAAGATTTTCCAGAGGCAGGCAGCCTTTGCTAACTGCTGGGAAATCCTCCATATAAACTGAACAGACCAATAATTGAGCGCCTTTCCTCCAGGATTTGTGATTTCAGGACAGTGCAGCTAACATTCTACATACATTCAAGGATAGAAGGTTTGTGCATGTAACCTGTCTGTGCCTGACTTCTCTTGGGGAAAAGAGAGTGTGAAGTATGTTGGCAGCTACCCATAAAATCTTTGGGCATTTCATATATTCAGGAACAGAAACTGAAAAATAAATGGGGAAAACAGCAGAGGTTGATGGCAAGGCAGATTTGTCATATTAGCTATAGGAGGAGTCCATCAGATGGAACTACAACTTCCATGAGCCAGCAAAGGCTCCTTCAGCAAGACAGTGATCAACTGTATCCTGACACGCAATATGTAAAGGACTCTTGCAGGAGTTTGGAACAGGCCAATGGAACACTAGATGTCATATTTGTGGGAAAGGAGTCACTTGAGGAAGCCACACATGAAATGCCTATCTCACTCACAACTTCTGTCAAAAGGTGTTTTTTATATGTCTATCTAATTGGACAAGCAAAGGACAAAACCATTTGTCATGGCAAGTTTCTAGGAATATTGGTGTTGCCTTGTAGACCGGTTGACTTCCTGGTAATGAATCATCTGCTATGAATGATGTGTACATTGTCACCATCAAGTGATGGTTTCTTGGGCAATGTAGAGGAGCGAAGGTAAAAGGATGTGGAAATGGAGCCAGTTGGGAGGGGGAGGAGGAAGACAGATGCTATGATGCAAAAGAGGAGTGTGGTAAGAGCCATGGTAAATGGCAGATGGACAAGGTTACAAATAAATAAATAATAGAGCAGAGTTGGAAGACCATTGTTAAAAAAGTGAGGGAGCAGGGGTGGACACTGGGACAGGAGCAGTTGCCTATAGTAGGACCTCTGAGGGAGAGCTCCATTGTGTTGCCAGAGGAAGGAGGAAGGAAGCAGTGAGACTGTACTACTGGAAGGATCTGGGTAGGGGAGACGTGACAGGCACAGCTCCCTTCTGCTAGCATAACCAGATGTCCTGATTTTAAAGGGACAATCCCAATATTTGGGGCTTTTTCTTATATAGGCACTTTCTATCTGGTCACCTTACATAGCCATGTCCCTGCTATGAACCTTTAATAGGAGTGCCAAGGAAAAAGTAGTTTCCTTCTAAAACAAATCCCATTTTTTTTAGTGGTTTATAATTTTAAGGGAAAATAATCACTTGCCACACAACAGTCTCTGCTTTGGCATTGTTTTTTATGTTTTACAAAAAATTAAAAAGCTGTATTCTGCTAATTTTACATTACAGAAGTAATTTATTTTTAAAACTGGTTTCAGCTTATTTTTTTAATGTTAATACAATAGTATGGATGTTTACAAGCAAACCACCTTAGAAAATGTTGTGACATACAGTTTTTTAGAGACCCAGTTTAATTATATTTTTGCTAATTAAGAGTTTCATTACAGGGGATCACATGGTTTAATTACATAAAGACTCCAAAGACCTGAATGTGAACAGAAAATGTGGATTAAAAAGGAGGCCTCATCAGTTAATTACCTGCTACATTGGAACAGATCCATATTGTAGATCGAGAGGGACCCAATATGCAGGCTTTTCTCCTTCTCTTTGTTTTTATTTGAAGAGCTTTTTGTTTGTGTGTGTGGGAGTGGATAATAGGGGGCTGGTGTAGCGCTGCGTGTGTGTGAATTCGGTGGGCTAATTAACTGAGACCAGTATTACAACTTTTTGAGGATATTTTATTTAAAACTATTAAAAAATAAATGCATGTGTATATAATTGTTAATGTTGAGCTATGTCATCTAGCTAACACTTGAAAATTTTCCCTTCCCACTTTACCAGAAATCCCCTCCTCTTTCAGTGGGAGAATGTCAAGTAACAGAAAATATTTACATTTTCAGGGTTACCTGGGGATTTCACGCTCACTGACTTGAACATGCACTGTGCAGGGCATTGCAACGTGAGCCAAAAACCCGTCATTGTCTCACTTTGGGTCCTGCAGCAACAGTTTGCAAGGTGGCAAAAATCCTTGCTCCATTTTAAAATGGCTGCTCCTTGCCCATGTGGATCTTGGTGGGATGATGGGATGAAGTGTTCTGTGATGATTTGCAGGGAGAAATGACTGGAACACCAAATTCAAACACTCCTGAACCCATGTCCATTGCTTGTGCCTTTTAAACCAATTTTCAGCTCCCTTTTCCTGGAGGAAGCTATTAAAGTGCTGTAGTGCAGGGGTGGCTGAACTTATGTATATGGAAAATAGCCATTGTTTTCCATTCTTTCTTTCTTTTTTTGCCATCAGAATTTTCCCCCTTTCTCCATGTTGCTCATAAGCCCTTGCCTCATAAAGCTGCAAACCTGACCTTTGTACTTAGTGATCACAAATTACAGAACATGTTTTCTCAGTGAACACCAGTCCTGTTCAGGCTTAGTACAATTTCAATCACCTGTCGGATTTTACAGCATCAGATCTGACATTAGCTCTATGGTAGAGTTGTGTGCACAGGAGTGAGCCTGCAGGAAACACACAGGTTCCTGCTGGAAAGGGTAGGGATTTTCTCATCTTCTCCCAGCATTTACAGTCATGTACCACACCTTGGGACAGAAAACGTGGCCAAGTCCCCATGTGCCCTTGAAACTGTAAGGCAATTTGATCAATGGGCCCAGTGCAGGAGATGCTGCTAAGTGTGCATCACACCACAGTGAGGAAAGCTAGTCTGGGATGGAGAAGCAAGGTGGTGGGCTGCCTTGAAAAATATCAGTGTGGCTGGAATGGAACGAAATGGACACTCCACATATGTGTTTTCTTAAAGATTATTTGACACAGCTCAGAGCAATCCAGACTGCAACCAGCTCCTTCTTTCCTTCATTTTTTCCCATTTGTCAGTCATATTTACTCTGTGAGGCATGGGGTCGAGGAAAAAAGAGCCAAAACATCTACCTGAGCTGCGTTTTCCACAAGGCATCCATCCAATAGCAGCTGTAGGTCAAAATATTAGCTGGTGGTCTGTAATCCTCCTTAGGAGAGCACACGCTCAGTAGGAAACGGCATGTTAAAAAGTGCCTCTCTGCTTTGCTGAGGCTGCCAGGTTGTTCAGCAGAACTCCATCACTACTGCACAAAAGCAGGATTTGCACCTATACCTAATGGGACAGCATTCCTTCAGGGCTGTGAGCTTGGAACAGGGAAGAGCTCTATGCTGTTAAATTGATTGCTGAAAGCAGCACATAGCTAGAGAGATGAAGACATATATTTTAGTTTGATTTTACCTTATTTTCATAAGGGGCCAATGCCCCAGTGTCAGAATCATCTCAGATGGCCTCACACAGTCCTCGCTGGCACCAGCTGTATCACTACTATGAGATTCGCATGTCGGAGTTTCCTATTGTTTTTTTGCTTTGCAGCGTTAATCGCATTTCCATGATCATATACAGCCAGCCAGCTCCCTGAAAAAGAGTGAGGCGAATGAAAAGCAAATTGTCTTAGCATTGGCAGGGAATGGGGCAGAGAAAAGCTAAGTGATATTAGCCTCTTTTTTCTTTTTCATCCCAGCCTAAAGAAAGAAAAACAGCCTGGGTCTGAAATCATAGTGTCTCTGCAGCAGCGCGGCTGAGCGGTGTTGCTTAATGGGGCAGCTGGTGAAGACAGCCACGCACATGTTTCCTTTGCAAGTTTTCGTCTTCATACTTCACAGGACCAGAGACTGATTGATGGAATTTTTTTTTTTTAAACATAGCTTTCTCGAGCCCTAAAGCCTGCTTCTCTCAGCCACACTGAACATATGTCCACATATTCCCTTGGGCAGTATTTAAATGTGTGCATCCATGTGGCTGTATTTGTTTAGTGTGTGCTCCCACTGATCTAATGGGACCTTTCCCATGACCCATTGCTTCCTTAAGTTTGCCACTTGCTGCTGTCAAGCGAGAGGAGCTTTAACTTGGATGGCTCGAGGTGCAAATGAATGGGATTTTTTTTCTTTCATTCGTTTAGCTGCTGGATAGTCTAATACAGTTTAGCTGAGAACCTTCCTCAGAGCTGTTAAATAAACCAAACCCAAAGAGCCCCATCTGTTACAATCCTGTGTCAATTTATATGAATGCAAAATTTGTAAGCCTATGTTCTGCCTGTTAATAAACCTTCCTGGCGCAACACTAGATCCCTATAAAATACAAAGCAAAATGTACATTTCTTGCCATATTGGAGCAGATAACCCTGACATTAAATCTCCCTGGAAAAAAATGCAGAGGTACATGAAATTCACTTTTCTACAGCGGGACACTCAGCCTTCTATTTAGCTATGCCAGAAGAACTGTGCAAGCAAAATGGAATATTGAATAAAACTATTGCTAGAGATACATTGTTTGTAGAAACTGCTGTAAAATATTGCACAGAGACTAATGGCAGATTATTTCTAGGTGCCAACCATTGCAACTTCATCTGTGGGTATGTGCACATACTAATTTTGCTTTTTCATTTTTTGCATGCAAGTAATATTTTAAAATTTTTGCATTGAACTGCTGTGATGCAGATGAAGGAGGATTTTAGAGAGGTGAAATGTATGAGTGACGGAATGGTGGCTGACTTAGTGCAACCCATCAAGTTAAAAAAATGTGTAAGTCTTGCACAAACTGTGTTAAATTACTATTTAGGTTGCTAGGGTAAATAGTGCAACTTACATAAAGTGCACAATTATTAAAAAAGCCTTTGTTTTTACGGTAATGTCCAGAGGCCTCTGTTGAGATCAGGGCCCCACTGTGCTGTATAAACACAGCGAGACAGTCACTGCTATTGAGAGTTTAAATTAAATAAATTAGACAGACCTTGAGTTGCAGGAGAAACAGAGGCCCAGAGAGGGGAAATGTCTCATCCAAGGTCACACTGAAGAGCTGGGACCAGAATCCAGCTCAGCTAGCTTCATGTCTAGCATCCCATGCACTCACTAGAACACATATTCTTCCACTTCATAGAGGGCCAAACACTGCTTCCATTGAAGTCAATGGCAAAATTTTCATTTTGTTCAGTGATAGGTTCAGACAGTCCCCTTATGGTTCATACATGTAGCCAATTACAAAATACACCTGGCAATTCACCCTGAAAATCCAGACAATCACCGTAGCTCTGAACTTTAAATGTCCATTTGAATGTCAGCTGGTAGATATGGAGCCAGATGGAGGAGAGGAATGAGTAAATGAAGTAGAGAATGCATTGCACTTTGGTTATGCCATAAATACTGTCCATGGGGGGAGGATAGTTATGGAAGCGGTGGTGATATCGGCAGTCTGATTTTAAGTGTTGCTGTATAATGTGAAAACAGAATGGTAATGTTGTTTGCCTTCCTTTTCCTTGCGCTTCTAGTTTTACATGTTCTAGCTTTACTTTTAAAGACTAACACATTTAATAAATACATTTATAAATAGATTTGTTATTCTTTAAAAGTTCCACAGGACTCTTTGTTTGTTTTGCTGAACTAGACTAACACGGCTACCTCTCTGGAACTTATCACTACTGAGAAAAAGCACTATGAACATTATATCTGCATTATAAATATAGATTATTTATAAATAAATTTGTTAGTCTTTAAAAGTGCCACAGGACTTCTTGTTTGTTTTTCTCAGTAGTATGTGTGATCATTCACATCACCAGGACAATTAAGTTGCCTCTCTTAAGAGTGCATTAGAAAGCTTTGTAGCAAACTGCAATTAGGCAAATGACAAGCACATGCAATATTTCCTTTAGTACTACTACGTGAAATATTAATGGTTAGGCTTGTGATGAGAGGGTCCCTTTATCATGTTTGATCTTACTTCTCCAGGCAAATGCTGTATATTCAGAGCCCAAAAGCATCGATCAATTCTTTGCAAGCAACCCAAACTAAGAAAAATCTCTATGGCATCCCAGACAAAGCCAAAAGGGAGCATTATGTTAAAAACATACCCCCCAATACTGTTATGCAGAGTTGTGCTGTCATATGATTTGGTGCTGTTGTTCATGACAGGGAACTTTGGGTTTTGGTATATTTATTGATCCCCTTGCAAGGAAAACTGTATTCAGGACACCTGGATCCAGCCTCCTAGAATGTAATGACTAATATATGTTAGAATATACACACCAAGAATGTGAGGGAGATATGGCATCTTTATTTTACTAGAGAGGTGTTTTTTAAGTTATTTGGAGGGTGCTGCTGATTCTAATGGCATCAAGCCCTCTCACTTTCTCATTCACTACTACCAACACTACCACTTCCCCACAATGTCTTCTACATGTTTCTCAGAAGTTTGAAGAAGCCAGTTACCACCAGTACTCTGAGAAGTAGTTATCAGAGCACATCAGAAGCAAGTTTTAAATACTGCTCTTCCATTTATTTCTCTGTCAGCTAGAAAAGGAAGTTCTAGCCTCCATTCCCTTGGTTGAATTTGAGTGACTATACTCTAGCCAAAGAAAGAAAGCAGGACCTTACAGTAAATGTTAATGCTTTCCCTTACAATCTGAGGAGTTAGTCAAATATAAAAGAAACCCACTGAGTCTCATGGGCTATTAGAAGATCTAAGCAATTATGTAGGCTCAACGCCTTTGGTGGTTAATAATGATGTCTCAGGAAGGAAAAGTAAGATATGGAATAAAACAAAGTGCAATAGTGGTAGAAATAGATGTTTTACAATATATATCTAAAGATATACAGCTAATATTGATTGAAATATGCAAATCTTTGACATTCCCCAACTGAAAAATGCATGTTCTAAAGAGTGAATGCCTGTGACTATTCCAAGGTATAGAATGTGGAGAACATAGATTAAAAATTGTATTAGTACTCAAGTTACAGGTCTAAGGTGTGTTGGTGGAGTATCTAGGAATGAAGAAAAGGATGCTACAGTTACAAAAGCTCCGGTGTCCAGTACACTTAGACTCATAGATAACAAGCACAGATGGGGCCATTACGATCATCTAGTCTGACCTCCTGCACAATGCAGGCCACAAAACTTCACCTACCCACTCCTATAATAGACCCCTAACCTAAGACTGAGTTACTGAAGTCTTCAAGTAATGATTTAAAGACTTTGCAGTACAGAGAATACACCAGCAAGTGACCTGTGCCCCTTGCTGCGGTTGTTCTTGAGTTTCCTTTCTCTACAAAATGGATATGGCAATCTGTGTAAAAATTGACTCCACTAGCCTATGGTATGATCAGTGGGCCAATGATCCCCTCTCCTGTATCCAGTATTAATTCAAATCCTGACAAGTGGAATACTGGTATGGTGACACTCATATGACTGATTAATAGCAGAAAATGGAAAAAGCTTATATCTGTGTCTGTTATCCTGACCTGCTGAGCTGGAGAAGTCTAACTCAAGTAGCTGCTGTTTTGACACTCTCCTTAGTTATTTTTGCAATGGAAATTTTTTAATCATTAGCTGACTTGTCCCCTGTATTTTATTTCCTAATGGCATAATTAATAAAAAAGAGTGTCATGACAGGAGCTCTTAATTCTGATAGAGGGTCATCTACCAGTTATGTGAATAGCAATAAAAGACATCAGCTCTCTTCTAGAGACCCATTAATGCTGTAGCTTAATTGGTTAGTAGTGGAGGTGGTTGTGTTGAAATACTCTTTAGAAGTTTAGAGACTCACGGTGTCCTTGCAATTCAAGAAATGTTGAACTATTCATCTCTGAACTAATACCTTTGCTGTCTTTCAATTTGTCCATGTTTTAACACTCAATGTAAAAGGACTTGTCAACAGACAGAAACAGTGAGAAATGGAATTTGGGAGGTTGAGGGGAACAGTCATGGGATAAAGAATTGGTATGTAACCAGCCCACGCAGCTAATGACTGAAAGTCCTGACAGTTTTTCACCAACCCTTATAAAGTGAGCTGGGGTTCTAAGTCCTGTTCTTAGTAGACAGATCTTCATGTCACAAATCATTCATGGCATAGCTAGCCACCTATTGCACACATTCTGGATGTCCTGTAAGAGGATCCAAGGAGTCAATGGGTCTGATGAATGAGCTAACCATTCATTTCTAGTGAGAGTCCTTCTAGAAGATAGCTGATTTCTTTTATTGTTACTTACATAATGGGTACATGAACCAGTATCATAGAAGCATATTCTGTTAATATAAACAAGGTTCCCTACAAGAAGATGGGAGAAAGAAAAGGAATCTCCATCCAGCTGATCAGACTGAGCTTAGACATAAAGATAAAGAACAAAACTTTCTCAAATTGAAACATGTCAGTAAATAGGAAATTAAATATATGTTATTTTTCCCCTACAGGCATGAGGGAGTGCTTGGGTGAGACATCTCTAAGCAAGTGTTTCTTTTGCCAACTAAAAAAGAAGGAAAAATGGGTATTTACCCCGAGCTGGTTAAGCTAAACCTAGGATTCTCTAACTTCAAAAACAATTCTTCCTGCCAACTACTTTACAGTTATAAAATTCAAATTTAAAGTGCTTCATTCTTTAAAAATGTACATTTAATTAGCTCTTTTCAGGCCATAGTTAGACAATAGCCTCCCCTATTAAATACCACTTTCTTTGATCCCAGATGATTCCCCTCCAAGCAACATTTTCCTACTTTATCAACTCATCTCTGCATCAAAGTCATGGCCACTCTCTGCTTTATTTGCAGTCCAGAGGACACCAATCTAAGACTTTATTGGACAATGTTTTGTCTGCCCGTCTTGCAGCGTGGCCAGCAAATTGTCATTTTCCCTCCTTTCTATAAAAGAAAACATATAATCATTTATTACTAAATCCATGTGTTTGCTTTTCTGTCCTTTAATGTGATCTCCAAAATCATCTGGTTCCCTCCTCTTAGGCTTGTCTTCAAGGCCTTTTTCTATTTTCTTTTTCAGTGTCCAAGTTTTAGCACTGTAGGTGACATCAGACAGAAAGCATGTGCTGTACAACTTTTATTTCAAGCAACTGGCATCCCTCCTGTAAGAAACTGTTTCAGGCTGTTAAATGCCAGTCAGCCTGAATTAATTCTTCTTTCTGTTTTGCCATCTCATTCACTGTCTCTGTGGTCCATTTGACTTTGAGAGAACTAGTCTTTCGTTTCCTCGATTGCATAACCTTGAATGTGGCTCTTGAGGCCTGTGCACTAGGTACATTTGAAGTGACTGCTCCTTCTGATTCATGCACAAACCTCTCTTCCTTTTTGCAGTCTCTGCTATTAGGACAATATCGTCTGCGTATGATCCATACATATTTATATCACTGTCTGACAAGTTGAGTTCTTTGAAGACCACTTCTAGTACAACCATAAGCAATTTCACTGATTCTAATAATGGCCTCTCATACTCCTCTTCTGATTTGGATCTTACCTCCGAAGTCCAAAAGTCTTTGAATGGACTTTGCAAGGGTTTTATATTTTTAAAAATGTTTCCAAGCAACTTGATGTAAACAGCAGCCATGCTGGAAATACTGCATTCATATACACATTATTGACGACTTTCATACTTCACAAAGGTGAGGTATGGGAGGCAATTGTATTCTTAAAACTTTTGCATCACTTCTTGCACTGAGGGCATGGAATTCATGCTGGAATATTCCTGTCGGAAGCCAATTTGTTCTCTTCACTGATTTACATCTAGTAATGCAGTTAGTGTTTTAGTGATGTTTTTCACGAGCAGCCTATTTGTTCCTGACTGTAGACTTTTTGAAAGACAAATGACAAAACAGACTTTAAATACTTTCTTTGAAAGCAACACCCTCATTGCTGTCTTCCATATGACTGAGACTTCATGGTTCTTTAGACATGTAGTGAAAAATTTGATCAGTTCTGGCACCAATGCTGCTCTTCCAGCATTCAACATCCCGACTGTGATTCTGTCTGGCCCAGGGGATTTGCCCTTTTTCATGTAGTTAAGCGCAACATCAGCTTCTTCTAGTAGAACATATAACATTTCACCAACTTCTTTAGCTGTGCCACTTGGGAATGGGACTGAAAATTGTTCTGTTCTACATAGATCCTGATAGAACTTTATAACCATTCATCAAATCATCTATTGATCATTTAATTATATATTATAAATTATTTATAAATGAAACTTAAATTTAAAACATGACCATTTTTATTTATAATCAAATATGCTGGTAGCCTGGTTTCTCTTGAATAGTTGGGATTAATTTCAATAAGAGCACCCATTGGTTTTGAGTGGATGGAGTTGTTGGCTGAATTTATTAAAGGTTCTCTTAGTAGTTGGGAAGACCATAGCTAATGTCTTCACTTATAATAACGATGTTCTCAATAAAATTGACTAAAGGAGGCTTGGGATAGCTAGACTGATGGTCATTAAACCAGCTGGGGGGAAGAAACAAAATGTTTGTTTGGACAATTTGCATCTGTTGCATCTCTTAACCGGATAAGGGGGAAAGCTGTATAATATACACATGCAACTTCACTTACCAACAGAGACTTAAAATATTTATACCATAGACAAACAATGCCAAGGAATTCCCTACAAATGCAGTGATTTAATAAACACAGCACCACAATGTAGAATTTACCTCTGTTACATTTAACCAGTTGCATTTCTTTGGGAAGAAGCTGAAGAAATGGATAACTGGCTCAAGGTCAGGCTGGGGGTTGCATTTCACTTCCAGCACACACACTTTTTTAGCCTTTCCAGGCCCATGCGTAGCTTAAGACATGTGAAACGTCCAAATAATTTGTCTTCCATGTGCCTCAGGAAAACTAAGAATCCCACACTTGACAGTCCTATTATGCTCTCTTATGACAGGGAATACTTCTCCTCTGTCTTCAGCCAAGGATAAAGATAAGTATTCTTATGCACATTAGAGTGAACTGCTTTCGGTATTTAGGCACCATGCACCCAGGCTAAGGTCACTAGAAGACCCCACTCTAGACATCACTGGTTACACCCATGTGAAATCTCTATCCTGGACAGCTGATGACCCTAAGCCACTGAACAGATCCCATTTTTGCACTTGAGCCATGTTGCCTTTTGCAACCTTAGAGTAAATAGCCATGGTTCTCTAGTGTGATTTTTAAGACAGACCATCCATAATCACATAACAATGTTAAAAAAAGCCACAATTCAGGGCTGCTGGTAAGAATTTGCTCTCCTAAGGTATGTCTACACTGGAGCCTTAGGTCGATTTAAGGAAGGTTAAGTTGACCTACAGACTCCTGCGTCCACCCTGGGCTTTTATTAAGTTGACTTAAGCGCTTCCTTAAGTCGACTTAATAATACCAACTCTTAAGATCAACTCAATGCTTAAGTCAACCTTATTAAGTCGACTTAAGCCAGTGTAGGGGAAAGCCCTTAAATTGACCTAACTGGCCTCTAGGCTCCCTCACAGAGTTCCTGGCCACTCCTCCATTGACCTAGCACCTACCAGTGTGGACTCTGGGCTGTGGACTCTCTAAGTCGACTTAACAAGGTCAACTTTAAGTTGACTTTGGTTAAGTCGATTTAACAGAGCCTCCAGTGTAGACGTACCCTTAGAGTCTCTGCCTCACTACGCAGTATTTGTTAATTTGTGTGTGTGCACATGTGAGACAGAAATAGGGAAGCTCAAATTACTTGTCTATATTTTATAGGACAAAAACTTAAAACTTGAAAGTTAAGTTGTTTTTTGAATAGATGTGAATTTGATCGAGGCTGAAATATTACCTTTTTCTCAATAATATAACAAAAAATCTGCACTATTTCCACCCTCTCTATAAATTTCCCCAAAGAAAAACTCACCAAATACAGAACTAACTCATTTTTTTTTAAATGGTGGGCTATGCATCAGAAGAAAGAGCCTTTTGAACAATTTCAGGGTTAGAGGAAAAATTGTGTTTTGTGCAAACCTGTGAGGACATGTCTCTTAACAGGTGTTGACAACTGTGAGAATATTTTTTTGTACAATTTGAGGACAAACATACAGGGTACACTTATGTAGACACATACCTACACAAAAACGTTGGCATGAACTCATGCATTGCAAATCCATACATGCACATATGTACACTCCCTCCCCCCCCCGGAAAGTAAAAAAAAGACACACGAACACAATTCCTAGTTGTACAGACACAGAGCTGTTTCTTCCCTTTCTTGCATCTTGTGTAATCACTTAAACACGTGCAGGATGTGTATGAAATGCCATCACCATTCTGATTTGGTAACATTTTGCACCAAATCTGAATGCTATCTAGACTAATATACTAATTGTATATACACTAAAGGGATTTAAGTCACTCAGTGTGGAAGAGAAATGGATACTTCCGAGGGCTCCCTCTTGCAGCCATAGGTGCTTAGAAGGAACTGAGGGATGGCTGGGAATGTTCTAGGCCTGTGTTGTACAGGAGGTAATGCTAGATGATGACAATCAGTGCTTTTTTAATTTTTATTTTACAAAAAAAAGTCCCAGTACTCGGCCAGGGACCTGGAGCTCTGATGGTGGTGGCAGGAACCAGGGCCCTCATCGCCGTGAAAAAAAGATGCCGGTACTCAGTACCTCTGAGTACCATTACAAAAAAAAAGGTACTGGTACTCAGGATGCCTGAGTTCCATCACAATAAAAGCACTTATGACAATTGTCCCTTTTGTCCTTGGAATCTAGAAACTATTCCACTGTTTGTCCTCCTGAGGGGCAGGGTGAGGAGAATGAGGACACAAAGGCTATGTCTGCACTGGCAAGTTAGGTCGATTTAAGGAGGCTTAATTCGACCTAACTTAGTCCCCGTCCACACCAGGCTTTCATTAAGTCGACTTAAGACATTCCTTAAGTCGACTTAATGAAAGCTTAAGTCGACTTAATATGAACCACCGGGTAGATTGTCCTAACTCTTCTGTAGGTCAACCTAAGCACAGTGTGGACGCTTAAGTCCACTTTGTTAAGTTGACCTAAGGGCAGTTAGGTTGACTTAACAAAGTGGACTTAGTCCACGTCCATGGACACCACTTTGTTAAGTCGACTTAATAAGGTTGACTTTAAATCGACCTTATTAAGTCAACTTAACAAAGTTGACCTAACTTTTTCTAGTGTAGACAGAGCCAAAGAGTGCAGGCGTGGCCCCAAAGGACAGTGCTGGCCAAAATAACCTGACTTTTTGTGCACTTGAGAAATGGGATACGTGCACAATTACTCAAGGAAGAAGTTTCAGTGGCTATGTAGTGTTTTCAATAGAATCCCATTGTCATGTTTCAGCAAAGTGTGTGCCATGTCTCATCAAGGCAAAAATGTGTTTCTTCTTTAATCCCCATTTTTTGGTAGATTCCACTTCCATATGTTCTCCAAAAAGATCATTCCTCAGTTCAAATGTTTGAGTCTTTTCATAGTAATGGAATGTGTTAAACATCCTCTATAATCGTTAATCATTGATTTAATGTTGACTTTTTCTTTCATTAGTTTGTTAGTTTCCCTTATTTCTTTTCCTAGCAATATTTACCTGAAATTAACATGTGTTTATAATTAAAAGTGTTTCCTCAGTTCCCCTTAGTCATTTAATTGAGGGGATGTTGATCAAGAGTGAGTCACAGAAAACATGATTAGGTACTTTTGATTGTTTCTGAAATCTCTTTGAAAGAATGGTTCATCACAATGCAGCTGGCACTAGTCCCTGTTTCCAGGCTAACTGCTATACATCTTGATTCAGCAAGGAATTTAAGCATATGCATAACTTTAAGCATGTGAGTAGTTCCATTGACGTCAATGAGATTGTTCACAGGTTTAAAGTTATGCACATGCTTTAAGTACTTTGATGAATCTGGGCCATCTCACCTAGCCCATAGTTCATAAATAATATTAAATCCCATGAGACATATATAGTGAAGAAGTATTCATATTCATTTATACAACAATGAAGAATTTGTAACAGACAGAAAAACATCAACCATGATGCCTCTGCTTTATAATCCTTCAGGGTTTGGATTTTGGGGAGAGGGTTTGTACTTCTGTCCACAAAGACAATAAACATTATGGAAGGATGAAAAAGCCATAGTATTCTCTACTTATAAAGGTGCGAGTTAAAGAAAGATACTGGTAGCAATGGATCACTGACAAGGGTGACTGGTGCGTAGATTTCTGTGCTGAAACGTTTTCAAAACCCCAGAAAAGGAAAGAATGGTAAAAAAACCCAGTAGCACAATCAGGCAGCATGTGGTTTTATCCTGCTAATTCCTGTGAGGACTGAAAAGGGTCAACCTCACAGCATGCTCATTCTATCACTTTGTAGGCAGTGCTCCAGTTTCTTCTATTTTTAAAAGTAGAACCCCAGGGGATTCTTCACCACTGGAAATAAGCCAAATGCAGTAACAAAGCACACCACACCTGTTATGTTAACACAAGCAATAGGCCGAATCACGGGAGCTCCCACTCAATGGCTGGGAGTTCATGTAATCCTTTCATGCACTATACATCAATCATTTGACAGATGAAAATGAAACTCTGGTATATGTGCATTGCACAGAATACCTCTTGGAGACACCCTTTGTGAGCTAGGGTTTGAATTAATAGACAAGCAGAGGTAAAAGTATCCTCTCTAACTTCAGAGGATGTATGGAAGTACAAACCACTAAGGAGAGAAAAGTTTTTTACTTCCTGCTAGGCTATGCTGGTTGATTTCATGTGGGGCTCACAGCACTGTCATTTTGAATTTAGATTCTTGATGTTCCTTCCCACTGGGAAACCTTGTGTTAATATCTTCTGACACACGATGTGTCATATGCTGTTTGGAGTAAAAGTAATCGTAAGGTGTTGAGAACAGCAGGGCAAGAGGTGGCACATTAAAACACACACACACATACCCCCACGCACAAACATTAGAAAAATCAAGGATAATAGTAAAATAATAGCTTAAGTAGAATTTCAAGAACTGAAACTTGAACAATGACAGAAATGGAAAGTTGTGCTTTCCAAAGATGTCTTTATGAGGTTATCATTGTAAATACCTCCTTTTAAAAAGGATGTATTTAGGAAGCTAAACTGTTCCCTTTTCATGAATGATCTATTTTACAGGGCTTAAAAATACGTCAAGCTCTGCTGTAGTAAATCCTCCTCTTGCAGTAATGGAGCAATGTAAGCAACTTGGGTTGCCGTTTAAACAATTCCCAGTGTGTGGCATGGCCAGTGCAATTTGAAATGACTGTGTCTATCTAAACAGAAACAGATGTTTGAACAGCAGAGCTGTGCAGAAGTCATTCTTCAAACAGTAGATTAAAACATCTGTCAGGAGCATTGGCTGGGGCCAGATGAGCTGCAGCAATATCAGCTGGGACTGCCAGTCACTTCCACTTACAGACTGGAGTTTGGAGGGGTGAGGTGAAGCTGGGGGAATCATTTCTTGGTCCGAGGCCTGTGGCATTTTTTCTTTCATGTTTCTTCACTCTTTCAAAAGGTTATAGCTTCTGAGACTCTTCGTCTAGATTTTTGTTTCTGTTCCTCATGTGGTTCTTCTGCTTTTGTTGACATTGACGTAAACACCAATATAGAAGCTGTGAAATATTGACTGCATGCCAGGCTACAGTATTTTATAGCTACCATTGTGTTTGATCAGGACTGTGCCCTCCTTGTCAAAAGATGAGCCCCTGTTTAGTCATTTGACCAGTTTGGCGATATAGAAATACAATTTTTCTGGCCTCACTTGCATCAAAAATGTTGTAGCTTACCAGTCTCTAGACGCTTGCATGAAGGAATCATACAACAGTCAGGAAATTAACTTTCCAGCTAAAGAGACGTCCATACATATATTTCTAGATTCCTGCCCCTACCCTCTAACAATTGTAGTGTGTTCAGAATTTTAACCAGGGCTGGATCCAAATGTTACAAATAGCTCCAATATTTATAATGATCCCAATGAAAACCCTCAATCCAAACAATGCCCAACTACATGTTTCGGTTTTGTTTTGTTTATTTTTTTTTAAACCTAGATCTACTCTTATTTCCTGATTCAGGCTCTGACAGCATAGGCACACACATTTAAGAGTTCTACTTAAGACTGATTACTCCCAAGCAGAATCTCTATTACTAGCTGTGTTCCGAGCCACATACCGGTAGAGCTGATCAATTTTTTTTTTAATGAAACACATGGTTCAGATGAAATGTTCATGAGTGTGTGAGAAAGAGCGCGCTTGTAGCTGGGGATTAGGTCATTCACCAGAGATGTGAAGGGACCCTAGGCTAAGTTGTTACTGAAAATCAGGCAGAGCAAAGACTTAAACCTGGGTTTCCCAGCTGAGCACCCTAACCATTAGGTGATTGGCCTTTCTGGAGTGGGTCTCTCTCTTGTGGGTTTTCACACAAAGTTTGAAAAGTCTCATTTTCATTCCATATTGGAATGAAAACACATTTCAAATCCACATAAAATACTGTTCATGAAACAGAATTGTTGTTTTCCGTCAAGCCCTATGTCATACCAAAATACTCGATATTTCACTTAGTCTTAAATCCTTTGCACCCTATATTAGCCCACCAAGTCTGTACCCACTACAGGACTTTCATAAAGGGACAACATTCCCTTCACATACAGAAGGATCAATACAGTCTTCCTGTCAGCATAGTAATTATCAGGATGATGGCATTCCCACCAAATTATTCCCCCTAGGGGTTCACTGGACGTCTGGTGGATTTTTCAAAAATCTATGTGGCTTGGTATCTCTTTTGCTCCTGCAAATCAATTAATTGTCTGCTGCAGCCACAGATTTCTTCACAACAGCCTGGCAGATGTGCTGTTTGCTGACTAAACTCATTTATATTGCTCTAATGACTGTTTCTTCTGTGCTCTTTTCATGAAGCCTTCAGACTATCTACAGTAATTTATAAACAAGGCTGCTTGTCTTTATGGAAAAGCAATTTGTAGCCAACGAGGCTCATCGGCAGAGCATACCAAATAGGGTTTGGTTCCCTTCTCAAGGAACAAGTGTCTGGATCATTAAAGCACTGCCCGAGGTGGCACTATCTGGCAGTCTCAGTAAAAAGGCTACAGATTGGCTGAGCCATGGAAACTAGATTCCCCTATCACACCTCGAGGTAGCATCATTAAGTTGGGATTTGAACTCATTGGTAGGGCAACATGAGAGGCTTCCTGTGCCTTATTTATGCTGGATCTGTTCTATGGATAGAAAATTAAACTCCCCAGGCTTATCAAGCAATTGCCTTTGATGAACGCGCACACACACAAATTACAATAGCAACTGCTCATTAACTATTATTACTATGAGTACTACTATAATTAAATAGCTCGTTAAACAATACAAGTTCATTCACTTCTTCCTCTCATCTCCTATTGTTTCCCCATCTTCTCTTTTCTGGTTTTTTCTCTCATCTCCTTATTTATTATAGTATTACTGAAAAAAGGTCAATCCTCTTGCTGTGTTTTGTTACGTTGATTCATGACATTTGGGATTCTTTCACAGCACTAAAAATATAAAACATTGCAACACAATGTGCCAAAAAACATTGAAGTGTGTGAATGAGGCTCACAGAAATAGAAGCATCCTAAAGCAAAAGTCACTGTGCCATACAGGCCCTCCCAATCATTTGGTTGTGCCTTGGACAGCACAGCCACATAGGGAGCAAGAAGATCATTGTGTTCTTACTCAGCTATCCAAGTTTTGGATCTGGTGCGCTTGCCCTCTCACTCACTCCTCAGATCAGGTGAGAGAGGAAGACAGGTTGAAATGCTAAACTATGTTTTCTGCAGAGGCTTTCCAACTCTGTCAGGCTGCACAGCCTTTTGAGAAGTATCAGAAAATGGCCTCTCTGTGTGAGAGATGCAGCACTAAGCCCAGGAACAGTGCAATATTGAATGGCATTTTTCTCTGGCCATCTCTTTTCTAAGCCATGTGTGTTTATACTCTTACTTAGTGTATGTAAGATCATGGCTGGCCCTTTGGAAGCCACACAGGTTGTGGTGAGGGAGGTCATAAAGCGCCTCCTCCACCCATATATAGAAGTATGAGGTAGAGAGAGGTGAGCTATTGGTGGGGTACACTTGGGCAGGTATGACTGTAATTGTGTATATAACACTATTCAATGGCTGGAAGTTGAAGCTAAACAAAGGCTGATCTGAAGGGGAAAGGTGTCCAAGACAGCTGGCTGTATTTTAAAGAAACCTTGTTAAAGGCACAGGAAGATACCATTCCAATGTGCAGAAAAAACAGCAAATGTGGAAGGCGCCCAGAGTGGCTTATCAGAGAACTCTTCGGTGAGCTGAAACGTAAAAGGGAAGCTTACAAAAAGTGGAAGCTTGGACAGGTGACAAGGGAGGCATATAAAGATATTGCTTGGGACTGCAGGGATAAAATGCAGGGCCAAACTGCAATTGGAGTTGCAGCTAGCAAGGGATGTGAAGGATAACAGAAAGGGGTTCTACAAGTATGTCAGTAACAAGGGCTATGTCTACACTTGCACTTTTAAGTCGACTTAGTGTGTCTACACTTAAAATTAAAGTCAACTTAAAGGGGAACTTACAAAGTCGACCTAGAGCGTCCACACTGGATGCTCTAGGTCGACTTTGTGGGGCTAGAGGGACCTTGGGCAGGTCCACAGTGGCGGGGGGGCACCCCCTGTGTGCAATGGGGCAAAGGGGGACAGGGACCCTGGCAGGGCATGTGGGCAGGGTGTGAGACTGTCTGGATTTAGGGAAGCATTTATGATATTATTTTCAATGGATATCTCATAAATGCTATAATCCATAGGAACTATGTCATGATTGGTATCAACAGAATGGTATTAATTTGCTGGGAATGATTACATAGTTTATGTCTAGGAATTCTATTTTGATTAGAAGTTAGGAATTTGATGTTATATCCATACTTTAACTTGTGTCATTCTGGAGGAATGCCTTAGACGGGAGGGTGTGAACAACCATTGTCTCCTTAATGTTTAGGAATTTTCCAGGTAGAATGGTCCCAGGGAGTATCCTGATGAGCCATTAAGGACATAAAGAATACAACCTTTGTGTCCTTAATGGCTCATCAGTTTACTGCCTGGGACCATATCACCTGGCAGATTCCTTAACATTAAGGAGACAATGGTTATTCACACCCTCCCATCTAAGGCATTCCTCCAGAATGACACAAGTTAAAGTATGGATATAACATCAAATTCCTAACTTCTAATCGAAATAGAATTCCTAGACATAAACTATATAATCATTCCCAGCAAATTCCTACCTTTCTATTGATACCAAACATGACATAGGTCCTATGGATTATAGCATTTATGAGATATCAATTGAAAATAATATCATAAATGCTTCCCTAAATCCAGACAGTCTCACACCCTGCCCACATGCCCTGTTCTTTGGGGGGCATGCCAGGCTCCCCCTGTGCCCCCCCTGGCAGGGAGGGCATTGGTATAGTCCTGGGGTAGCCCTAAGTCGACTTAGGGCTACCCCAGGGCTACACTGGTTTAATTCGACTTTAAAAAGGCGAATTAAGCCTTAGGTTGAGTAGAAAGGTGGTTTAATAAAGTCGACTTAATTTTCATTAAGTCGACTTTATTTTGCTTAAGTCGACTTAAGCAAGCTGCTTAAGTCGACTTTCGAAAGTGTAGTGCAGATGCAGGGCAAATTAAGTCGACTTAAGCCAAGCTTAAGTCGACTTAATTTACCAGTGTAGATGCAGCCAAGAAGAGGATATGGGATGGTGTAGGTCCCTTACTGAATGGGGCAGGTATCCTCGTGGTGGATAATGCGGAAAAGGCTGAAGTACTCAATGGTTTTTTTACTTCACTCTTCGCAGGGAGCGCCAGCTCCCAGGCTACTACATGGGGTAACGCGGAATGGAGAGAAGAACGGCCCTCGGTGATGGAAAGTCAGGTTAGGGACTACTTAAAGAAATTGGATGTGCACAAGTCCATGGTGCCAGATGAACTGCATCTGAGGGTGCTGAGAGAGTTGGCTGAAGTGAGTGCAGAGCCGCTGGCCATTATCTTTGAGAACTCGTGCCGAACAGGGGAGGTCCCGGAGGATTGGAAAAAGGCAAATATAGTACCTATCTTCAAGAAAGAGAAAAAGGAGGATCCAGGGAACTACAGACCGGTCAGCCTCACCTCAGTCTCTGGGAAAATCATGGAGCAGATCCTCAAAGAATCTATCCTGTAACACTTGAAGGAAAATAGACTGATCAGGAACAGTCAACATGGATTCACCAAAGGCAAATCGTGCCTGACCAACCTGATTTCCTTCTATGATGAGACGACTGGATTTGTGGATGCGGGAAGAGCCGTTGATGTGGCATACCTCGACTTTAGCAAGGCTTTTGATACAGTTTCCCACAGCATTCTCGTCAGCAAGTTAAGGAAGTATGGGTTGGACGAGTGGACCATAAGGTGGATAGAAAACTGGCTAGATCAACGGGCTCAGCGGGTAGGAATCAATGGCTCGATGTCTGGTTGGCAACCGGTAACGAGTGGAGTACCCCAGGGGTTGGTCCTGGGGCCAGTTCTATTCAACATCTTCATTAATGATCTTGATGATGGAATAGACTGCGTGCTTAGTAAGTTTGCGGATGACACTAAGCTGGGGGGAATGGTAGATACTCTGGAGGGCAGGGACAGGATCCAGGGAGACTTGGACAAATTGGAACACTGGGCCGAAAGAAACCTCATGAGGTTCAACAAAGACAAGTGTAAAGTCCTGCACTTAGGACGGAAAAATCCCATGCACTGCTACAGGCTGGGGACCGATTGGCTAAGTAGCAGCACTGTATTGAAGGACCTGGGGGTTATGGTGGACAGGAAGATGAATATGAGCCAACAGTGCGCCCTTGTTGCCAAAATTATCAATGGCATATTAGGCTGCATCAGTAGGAGTATTGCCAGCAGATTGAGGGATGTGATAATTCCCCTCTATTCGACACTGGTCAGGCCGCACCTGGAATATTGTGTCCAGTTTTGGGCTCCCCACTACAGCTAGGATGTGGACAAATTAGAAAGAGTCCAGCAGAGGGCAACAAAAATGACTAGAGGGTTGGGGCACATGACTTGTGAGGAGAGACTGAAGGAACTAGGCTTATTTAGTCTATAGAAGAGAAGATTGAGGGGAGATTTGATAGCAACCTTCAACTACTTGAAGGGTTGCTCCAAAGAGGAGGGAGCTAGGCTGTTCTCGATGGTAACAGAGGACAGAACAAGGAGCAATGGTTTCAAATTACAACTGGGGAGGTCAAGGTTGGATATTCGGAAAGTCTTTCTCACTAGGAGGGTGGTGTAGCATTGGCATGGGCTACCTAGGGAGGTGGTAGAATCTCCATCTTTGGAGATTTTTAAGGCCCAGTTAGACAAAACCCTGGCTGGGGTGATTTAGTGGGAGTGGTCCTGCTTTTTAGCAGGGGGTTGGACTAGATGACCTCGTGAGGTCCCTTCCATCCCTATTATTCTAAGATTCTATGAAATTCAGACTGGAAATTAGGGATACATTTTTAAGAGAGACAATAATTCGCCATTGGAACCATTAGAACAATTTACCAATGGTGGTGGAGGATTCTCCATCGCTGGTAATTTTAAAATCCAAATGGAATGTTTTTTCAAAAGTTCTGCTTTAAGAGTTAGGTTGGGAAAGTTCTGTATCCCGTTTTATACCCTGATGATCAGACTAGATGATCACAATGGTCCATTCTGGCCTTGGAATCTGTGACAGGGCAGACAGAGAGTAATTGCCCCTCTTTAAGGGGTGTTGCATGATCTGCTGCCCACAGTACACTTTGGGGAGCTCTCTGAGGCAGAACTTGTCACCAAATATTTCCCCTGTGGACTGTGGCTTCCCACTGCCCCAATACAAGGCTGTGGACACAAAGCAGCCCTGCACTGGGTGATATTTATATAGCTGTCTGGAGTATCAGAAATAATTGTTCCCATTTTATGGCTGTGTAGACATGGTATATTAAGCACACCTTTGAAATCTGTGTTGGATAAAAAGGGGCCCAGCAAGGAACGCGTTAATTATGCAGCCATACTTAGTGATGCTAATAGACTTGCCAACTCTTCAAAGCTATTGTGAGGTGCATAGGAAAAGGGTTAGGGACAGAAACATTTTTTTAGGGACAAACCCAGCAAGTGGTATTTTGTCTCCCATTAACTCGGCTGTTTTTACTCTCTGCAGAGTTAATTACAAATCAGTTTAATTGTTCTCTCGCTCAATAACTTTCTAATCTCTCAGGGACTTGCTGCACAGCAGGTGATAAGGTTATATTTTATCACTTCTTTTTCCATTAACCCCACAGTGTTAGTCTGAGGTCTGCTTCCTCCCTCTCTTTCCCAGATTTTAACAATTAAATTGATTCAAACTGACTTCAAGAATGACTCCATTCAGAACCTTTCCTCTGCTCCTCCTTAGCTGGGCAGGTTGTCACACTGTAGGGTCACATGTGGCAACTTCTCTGCTCCTACATCTCCCCTCCCAGTCACACCATGAAATAAGGTTGAAAAATTGTGCAGTGACGCATGGATGTGCAGGGAAATTGGGAGTGGGGGAGAAAATCACTCTGAGTCATGTGCACAGTATTGGGGGGGGTTGTTTGGTTGTGGTTTTTTTTGTTTGTTTTGGGGTTTTTTTGTTTTTTTAAAGAAGAAAAATCTGGCAACCTGCAAGAAAAATTTAAAAACACTTAAAGTCTGCCAGGAATTCAGCGAGGATGCCTGCCTGCTGCCATCACTGCCCATTGACTTTCCTCTTCTGGTCAGGCCATGCTGGGTATTAATAGTAGCAACCTCTTTGCGGCTGATAAACCCTGCTGGATAAATGTTCAGGCAGAAGTTAGGTTAACAGCATCAACACCATTTTGCAGAATATGGATTACAATGCAGTACAGTAGTTTGTTTGAAGAACTTCACATCACTCCTAAACATTAATGTTTTCAGCTGGATTAATGAAAAGCAAAAATGTGGCCTTAGGAAGAATAAATAGTACAGTGTTCTCCAATAATGGTCACCAAGACTGCTGAATCACTGCTATACATTCCTGTGGTTCTGAACCATATACTGTAGCGCTAGCTGCTCCGTAGTTAAATGATGGCGGGTTTTTTTCCTGTTTTGACTTTTTGAAAAAAATCCCTTTTCATTTTTGTTCATATTTCTAAAATTGCTCATCCTTCATCCTCCAGATTTGTTGAGTTTTGTTGATCTTACTCAAGAAGTAAAGAAAAGTTTCTGATAGTAAATTTTGGAGGGATTTAGGGATAGTGTGAGATTTATAAAGAGATTAGAAATTGTTCATGGCTCAAATTTGTGGTTGAATCCAGCACTGCCTTGATTCAAAGCCCATTTAAATCCACTAATTTTTTCCACAGACTTCAGTGAATTTTGTGTTAGGCTCCTAAAGAGGAGGCAGAGGAAAGCTCTCTCTTCCCATCTCTTTCTTCTTGCCTCCACCTTAGCAAGTCCAGCCAGGAAACGCCCAGACCCAGTACCAAGGAAAAGTTAAAAATCTGACTATTTGGCTGCATCACTTATAAGTAAGAGTGCATTTTCTCCTCCCCAATCTTCCCTTGCAACAAGTCATCTTCATAGTGCTGGCCAGGGGCATTGCTGGATAGAAAAAAGATCCAGGGCTGCAGCCCCCCAGCCCACTCCCTGCTAGCTCCCACCCCCCAGCTAGGCCACACCCCCAGCCCCCACCCCCACCCAGTCCCCCCACCACTACCCAGCCCCCCACCAAGTCTCCTTGTCCCCATGCCCCCTTTGCCTCTCCCCAGGCCTCTAACTCCATCCATCCCTCCCCAGCCCCCCATCCTGACCCCTTGCTCGACCGACTCGCGAGTCTGGACCCCTCCATTCCCACCCCCTGGTCTCTGCGTTCCCCCCTTACCTTAACCCCTGATACAAAGGCCCAGGACCGGCCTGCCGCGGCGGAGCAGGACAGCGGGCAGAGGAGCCAGATCAGGCCATGCTGCCGGCCGCCACACTCTGCTCCCACCACCGCCGCCACAGGCCGGCCCCTCGGGCCTGATCCTGCCCCTCTGCCGCTGCACACCGGCCCCTCAGGCCTGATTCAGCCCCTCTGCTCCCGCCACCGCATGCCAGTCCCTTGGGCCTGATCCTGCCCCTCTGCCGCTGCCATCACAGGCAGGCAGCGTGGCCAGATCAGGCCTGGGGCCCCTTTCCCGGCTCCTCTGTCCCCCTCCCCCGTGCTCCTTTCCTGGCTCCTCTGCCCCTTTCCCGGCCCCACTGCCTGCCGCCTCCTCCCAGCCCCCCTCACCTGGCTGGAGGCTTGGAGCTGCAGGGACGGCCGGCAGAGCCGCTTCTGGGCCAGGCCGCTCCCGCCCTGAGCACGCTCTGTCTGAGCATGCTCAGGGCGGGAGATTTGAATCTCCCCAGCCTGGCCGCAGCAGGAGTCTGCGGCTTTGCTGGGGCCCCTGGGCGGAACGCAGCATTCTGCCTGGGTCTTCTATTTTTAGGGGCCTCGGAATGCTGGCCCCTAAAAATTGGGAGCCCCGGAACTGTTCCCCCTTACTTTAACCTCTGCCTGCTGGGGAAAATAGATCCAGGGCTCAGGCTATTCTACCCGGGGCCGACGCCCTGCCAGCCCAACGGCAACGACGCCTCTGATGCTGGCCCACTTGTTATCAATTAAGAAAAACAGCATTGTATATGAACTAATTTGTGGCTTTTTTGGGGAAGTGAAAACAAGCATGGGATCCATTCAGATACAAGGTTTGCCTTGCCTGTTATATATTTTGCCATAGCACCCAGGCTGCTAATCTTAGAACCAGGGGCCCGTAGTGCTAGGTGCTGTGCAAACACATAGCCAAAAGAAAGCAGGTGCCCTGAGCAAATCATGATCTAAGTATGTCATCAGTCAGGTGACAACAGAAGGACACTACATTCGTCAATAATGATTTTAATTACAGATCTCGTATACCATACAGTTGCATTTTGCCATTCAGAAAATGGTCATGTAACAATCTTTCTAAAAGATATGCTATAGCTCAAACAGAAATTATGGGTTTAATATAGAAATTAGTGCGTGAGGTTCTTTGTCTGTGTTATGTGGGAGGTCAGATGAGATTATCATAATTCCTTGCAGATTTAAATTCTGTAACTCTCAGCATATAGTCCTGCAGCTCTCATTTTCTTTTAACTGGTAATTGCCTGAGTATATGAGAGCAGAACTTATCCCGCTGTGGTTGGTTGGTAACATTTTAAAAAGTTTAGCAGATTAAATAAAATGTTTTCAATAAAATGATGAACAGAATATAAAATTAGAGATGGCCTTAAAACAGATTCAGAGATCTGAACTGCCCCAGACTTTTGGAAAGTTTGAATCTGGCTCCAGATCCAAAGTTCATGAGACATAACTGTGATTGTTATGGACAAGAACGTAAGCACTGACTTTGAATTACTCCTGAATTTCAGGTAAGTTTGATGTAACATCCATATACGAATTCTGGCCAGGATTTTGAAAACCAATTAGTGCCTTTTTTGGGCCCCAACTGGAGGTATCTTTTAAGGACTTTCTGAAACTTGGATCCCTTCTCTAGTTGGGCTCTCCAAAATTAGGGCACCCAAATCACTAGATATTTTTAAAAGTCTTGGCTTCTATTGTTTGGGCCTCCCTCAATTTTCTGAGTAACAGCAGAGCACAATTTAACAGAGGTTCTTTAGTAATAATAAATTTCATGACATTGAACATAATGTTGACACCAAGTGAATTTTTCAAAGAACTGCTTTGTTGTCTCTGTTATTTTTTAAACGTTGTCTAGAGATTCTGTATTATTTGGATTGAAACAGCAAATCAGCAGTGCTTCCGAAGTTTGTAGAGTACAAATCACTTTGCTATCTTTGAAAAGCTTTCTCACGTCATAAAATAATGGAATGGGATTACTAATCAGATTGTGATTCAGTTTTGGTAAATAGCAAGTCATGTCGTCCTTTGGACATAACGAATCTAATTCAAAGCACAGTATACTCAGTGTATATCTGATCTGTCTGTTGAATGGCTTTCGTTAACTGAGGGCCTCATAATCCTTAATTATTTATTTATAACATATTTTCTGGGAATCTTGACTTCAGTGGATCAGGCTCGCAATGATTTCTACGGAAGCTAATAAGATGGACTAAAGATTATTATGGATATTTTTTGTCCCAAAGTATTACATGGTATATATGCCAATATCCAGAACAGCCAAACATGTCAGAAATAGTTTTGGTATCAGTGATTGCCAATCTATTAATCTCAATCCATTCTCTACCTGATGTCATTCCCAGTGCTTTACTTAATTTTGTTGTGAAAAAAATCCCATTTTCTCTCACTCTCCCCTCTCTTTTCTCACTATTCTCACTAGCAAAAAAAAGTTGTTTTCTTTCTTCCATTTTTCAAGTAAAATGTGGGATAAGGTTGGTTGGTTGGTTGGTTGGTTGTTTTTTTTTTGTTTGTTTTTTGTTTTAAACACCAAAATGGTGTTTTCAAATACTTACTTTATAAATATGTCGATGAAAACTGAAAAATAGAATGAAAAGTTTTGGAACAAAAGGGAAAATCTTTTTTTCTTACAAAATTTTTCATGTTAAATACTTGCCTTTTTCCTCCAACCAAGCTCTACTAATAGTTAAAGGTATAAATCAGGAGTGACTCCACTCGAGTTAATGGCATAACATAAGGGTAGAACCAGCTTAAATTAAATTAGTAGCAAGCTCTAAGGCTATGTCTACACTTGCTAAAATTAGTTCGAATTAGTTAGTTCGAACTAACTAATTCGAACTAATTTTAGTTAGTTCGAATTAGCGATTCCCCATTCATTTCAATGGCCGGTTAATTCGAACTAAGAAATTAGTTCGAATTAACATGGCCACATTGGCTAATTCGAACTAGTTAGTTCGAATTAACCCTTTAGTTCGAATACCCTATTCGAACTTATTAGTTCGAATTAAGGAAGCCCTTAATTCAAACTAACTAAAGCCTAGTGTAGCCATGGCTTTAGTTAGTTCGAATTAAGCCTCCTTAATTTGAACTAACTTGCCATTGTAGACATAGCCAAAGATAGTAAGAGCACCCTCAGATTCTAGCTCGCTGGTCGTGCCAGACCAAATGCAACCTAGGTGTGAGATGCCACTTGTAACTGAAGTCTATAAAACCATTAAATTTTGCATTAGTAAGGTTGCAATCCTACTGATCACATTCTGGGTTGGCAAATTACATGCTGCCTTACTAAAATTTCTTGATTGTTTCAGCTGGAACTGAATTTTTGTGTAGTGTTGTGGTGTCAGTAGAAGTCATGTTTATTCCAGAGGTGGCTCTACTTTAGTTTCAGCTGAAATGATCAATGTATATAGTTTCTGTTTTATATACAATAGTGCAAAAGTTAATTCTACACTGATGTGGCATGAGGAGTGGGGGTGAAAAGTTGACTGAATAGCTATTTTCCATCTCTGATTTGTGTGAGGTTTTGTTTCCCTTGTCATTTGGCAGGGTATTTTGTGCCTGTCTCTAAGGAATATGAACTGAGTCACCTCCTCACTCTGCACCTCACATGTGGCAACATGCTGCTTTTCCACTGGACCAATTTTGCTTTATTCCTTTGTAAATGTTTTATGACGCACAAAAGTGAAAGGGGGGAAGAAGAGAAAAAAAACATTCTGAGAGAGACTATTGAACTTTGTTTTTCAATTACTTGACAAATTGCTGACTAAGAACAGGATAGGGTGGTGGAAATATAAGAGCTATATGTATTGTACATTTTTCAGCTGTAATGACCAGAAAAAGAGGGTGTTTATTAGTAGCGCTAGCCAATTTGCAATTTATCTTGGTTTTAATCCAAGTAGGCTAAAAACCAAGATAAACACACTTTGATGAAATCTAATTGTGACTAAGCCTGTTTGCATGAAGGTTCCTGAGTTCGGTTAAGAACAGGGGTGGGGAGAAAGACTTTGAAACATTCCAGTGGAAAAGACATGTGGCCCTATGCTCTCAGTTGAACCAGTAGAGTCCTACAGCCCATAGTTTTAGTTGTGGCTTAAATGAATACCTGACATCATAGGAATCAAAGCTCTGTTGAACTCACACATTTATACCTGTTTATTCCAATAACATTTGTCCAATGAAGTCTTTAGGTGAAGAACTAATAGAGAAACTCTTTCCCCACTCCTCTTCCTACTCACTTCCAAATACGTATGTAAAATCTGAATTGAAAATTGCTCCTCATGACATCAGTAGGGGCAAGATTGAGCACCAAATTCAAAAACCCCAGAGGAGTTGGCAAGTGACTTTTTCAAGAGGGTCCTTCAGGAATGTCTACACAACAGAAGTTGTGCTAGTCTACTGAACTAACTTGAATGCAGCTAGCGCAGGTAACAATAGCACATCATGGCCTTCAGAGAAGACTAGTGAGCCAAATGCAAAGCCAGGGTCAATTCGGGGCTTGTACTGCCTCATACTGAAGCCTAGTTGATTCAAGCTAGCTCATGTGCTGTGTAGACATACCATTTAGGGTCTTGTTTTATGACAAAAAGATCTTGCAGGAAAAGTGCCAGAAAAACAGCCCCTGTGCCTATTATTTTTTTTTAACTTTCAAGGATTCCTGTTATCATGCCCTCTAGGTCGCAATTCAGAGACACTGAGTTGCCAAACAACACTGGCAGGAAGAAAGTGAATTCTAAAGATATGGTTTGAACAGAAGAAAAGATGTAGTGGTCATGACTCAAAGATGTATGTGTGTGGATCCATAGTCCATTGCGTATAAGTCTAGCATGTTGAGAGATGGGGCATATTGTGTACACACGTACTTTCAGGTTTTTTATGGAAAAGACAGAAGATGAATTCTCCATTCACATAGGTTTTTCACCAGTGTAAATATGTTTGTCTTTAGTGGAAGTTACTTCTTAATTATACATGTGTAACTCTGATCAAAATCAGACTGAGACTTATTATTATTCATTACTGTGTTTAGGTAGCACCAGGAATTTGAATTTAAGGACCGAGGCTCCATTGTTTTACTCATTGTAAACACATTTGTTGCTACATCCTGCTTTAATTTCCAGTCTTCAAAAACAGACTCACCTACTTTCCAGGCAGACATTCTGGGTTGCTAATACAATAGGCATTTTCTGTATTATGAGGTACTGTAATTCAACTCTCAAATTGCCTGAAAATTTACCATCCTGGACACAAAATCTGCTTACTAGCCCTTTACGTTTTATGATAATGAAAACATTGAATGGTATTTTACTCTCCTGCTAAGTGAGTGCCACCCTCTAGACAAGTGGCTGAGTCATATTTTGGAAGGCAGCAATTATAATTTCCATGAGAGAGCATTCATGCATACATATTATATGGACAGAATTAAATTAGATCCCCACACAAATAATAAATACTACAGTTGTAATCTTATCTGTGCTATTCAGATAGGGGTAGACTACTCTGACTTGTTTGAAAATGAGATATTTTGTCTCATGGCTAGACATGTTTTAACTGGGCTACATGATATATAACTCCATACTTATGATGGGAGGTTTGAACATGCATTGGATAGTATCTATCCACCTCATTCTGTTCAATTTCTAGTGTATCCTGACAAATCATCTCATTTTGAAGTTAATTCAGAGGTGTCAGTGCTAACCTTCATGCATGGAACCGTAAAACCCATGCGTCGATGAGTCATTTTCCTTGGTATTGGATTGGTACCAGCTGGGTTTTGGGATAGGGGAAATTAAAAGGTGCATTTTCTCAGAGTATGAAGTCAGATCTTAAAGTTTTTAACTAGTTCAGGAGGACTTTTCTCCTAATATCAATGGGTGGTTGATGCATACTTTGCATGCTCTAAATCTAACTGAACTAAGTACTGTGGTGGTGTCTTTACAATCTAGATCATTAAAAATACAGGCACAAATACAAAACAAATTAAATTTGATGTGTTTTGTAGGTGTCATTTTTTCCTGTAATATACCTGCCAAATTCTGCAAAAGCCGCTCGTATTCAGAATAGCAACTCTATTGGTGAATGCTGCTGAGTGTCAGGAACTGCTATTTATGGCAGACTTCACACCACAGACTGGTCTAAAGGCTTCTTTTGGGGGAAGAAAAGTTTTATGTATAGAGAGCTGTTGTTGGAAAACAAGGAACTGATGTATTGCTGTAAAGGATAGATCGTAAAAGGGATGCTTATAAGGGGCTGAGTATGGTTTGGATTGCAGCCAAGGTCTTGTGTAACAGAACACCTCATAAAAAAAAAAAAGGCTTAGAACTCTATGGTTTAAAAAAGACAGACGTTTCTTTTGAGCAGAGATGTGCCAACGGGAGGATCACTAACAAATTCTTTGTTCACTGTTATGTGTGTGTATAGTTCAAGATTTTGGCATTTTGGGGTGAAAGATCTTGGTTTCTTGAGGCATGTTTAATGTATAATAATGTAAAAGAGCACACCAACCAATGCAATTCAGTCCGAATACATATATTAAAATAGTACAGATTAGTGAAAATAGCCACTTAAGGAACAGGTATAAGAATACCCCAATTTACGTGACACTGAGCTTAAACATCAAATCTAAACTTTATTGCTATGCTAAGCAAGGGGAACTGCCTTCTAATGCTTTCTAATACTCATGGAGGAGTTCAAGGCTGACCATGTGTATTGACAGGGCAAGACTGAAAAGTTGTAGGCAATATCAGAGGCATCATTATAAATCTAGGGAAAATTACCTTTCCAATGACATATGGGATGACTGTCAATTCCTACATAATAGCTTTGCAAGAGTTTGCATTTAATTATTACACATTAAGAATCCACAAATTATATCTTAAGATAAGATAGATAGATAGATAGATAGATAGATAGATAGATAGATAGATAGATAGATAGATA